>JALPQD010000575.1:655435-947731 GCA_023101885.1 Typhlomys cinereus
TGAAACTTCTCTCATCTCCAAATGAGTTACTGGCCTTCTCTCTAGTCTAAGTCACCTTGCAGTAAGTCACATTGAGAATTGTCTATCCCTTCTCAACTGCAGGAGTGAGGCCTAGAAAGACTTCTGCAGAATTTCAAAGAACTTGGAGGACTAGTCCTACAGCTGTGGACCCCCTGTGAGGCTAGGTTCCTCCTTAACAAAGATGTTGTCATCTGCTAAAAATCGGTAGGGAGAAGACCTGCTCAGTGGGGTGTGTTTAACTGCTGCTAGGGAGGAAGGATGGCATGCTTGGTAGAAAGTTCCTTCAAGGACAGTTCTATCTGGAAGTGGATATTTGGAATCCATTGCTTGACTGGGGACCAGAAGTTTTGGCTCCTGGTTCCCTAGGGTTAAAATAGCAAAAGTTCAACATTCCCAGAAGCTTCTGGAAATGTTGCTGAGATGACTGGCCAGTTAAGGTGGGGAGAAGGGAGGGCAAGAGGGTCATGATTCAGAAAAAGCAGAGGCTCAGGAACAGGATTGGTAAAGGTGGAGAAGATGTAGTAAAGAATGATAACAGTCACTGGCAAGTAAAGCTGGTGGTCTCAGGGGACAAGGAGGTTGGCGACTGAAAGAAAGGGAAGTGAAGGTTTCTGAAGAAGGCTGAAGGGTGGAGTATCCTTTTCATCCTTAACAAAATCTCTTTAAAGATTATGTCCTGGTTTTTCTCACAGAGATGAATGTGCCTTTGGTGCTTTAATCTTCTTCTGGATCTAAGACAGAAGAAGCAATTTATTGTAACAGTGAGTGTCACTCATGACTGCATCTATTAGACATTTCACATTTTGTCTCATTTGACCTCAACAACCTTGTGGAAAATGCCATGCATTATCTCCAGCTCACAGACAAGGAGGAAAATGTGCTCAGAGACTGAAAACTCACTCAGAGTCACATGGCTAGTACAAGCTGGGACGGTTGAAGTCCATCTGCCTCTCCCAATCTGCCTGAAAGGAAACTCCCAGCCTTAAAATCGGGAAGCTTACAGGCATTTTCTAAGACTAACTGCAGGAAACTCAGAAATGAGACCTAAGAAAGTAGCGAAATGGGGGCTGGACAGACAGCTCAGTGGGTAAAACCACTTGCCTTATAAGTCTGACCATTCATGTTTGATCCCTAGAACCTGCAGCTAACTTGTAGTCCCCTGTTAAAAGACACAAGAGATCCCAATTCAACAAGGTAGAAGTGAGAACTGAACTCCTGAAAGTTGTCCTCTGACTATCAAATGTTTGCTGTGACATGCATATACACTCATGTGCGCACACACTAAAACAAATTTTAAAATATTAAATACACAGAAGAAAGTGGTCAAGTGAGGGGAAGAGTAACATCTGGAATAATCCAGGAGTCAGTTAAAGGGAGAATGATGACAGGATAGTCCCCAGGCCTTATGTGCAAAGACTAATCTGAGGTGGGATTTGAAAGATGTAGAGCTAAGTTCTGAATGGGAGAGAAGTAAACTGAGAAGTTTCCCCTGGACAAAGTCTTTTGGCTCCATCAAAAATAAAGGTGGACTGGGGATATAGCAAAATGACGGAGTACTTTTCTAGCGCTAAGACACTAAGTTCAATTTTGAGTACCAGTAAAATAAAATAAATAAAATGAAGTTGGGGTCCATGGAATGATAGAAAAAGCATAGGCTTAGACATCAGACAAGCACAGGTTCATGCCCTGACTCATTTATTCACTGTGGAAATTTGAACCAGAAATTCAACCTTTCTGAATACAACATCATCTGTTTTCCAAATTAAGAAATATCTCATGATCACATGTGGTGTCTGCACTCCTGTAACCTCAATAAGTAGAGAGGGAGGGGAAGAAAAAGAAGGGAAGGAAAGAGAGGGAGAGGAGGGAGGGAGGGAGAGAGATTGAAAGGGAGAGTTATTAAAATTCTCAAGAGACTTATTTGCAATGGAACAGCTGTACTAAGCAAAGCATTATGTATGCTAATAGTGGCCAGTAGAGGGAGCTAGTGAAAGGCCTCTTAGCAAAGGCTGGGAAAAGTGCTGAGTTTGTCCTTTCTTCAGAAAGGCTAAAGGGCTGTGGGTTGTCATCAAGGTGTGGCAACTCTGAAAGCTGCTGCAAGTTTGCATCTGATTTCCTCTAGGCTGGGCTATAACCGGATGACAGGTTTGGAGCTCTTCTGGGGGCTCTGTAGCAACCACTTCCTGTTGTGCTGGAAAGAGGCCCCTCTACCATGTCTCAGCAAACCTCTAATCCATTGTAGCCAGGTGCAGAATACTTACTTGCCTCATGCCCTGGTCTACTGTGCTGGGGGGAGGCCAGGCAGAGTCCTGATGTTTTAGGGGTGGGTACAGTTAAAGCAAACCCAGAAAGAGTTGAGACGTCCCAGGCTGAAAACTGTCATCATTCATAGACCAAGTGTACAGTGCATCTCCTTCATTCGTAGACCAAGTGTACACCGCATCTCCTTCATTCGTAGACCAAGTGTACAGCACATCTCCTTCATTCACAGACCAAGTGTACAGTGCAGCTCCTTTATTCATAGACCAAGTGTACAGTGTATCTCCTTCATTCATAAAGAGGCAGACCCTTGGGAAATCATGTGGCACCCAACTACAATTATCACAAAATGAAAACTCATAAAAAAACTAATAAATATTTTGATTTTTTTATTTATTCAATTGTGCGTGCATGTGTGTGTGTGTGTGTGTGTGTGTGTGTGTGTGTGTGTGTGTATGTGTAGAACCATGGACGAATTCAGGAACCACCATGGACTGCCTCCACCTCCTCCTTGTTTACTCTTCCCGGGAATTCACAGGCTCCGCCCTACCAGGACCAGAAACGCCTGCCCTCCCTGCTTCGGCCCTGCGTCCATACGTGGGGTTTAGGATCTGAACTCAAAAACTGCCCGCCTGCAAGGCAGAGGCTTAACCCCTGAGCCACCTCTCCAGCCCAAGTATTTTGATTTTTAATTTGCATTCTCCATAGGCTGCAGACTCTTAACCAGCTGCACCTGGGGGGAGGGCTGTTGTAATGTGTCTGTGAATCCTTTGTGCTGCTTTTTCACACTATTTTTTGGGGGGTCCTTTAAGAAAATTGTATTTCCCTTTGCTCTTCCCAGTCTCCCCACCCCATGACTAGAGATTCCCCCTCTCTGGGAAAGCCCCAGCAGCTAATAGAGCAAGAAAAAGAATAGAAAGAATCTACGGGAACCAACTTCAGCTTTTCGTATTCCCCTGCCTTCCTCCCACAGTCTCCCAGGGCTGGTATTCTAGCTAGAGACAATGTAAGCATCGCACCCTGCCTCACTCTTCCACTCAGAGCAGATGGCCCTGAGCTTGCAGGACAAGCCCAAGAGCCCTGAGCCCCTGATTCACAGCTTCCTCTAAGTCCTTCAGCGTATGCTTTCTGTCTGTGGCTCATGGCCTGAGGTTTCATTTTCTACTTGGTGTTTGTGTATCTGTCTGTATACTTAATATGTTTAGAGTGCAGTAGGTGAGGAAATGTTTTTTGAGGCTAGAAAGTTTTGTGTGTGTATGTGCGCACATGCATTTTGCATGCGAGTGGGTCTATATTGTATGTACCAGAAGGTACTCAAATGTGTGTGCTTGTAGAGGCCCAAGAGTTCCCATTGCTTAAAGGCTTTAACCTCTGAGCCATCTCCCCAAGTCAGGCAGTTGTTTTTGTCTGTTTTGTTTTCTTCTCCTGTGTAGGTGTGAGTGTGTAAATGCATGAGTGCAGAAGAGGGCATTGTGTGCGTGCTTGTGGCGATACAACAGTGACATGGGGAATCATTCTGAATTGCTCTTAACTCCTTATTGCTTTGCGCTGGGGTTTCCCAGGTTCTGCCTTTCAAGGTCAGAAGTGTAGGCAGGCCACCATTACTGCATGGCATTTTTTTTTTTTTATGTGGTAGCCAGGATCTGAATTCTGGTTCCTTTGCTTGTGAGGCAAAGGCTTTCACTTTTGATCCATCTCTCCAGCCTCAAGGAAGTTGATTTTTAAGAGAATACCTTCCGGGGTGGGAGAGTTGTGTAGTCTTGCATATAGGAATTTATTCTCAGCCCAGTTGAGTTCCCTCTAACTCTTGCTCCCACACTAGATCAGATAAGAGAGGATCTTGGGGAGAAACGTTGCCTTTGTGGCAAGACTGTTCGGTTCACAGAAGTGAAGTGGGAGATATGGGGCTCACGCTGGCTGAGGGTCTGCATTTCTCCTTCTTCCTCTGCAGCCCTGGCCCGCCATCGCTACATGAAGCAGGCTCGGGCCTTAGTTCCTCAGATGATGGAAAAACCCCTGTACTGGGGGGCGGACAGGAGCTCCCAGGTTTCAACTTATGCAATGAACCCGCTGCTGCAGCGAGGTAAAACCTTACCAGAGCCTTGGGAAGGAGGGCAGAGGGTGAGGGTCGGAGCGCGGGCTGCAGAGGAGCTGCATGACCAGCAGGGGGCGTCAATGACTAAGGCTGGGTGGTGTGGACTCTAACTAAAAGTGGTATTTTGATGTCCTGATTCCAAGGAACATATTTGAGGCCAGCAGTTCTGCATGTCATATCCTTGTTTCCATCCAGATCTATCCCTACGGTCCAGCCTCCCACAGATGCAAATGACCCAGACGGCTACCCATCCTCCCGTTGCCAACGGTGTTCTGGAGTATTTGGAGAAAGAGCTGCGGAACCTCAACCCAGCTCAACCTCTGCCTCTGGACCCTAGAGCCAGATCTGGCCATCCCTGCAGTATGCTGTCGTCCCTGGGCTCCGAAGTTGTGGAGCGCAGAGTCATCCGTCTGCCTCCGCTGGTCAGAGACCCCATGTCCTCCAGGACCAGCAACTCCTCACACCAGCAATGGCTCAACTCTATTCCCTCCAGACCCTGGGATCTGAGCGAGAGCAGGAGGCAGCGCCAACATCCTGATTTCCTCCAAGAGCTGCAGGACCAGAGACCTAGACCTTGGGACGTGGGAAGAAGCGAGCTGGACCCCCAGTGGAACGGAAGATACCATCGTTCCAGGCCTAATGCATCCCCCACGATCTGGTCAGACTGGGACAGCCTCAGCGAAGGCCCCTCGTCCAGTGAGACCCATTGGCCTCCCAGCCGTCCAGCACCCAAGAGCCACCGTGGGGACAGGCCCCGCAGGCCCGAGCCCCGGGAGATCACCCAGAGGCACGGGAGGCGCCGCCACCGCAGTTACTCCCCTCCCCTGCCCTCTGGCCCTAGTTCTTGGAGCTCGGAGGAGGAAAGGGAGGCGCTGCCCAGGAACTGGGGGGCCCAGCGCCACCGCCGCCGCCGCTCGCACTCTCCCAACTGGCCGGAGGAGAAGCCGCCCAGCTACCGCTCGCTGGATGTCACTGCAGGCAAGAATGACAGGAAAAAAGGGAGTGTGGAGAGGCGCTCGGTGAGCCTGGGGCATCCCGCTGAGGGTCGGGCACGGGCTGAGGCCCCCTCAAACAGAGGTCTTGGTCACAGCTGACCCAGGTCCCCTGGAAAAAGGAGAGTACTTTCTCCCTATTATGCTCAAATTGCATGCCGGGGCTCCCTGTCTATTTTTAGAGCTAAAGAACTTGGTGCAGGGAGCAGAGGACTGCGATGCTTATCGACGGAGAGTCCTCAGTTTCCCTGTAGCTTTCTGGATCCTCACAATTCCTGGAGGCAGGTCAGGTGGGTGCCTGCAGTTAGCAGGCGAGGAAAGGAAGCGAGAGTGATTGTGCACCCTATGGCGGCTGGCCAAACCTCTTGTATCACCAACTTTCTTTGGTTTTGCAATCTTATCTCCATACTCCAAGTTAGAAAGGGCAGGAACTGAGGGTGTTAAGAGCTAGCAATCTTGCTGCATGTTAAAATGAGACCCTGGCGGATAATCCCTGGAAAAGATTGATGCAAAGAAACCCTGGCATCTCAGTTATGTCAAACTTTAGGATGTGAACAGACAAGGTGCCAGTCAGTGCTTACCGGGCTAAATTTGAAACACATGAGGAGAGGGTTCATATCGTACTCCTTCTCCTTGTCTCCTCCTCTTCCTCCTCCTCTTCCTCCTCTTCTGGCTTCTCCTTTTCTTCCTCCCCTTTCTATCCTCCTCCTCTTGCTTCTTCAAAAACGTCCCTTTAAACTAGGTGGTTCACACCTGCAATGTCAGCACTAGGCAGGCTGAGACAGGATGTTGCCATACATTCAAGACCAAGTTGGGTTACATAGTGAGTTTCAGGCCACCCTGATCTACAGGATGAAGCTCTGTCACCAAAACAAAACATGACTTTTGGAGGAAAAAAAAAGCATTTTATAATTAACCCATCTAATAACAGTTGCTACTTCAATGCCACCATTGACTCCAAACGTTAATGAGGCAGTTTACAAGCTGTCCTATAATAATATCCTTTCTGGTTTTGCCCCAAATCTATTCCTCATTTATTTCTGCTTCAATAGGTCAAAGAGTTACAGGAGGAGGTCCCAAGGGGGAAATCCTAAAGTAGAGGAACATTGTAAGAACTGTAAGTTCTCATGAGGTTTAAATAATACACCTGCCATTTGTGTGTGAATGCTTGGGGGGGGGGATCAGACATATAGATGGTGTGTGCCCCCTCTGCTTTCTTTCAAGGGCAAGCCATGGTGGGAGAGCGATATGAGAAAGGCAGTGGAGACTAGCAAATGCTTCTGAAATCAGTGGCATCTGTGTCATTGAGGCTGGGTCTCTGATCAAAGGTGTCCCATGGAGACTGAGATCCTCAGTAGTGAGAGTAGCCAACCCTGACCAAGGGGGCTGAGCCACATCTTGCACATGGCTTATAATCCTGTAATGCCCTGTGCTATGAGGTCCTGTAGGGGACGATGCCTCTGACAACTGCCCCACGATTTGGTCAGGTTTTTCTTGATTCCCTTTGACTATCTCAGCAGAAGCAAAAGAGGGTCCTTCTTTACAGACAGGGAACTGTTTCTTATGTTATTGCTAACAAAACTAAATCCTGGGTAGAAACAGAATGCATCAAAGCCAGGACAGCTACCATTATTACACAGTCATGTTTTTCACACAAGAACTAAACATGACTCATTTTTGTAACAACAACAACAAAAAACGCTGTTTAAAAAAATTAGGGGGGGGTGGCTGGAGAGATGGCTCGGGGGTTAAAGCATTTGCCTTGCAAGTGAAAGGACCTGAGTTCAGATCTCTATATCCCATGTAAAAAAATGTCAGATGGAAACGGCGGTGGCCTGCACTGCTGATCCTGGAAGGTAGAGTCTGTGAAACCCCAGAGCAAAGCAATAAGGTGGTTAAACAATCCAGGATGATTCCCGATCTTCAGGTATACATTCTTAAATGCCTTCTCCCTCTCCCTCTCCCGCTCCCTCTCCCTCTCCCTCTCTGTCTCCCTCTCTATCTCCCTCTCCCTCTCCCTCTCCTCTCCTCTCCCTCTCCCTCCCTCTCTCTCTCTCTCTCTCTCTCTCTCTCTCTTTCTCTCTCTCTCACACACACAGAGACTCTATTTTTCTCTAAGTTAATTTTTTCTTTTCTTTTCAATTTTTTTTATTTATTAGAGAGAAAGCAAAAGAGAGAGAAAGCTAGACACGCATGCCACAGCACTTGTATAGAGGTCAGGGAACAATTTTAAGAAGTCAGTTCTCTCCTTCCACCATGTGGGTTCCTGGAATCAAGCTTGAGTCACCAGATATGAGCACAGGCACCCCTTTACCTATTGAGTCATTTTGCCATTTTTATTTTCTTTAAAGTTAAATTATGTGGTTCCTTGTAAGGGGCATTTGGACACAATGCTCCAGACACTGGGGAAAGTCCTTTAGAAACCTCAATTCACTTAATGCAGCTCAGGTCTGATCCTGGGCCTCTAATTCTCAAGCCTTTGCTCTCTCCAGTAACTCAGCTGCCTCTGTATGCAGAAGAATGTCATTGAAATCAGTGACATTTTTCTAGGAATCATCACTTTCTAGTTTTCTGAAAGTATCAGAGTTTCCTTCATCATCAACATGTGATGTACAAACAATAATTTTACCATAAGTGAACCAAATTTTCATTTATAAAATTACTCCTGAGAGGCAAGGATTCTGCCCAAAATCATCTTAAAAGTCTTCATTGAGTATCAAAGATGGACCAGTGGTTGAAGCATTTGCCATGCAAGCAAAAGGACCTATATTCAGATTCCCACATCCTACATAAAATGCTGGGTGACCCACTTGTAATTCCAGTCTCAGAGGGTGGTGACTGGGAATCCTCAGAACAGACCCAGTCTCAAAAAAGAATAAGGTAGAATAGAAGAACAATTAAGGATGATCACCCTCAGGCCTACACACACACACACACACACACACACACATACACACACACCACATACACATGCAGGCACACACACACACACACACTCATGCATCCACAAAAAAATGGAAAAGAAGAAAAAGAAAAGCCATCATCCCTAGGAATCACTCTGAGCTTGTCTTTGAGACATACCACTTGATCTCACTCAGCTTTCTACTCATATTCTGACAGTGAACCAGAGTCCCAGGATCAAAGCTTCAGTTGGCAGATCGGCTTGAAGAGCACAGTGTTTATTTCGTCTATAGCTTAGATTTTGAATGCTCTTGCTGAGCTCCAGAGCCTTCAGGACTGAAGTCTTCTCCCCTCCTCTCCTTGATACAGTATGACATTTCTCACACAGGGCTCCTCCCTGCCTCCAAGGCTTGCCACATGCCGCTTTCAGACATCTTGTACAGCTGGGCCACTAGATGGTGACCTTTGAGCATGTGTCTCCTGAAGTTTCTCTATTCCTAGTGTTGAAAGCATGTCCGATCCAGCTTGACTAGTAACACAATGAATTTAAGTCATTTCACCCCCATATTTCCCAATCCCTGTTCCCCCTTTTCCCATTGAAAACCTTCTTCACAAGTCTCCCTCCTACCTTCATGTCTTCTTATATGTGTGCATGACCTACTGAGTTTCATCAGGGTCACCTGTATTAGCATGGACATTTGCTAAAGTATGAGTGATATCAGTGGGTACACTACTGAAGACAGTGTCCCCCCCTTTCCCAAGCCATCATTCATTCTCCATAATTGATTAGAGAAGGACGGTGTCTCACAAGGTCTTTCTCCTTCCACAATAAAGCATGGCCATATCTTGTGCAGGTCTTGTACCACAACTTCTTGCAAAATATTCATGAAAATCTCTTATTAATTATTCAGAAAAAATGGGAACTAAACATGTTTTAGGTTCACATGGAGCCTTCTCTCTCAAGAATAGTATTTAACAAATTAGATACAAGCAATGGCTTTTATGCACATAATGTCAATCCCAAGTTTTATCTTTTTGCCTTAAATTCTTTATTCAATTATAAAGACAAGACCATTCACGCTCTGCTTTCAACACTTTCTGTCCTCACTCAGCTCTTCCTGGACACGTTCCTGTGGCCTGTTTTCATCGTTGTCCTGTATCAGAGAGCATCCATCCCAGAGCATTATGATTAGAAACCACATCACTTAGACTTACTTTCCTAGAGAAATGCAAAACAGATCTCTGAGGTAATGCAATGTCTACACCAACATAAAACCTTTAGAACAGTTCATTTTAGTGGGTCAGCGAGATGGCTCAGTGGGTAAATATGCCCACCTGCAAACCTGGCAACCTGAGTACAATCCCTGAAGCCCACATGGCAGGAGGAGAGAACTGACTTTTGAAGGTTATACACACACATGCACACATGCATGTATGTATGTGCATACATGCCCACATACATCTGCCTATTTAAAATGATTTTTTAACAGACAGTAAATTATAGGAAATATATCTTATCTCCTGTTTCAGATGAGGATGGTCATACCTTTGGATTCCAGCCACAGTTTTTAATGAATTGATGTATTCCCCTATAACATGTGATAAGTTTGAGAAATATAAGTCTTAGTTCATCAAGTGAGGAAAAAGCCCAAGTGGTCTTTTGAAGAAAACCCACTGAGTTTGACCAGAAAGAGGTAGTTAGCTATGCTTGAAAGATGATTTCAGAGGAATACTAAGGTATAAAGCTAAATGAAAAGGAAGGAATGATTCAGAACATGAATACAAAAAACAGCTGCCTTTATGACAAATGATACAGGGATGGACTGGTCAGTAGTGTAGGGGTTTTTTTCCAGTCTATAGGAGACTTGAAGGAAGAGAGAGAGAGAGAGAGAGAGAGAGAGAGAGAGAATGAGAATAAGGTAATTTTCAGAAATTAAAGTTTTCTGAAGAAGGCTGTTAAGAGGGAGGAGAGAGGAGAACCCTAAGCCCAGAAGAAGAGAATACCCCAAGAAAGTTCAAGGAAAACGTTTTAGGTTCAGATCTGTTGTCATGGCAGCCACCACTTACCTTGGGTTGGTACCAGTATATCTTGAACATGATGTGAATGGAGAGAAGATTCAGCTGACTGGATTTTTTTTTGTATATGTGTATGTGTGTTCTTACTCCTCAGGAGAGAGAGAGCTCCCATAGTGGAAGGAGTGTGGTCATTTAGTCTCCGGGCACGGCACTGCTTCTGCGGCTACTTCTTGGCTCCCATGTGTCCTCGGCATCACCTAGATTTCCAGCTGCCTTGGGAAGGACATTGATCATCTGCCTCTCACATTCTGGGCCTAGATTCTGAGAACAATATAGAAGAATTGTCAAAACAAGAGTTTGTGGGACTAATGACAAGTGTTAGCCATGGTCATGTTCTCTGCGTATGTGTGTAGTCTGTGGTTTCTAAGGGCCCCTAAAGGGTGCGATTCTTCAGGAACCTGATAACCTTGGTAGCCTGAATCATCAATCAGGTTATGGTGCTCAAGACCATGGATTTCTCACATGATAGCTCAAGAACTGTTAAGAAGAAATCAGGGGCTGGGAAAATGGATCAGGGGTACAGCCTTCATTTCACAAGCAAAAAGGCCTGAGTTCAGATCCCCAGATCCCACATAAACATGTCAGGTGGATATGGCAGCATCCCACACTTCTGACCGTGGAAAGCAGAGCCTTGGAAACCTCAGAGCAAAGCAATAAGGAAGTAGAGCTTGAGCCTCCGTTTACACACAATCATGTGTCCTCTTACACACACACACACACACACACACACACACACACACACACACGGAAGAAGAAGAAGAAACAAACATGCTTCAGGAACAGGAAAGCTATGGAGTATTCTGGGGAAATTCCCATGGGAACTTGTCTGGCGCTTTCACTGCCTCATACCTGGGGAGTGGGGGGGGGTCTTTCCACATTAGCCTCCCGCCTGCTGCCTCCACACCCAGCCCCAATGTTCCTGAGTTTCCATTCAGAATCAGGCATGGAAATTCCACAGCTCTCAGCCTCTCACAGACTATTGAAAGGAACTGTAGAATGGCCCAGGGGGCTAGTTTTGTACCAACCGTCATATTCCTGTTTTTATGGGTTTTGTTTTCTTTATGTGCTTCTCCTCAACACACACACCTGCATCTAATTTTATTTTCCTATACATTTTGTATCCATTAAAATCAATTGAAATGCTTTCTGGTGGTCACACAGTATAAATAAGAAAAATAAATGTAATTATGGACAGAAGATACCCATATGTTCTTCTACTTTGGTTGACTTAAGCCTTTTTTCTCCACTAAAGCTCAGAGAAGAATAAAGCCAACCTGAGTCTTTCTGAAACTACCATTGTTCTGGATACAACTCAGCCTCTGAAGGTCGGGATATATCAAGGGGTAACATCCCCACAAGTCTTATTATTCAGAGTGGAGGAGCTGGATTGTCCCCTTCCAGGCCTTCCCACTGCATCCATTTTCCATATGGTGGCTTCATGGATCTATTTAAGCCTGAGACCTTTAGCAGATTGGAAGGACCCCAAAAGAGATTTCTTTGTGGCTACCTAACAGTATTCCTACAGCGTATTCTCAAATTAAGTCAATTTAGAGCCAATTGTACCAATTCATCCATTTTTTTCTTCATATCTTCTATTAGAAGTAGAAAAATAGTCTAAATGCCTTACCTATGTTTGGCTAAGATCATTTTGAGATTTTTTTTTTTTGATATTTGGGCTTAAATTACAAGGCAGAAAAAATATTCAAATAGATACTGTAGACATAAAATTTGATAGGTGAGGGTATTCTGTTCTGGGAAAGACAGAATAACTCCATTTATCTCTGTGTTCATTCCTGTTAAGGGCAACTTTATAAATCTTAGAAATGCTATGGCACGAGCAAAATTTCTGAAGGTATGAGAAAATGAGAAACAGGTTTGAGAGCATAGGGCCAAAAGAGCAGACAGAATCTAGGAATCTCCAACCTCCATGCAGAGAAGGGAGCCGGGGCAGATTCCTTAGCTTGGGATGACTGCTCACCTCAAGCAGGAGGACCTGGAGAGGTGGCTCAGGGGTTAAGCCTCTGCCTTGCAGGCAGAAGGTCCTGAGTTCGGATCCCAGATCCCGCGTATAGACGCCAGGCGGAAGCGGGCGCGGCCTGCGCTTCTGGTCCTGGTAGGGCGGAGCCTGTGAATCCCGGGGCAGAAGGAGGTGGAGGCGTCCGTGGTGGTTCCCGAATTCGTCCGTGGTTCTACACACGCACACACACATGCACGCACACACACACAATTGAATAAATAATAATAAAAAAAAAAAAAAAAAAAGCAGGAGGACCTGCGTTCAGTCCTGCCAAAGGTAAGCAGCCAGCGGCGGCCCTGTGCTTCCCTGCTCTTTTTCTGAGGAGAGATACTGAGGTGAGCTAGAAAAGCCAGTCAAATAAAGGAGGTGGCTCAGTCAGGAAAGTCTCAATGGCTCTGGAGGCTCAGGACTCTCCCCCACCCCCCCACCCCAACCCAGCCAAATACATACTAGACACAATGGGACTAATGGGTAGAACAAGGAAAGCTTCCAGTTAGGTCAGTTCCTGGAAGCCATTTTGAGGAACCAAGGCTGTCTCTACACCCTGCCCCTCCCCACGCCGTGGCCCAGAAAGACCTGAACAGCTGGAAGTGTCAGCAATTCTCTAAAGTCCCTTCCTCCCAAGGAATATGTGACAGCTGTCCAGGGAAAGTTTCTCCAGCCCCCTCAGGCAGTACTGAGAGGCCAGTAGACATCTAAGCACCAGCAAACTAAGCCGAAATGATACTACAGGGAAAAACCTGTACACTAATCAGGACAGGGTGGATCCTTATAACATACAATGTTTAAATATGACCCAGTGTCATATTTAGCAGACAAAATGTCCGAATATAAACTAAGAGTCAGAAAAGTCAAACTTTGAACCAAAAAGGAAGTCAACTGTGATGAATCAGATGTTGGAATTATCTAAAAAGATTTTAAAGCAAAAGTAAAAATGTTATTTAAAAACAATTAGAAATTATCTTGAAACAAAATGGAAAAGAGAAAAATCTCATTTTTTTAATCTTAAATAAGGAAGTTCTATAGCTAAAACTTTCTGAAAATTCAAAACTGACTCAACAGCATATATGATGGAGGATAGAGCCTGTGAAGCTGAGGATAAATCAACAGAAAGAAAAGAGACTGGAAAACATCCAACAGAGTTCAGTTCTGTAAGCTGTGTATATGGATATATGGCTCCATACATACAGATACTTTGGAGTCAAGCACAGGTAAGTTGAAAGTAACAACAAGACAAAAAGATATTTCATGTACACATTCATAACAAAAAAAGGAAAGAAAATAGCAATGCCCAGTAAAAAGGAAAATCTCAAAAAAAAGTATAAGAGCTGTGAAAAAATGTTGTGTAATGATAAAAAGATCAATCTATGCAGCAAATACATACTCTAAACGTACTGCTCAGCTACAGACTCCAAACACATGCTAACAATACTCAAACTGAAAGGAGACAAGAAAAATATACAGTTGTTGGGAATTTGCATCAACTTAGCACCAACCCCTGCAACTGATATAGGCAAAAAACTACACAGGTAAGGGAAAATCAAATGTTCCTATCAAGCAATACATAAAACTCTATTTAGGTATATATTTGGATATATATATGCTTATAAATCTATATGAATCAGATGTTGGAATTATTTGAAATGAACCTTAAAGCAAACATAAAAATGCTATGACAATTATAAATTTTCTTTAAACAAATGAAAAATTAAAGTATCTCAGAATTTTTTATTTTAAAACAAATTGTTTAGCAATATAAACAAAAAGTATAGCAAATTTAAAATTTACACTATATGTTTGTATGTATGTGAGAGAGTGTGTGTGTGTATGTCTGTGTGCATATGTCTGTATGTGCACTACAGTGAATGTTTGATGCCTCAGAATCACTTTCAGGAAATAGCTTTCTCCTTCTATTATGTAGATTCTGGGAACTGAACTCAGTTTGATCAGGCTTGGTGGCAAGCACCTTTACCCAATGAGCCATCTTGTCAGGTTCTCCAACTTTAGCAAAAGAAAAGGAAACTGGAGGAATTATTAAACTTCAATTTTTATTTCAAGAGAACTTATTTCTTTAAAAAGCCTTCCCCGATTATGAAGAAAAAAAAAATACAATGGAAAGAGTTGGGTGTTTCAGTCATTTTGTCATGAAACCTTATATTTCAAATGGACTTCCTGGTTTTAAAATGTGAATGTTAGCACTTTTATTCTTCTTCTATTACAGCCTCTTGCTTCCCAATTGTTAAATAAAACTGTCTATTTTAGATAACTTATTCAAGGTTATACTCCAACTTCTGCAGACAGACAAAGAATTCTAGTGGTCATTTTAAAATTGTCTTTTATAATTCTATACAAAAAAAGAAGAAGAAAACTACTCTTGCTTATGGGAATTTCATGGAGGAAAGAGTTCATAGTGCTAACTTTAAGTTCAGATAGATCAAGACATGAAGTAACCAAGCTCCTGGGTTTCTTCTGTTTACCTCAAGCATATTTTCCAACTCTTGACAAACATACTGGCAAATGTACTGGCTTACATTTATGGTAAGTCATCTGACAGCATGAGTCAATCACTTTACCTACAATGAAAGGAAAGTGAGTAGAGGCACAGCAGGTAAACAGACAGTATAGTCAGGTTTCCTTTAATTAGAAACTTTATCTGTATCTAGATTAGTTGGTAAATACAGCCTTTCTTTCTACAGCCAGGTCATAAATCTGCTGTACTGAATGTGTCTGAATGAAAAAAGTGCTTTCAGTGCCTGCTGGAGATTCGTTCACTTTCCTTTTGTTGATAATCTTCGTAGGGAGAGATTTGAATTGTGGCTTATACATTTTATTTCCTATATATGAGCTATAGTATACATTTATATATAAGTATTATTTTGTCAAAGTTGATATTTGTAATATTTAACTTTTTTATTATTTATTCAATTGTGTGTGTGTGTGTGTGTGTGTGTAGAACCACGGGAGAATTCAGGAACCACCATGGACGCCTCCATGTCCTCCTTGTTTACTCTGCTCCGGATTCACAGGCTCCGCCCTACCAGGACCAGACGCGCAGGACCGCCCCCGCTTCCGCCCGGCATCTATACGTGGGGTCTAGGATCCGAACTCAGGACCTTCCGCCTGCAAGGCAGAGGCTTAACCCCTGAGCCACCTCTCCAGCCCCAATATTTGTAATATTATATCATTTTATATACCACTTTATAATTGTAGCTTTTATGTTCCTCCTGTACTGTTGTAAAAGGAATTTTTCTTCAAGTTGTGCATATTTATGAATCTTGTCAGTATCTCTGAAACATTGAATGCATCTTTGTGTAATTTTTCTATTGAGGTTTGTGGCAATTGTTCAATCATCTTTGTGTGTGTGTGTGTGTGTGTGTGTGTGTGTGTGTGTGTGTGTCTGTGTTTGTCTGTGTGTACATGCCAGAGGTCAACATGCTCCACCTTAGTTTTTGAGACAGAGTCTCTCAATAAAACTGGATTCTATCTGGAGCTCATCTATTAGCTAAACTGGCTGGACAGAGAACTCCCAGAATCCACCTATCTCTCTTTCCTCCACCCTATCCTTGCAGTTCTGAGGCTACAGACATGTATGCAGAGACATAGTGACATGTTAACTTTTTTAAAACATTTTTATTATTATTTCTGCTCATACAAACTTAATAGGTACACCACTTCCCTCCCTCCCTTCTCCTTCCCCCGAACCCCCTGCTCCCCCTCCCCTCACCCCTCCTTCCCCATCCCCCAGTGTCTCCCCCCCCCCCAATCCCCAGAGAGTCCTTTGATGTGCATGCCAGACTCTCCTCTGGGCCCTCCTCTTCGATGCTGTACAAGGACCCAGTGGCATTTCTCTGAACCCTTTCCTGTGTTCCCCTTAAGCATAGGAACACTACTGTGGCTGTCAATCCCTTGTCTCCAAGGATCTTGGTGCCTTTAGCAGATGCTAGACTTTGTGAGGTCAATAGTGTGTTGGACATTGCGCAGGGCATGCAAAGTCCAATTATGATTGCTTCAGCCCTAACTTGTGTGGAGTATCTTGCAAATCATTGCTCCTCCCATTCTTTTGCTCTTAGAATCTTACCGCCCCCTCTTCCGCAAATGTCCCTGAACTTCAGGATGGGGAGAGATTAGTCTGGCCTAGTTCTAGGTGATTAATACAGAGTCTCTGAAGTTCTGAATTGTGGTTTGTTGATTTTCTTTTGCAGTTTTGCTGCTCCTGCAATGCCCTTCACTCCATCGTGATGGGTACTGTATGTCACCCCCTGGCCAGAGACAAAAAGCTGTTAAACTGGAGTCTTGTTATAAGAGCACATTCAAGGGTAGATGTAATAAAAGTAGGAAACCACAGTGAGGGAGGGGTCAATCACCCATTTGCAAAATGGTTACTTTTTATCTGCCAGACTATATGCCCTCCCCTTCTGGTGAGATCATACCCCCTCAGTTGTAAATGATCAGGAACGAACATCTGTGAACTTAACCAGGTGTCTCATTACTTACTTGCAGTCCTTGATGGAGGCCTATTTTCTCTGCTGTAACATGGTCCCCTCTCTCCTTATTTCTGGTGTGGCCCTCCAACCCCATCCCTCCTGTTCATAATCCTTGGAATTACTGGAGGTATTACATAGATTTATCTTTGAGTGAGACATGTTAACTTTTACATGGGTTCTGGGCATTCAAATTTAGCTCTTATGCTTACCTTGCCTGCTAAGCCATCTGAAGCTCTCAATTATTTTTTGATATTGGATATAGCTGTTGAAAAAATATGAGGCTAGTCTGTAAGGCTTTTTGCTGTTGTTCTTGTCCTTTTTTTTTTCTTTTTCTTTTTCTTTTTCTTTTTTTTACATTTTTTGAGATTGGGTCTCATATAGCTCAGTCTGGCTTCAACTCATTATGTAGGCAGGGATGGATTTGAATTCCTGATCTTTCTCTGCCTCACCTCCCACGTATTAAGATTGTAGGTATGCACTGCTATGTTAAGGGAGGAAAATGTTTATTTTGGCTGAGGTTTTGGTCCAAGGTCAACTGGATCACCTTGGGGTCTCAGGCAAAGTAGAAAAAATATTATGGCTGTAGAAATATATAGAAGAGTCTGATCACTCCATGGCAATCAGAATCCAGAAATGTGAAAGAAAGAGGGCAAGAACAAGATGTACTCTCAATGGCATACCTTCAATGAGGTGACATCTCCTAATAGTCCATTTAGCTATGAAGCCACCAATTAGTTAATCCATAATGAGATTAGTGTTCTCATCATTCAGTCACTTGTCAATAGCACCACTATAACTGTTACTCTTAACTATTGCTGTGAAAGAGCACTTAAAATCAGTCAACTTAAGGGAGAAAGGGAGATTTATCCAGCTTACAGTTCCAGAGGGAAGATACAGTCTCTCATGGTGGAGGCAGCATGGCTGGCTGGCTGACTGGCCGAAGCTGGAGGAGGCTACATCTTGGAGGCTGAGAGCAGCAACACTGCTTGCTACAAAGGTAGACTTCTGGAGGTAGGGTGGGACTAATTCACCTCAAAGCCCACCCCTTATGACTGCCTTCCTCCAGCAAGGATCTACCTCTCAAGGTGCCATGACCTTGCCAAACACATGAGACTGTGAGGGACACATTCCAAACCATGACAACCACTAACTGGAGACCAACCATTGAACACATGACACTTTGCAGATATCTTATATCCAACCAATCCATAACAATGATCAAGATGCTGTGGAAGCTAGGAAGATCAGTTTCAATACCCATAAGAAGATGGGAAGAAGGTGGACTGCCTAGGGATATTGGGAACAATACATGATAAATCCTGTGTCTCCTTCATATACTTCATTGGGTTTTGGAGAAGCCTGCAACTGGCACAGTTGGCAACATGTGTCGCCAAAAACTGACCTCACGTGTCTATTGATTTTCTTTGCATTTTAAAATTTTTCCATGTGTGTGCATATGTGTATGCATGTTTGCATGTGGATGAGTGCATGTGTATGATGTGCAAGTGCATGTGAAGGGCCTAAGGTTTCTATTGAGAATCATCCTTTGATGACTCTTCCACTTTTTTCTTGTGAGTTTGAATCTCTAATTAAATGAAGAGAGCCCCATTAGGAATGATCTGACTATCCAGTTAGATTTCCAGGTTTCACCTTCAGAGAGGAGAATTACAGACATGTCACTACACTCACCTTGCATTTTTGTATGGGATCTGGGGATCCTAACTTGGGTCCTCTTGCTTGTGTATAAGTTCTTTAACTGCTTAACCATCTCTCCAGTCTCACTGGATGCAATTGGTTTACTAGGAAGCAGCTTGATTCTTTCTGTACTTTATTATATGATTTACCGGGCAGATCTAAAGCAATATTCAATCCATGTCTCACAAATCCCCACTTCTCAGGTACAAACTTCGTAGCACTCCACCCAGCACACCGTGAATTTTTAATTTTACAATTTAGCTTTCAGGAAAGCACACTGTATTTTTAAAGTTATTTATTTATTTGCTTGTTTTAAACTTTTTAAAATTATTTTTATTCAATTGTGTGTGTGTGTGTGTGTGTGTGTGTGTGTGTGTGTGTGTGTGTGTGTGTATAGAACCACGGGCGAATTCGGGAACCATCATGGACTGCTTCCACCTCCTCCTTGTTTACTCCGCCCTACCACAGGCTCCGCCCTACCAGGACCAGAAACGCAGGCCGCTCCCGCTTCCGCCCGGCGTCTATACGTGGGGTCTAGGATCCGAACTCAGGACCTTCCTCCCGTAAGGCAGAGGCTTAACCCCTGAGCCACTTCTCCAGCCCCTTGTTTTAAGCTTTTTATCTTACAGTTTCATATGCAAACAGAATGAATATATTACCCCCACCCTCTCCTTTCACCAATCCATCCATGTCCCTCTTACTCTTGTCCCTCTGCAAGTGTGGATCACAGACCTCTTTTGGGGGTGCTTGTGTTACCATGAGTCTGGACATTTGTGGCAGTGCAAGTGGCCCTCCAGTTTACAGGCCTTTGGGTGGGTATGCTCCCCTTCTCCTGTCTGCACCTGTTGCAATGATTCTCTTGCTATAGTTATTTCTCCTGAGATACTGTCTCATCCATGGGCGAAGGGTGATTTGTCAGCCTTTGTGAGGATCTGGGGGAAGTAGATCTCAGTGCAATGAGCTCCTGGATGCAGCAGCCCTATCTTGACTGTCATGACAGACTCTTAGAGTCTCACCACCACCTCTTCTGCTGGGTTTCCTGAGCCTTGGAAGGAAGTGTGATACTGACGGTCTGACTAGGACTGAGCATTCCAGGGCAGCCAGTATTCTGTCCTCTTGCCAGATGTGGTATTCTTTTCATCTCTAATCTTTCACTGCAACTTGGCCGAAGGCTGAGAGCTTTTCTTATTTTAAGGGTGTAAGTGTTTAAATGGTTGTTTACTAACAAGAATTTGTAGTTAACACTAAGATTACTGTTTCTGTTCAGTATCTAGTTTCTCCCCCTTCCACTGTTATTTGGACAGGTTTACAATGTTTTTTGTCTTGCATGAGTTCCGCGTGGAAATCAAATGACAATCAACTGATGAATGGATAATGAAAATGTGGCATATATTTGTAAAAGAATTCTACTCAGCACCAAAGAAAAATGAAATTATGGAATTTCCAGAAAATGCATAGAACTGGAAAATATAATGAGTGAGCTAACTTCGGCCCTGAAAGATAAACATCATCACTTCTGTTTCTGTCTCTGTCTCTGTCTGTCGGTCTCTCTCCTTTTCTCTCTTTTTTGTATGATTTGGATTCTTAGATTTATGCGTTTAAGCTGGAGTGTCCCTAGTGGCCAGAGAGCAAGAAAAAAGCTATTGAGAGGCCAGGGAAAGAGGTATTGGAGAAAGTGGTGGCAAAATACAGGTGATATGAAAGTAGAGGGTTGGTGGATACTAGGGCCAGAAAGATTTAGATAGAGATGGGGCAATGTGGCAGTAGAGGTTGGGAGAGGTCAACCAGCACTAAGAACAGAGAAAAATCCACATAGAAACTGTATTTTTATAAAGTAATCTGACTATACCTCTGAGAACCCTCAGGCTCTTACATTCTTATTTCCCCTCCTTCCATAATGCTCCCTTAGCCCTGGGTTGATTGGTAATTTGGAAGTCTCATTTAGGTTGGGGCAGTCCATATTCACTCATTCTCTGCCCCTTTTTTTTTTTTTTTTTTTTTTTTTTTTTGGTCAGTTGAAATTCTCTGTATCACCTTCCATTGCAAAAGGAAACTTCTAGGTTGAGTGCTAAGAGATCTTCTAATATGTAGGGCCACAGAATAGAAAATACAGTTTTTAAGTTAAGAGTGTGTGATATTCTGTGTTCATTTTTACAGAATTAACTTTTTAGTTACTGGATTGCCTAGCTTCATTCTTCTTCTGATGTGAGAGGTTTAGGTTTTTGTATCTCTTGGGATTTGATGTTGGCAAATTTTGCTTATGGAGGTTTGTGTTAGATTTTTAAATTTTCATATCACTAATACATATTTGGATTCTCTCTACTCCCTTTAGAATTGTGCTTGTGATATGATGTTGGCAAATTTTGTTTGTGGAAGGAATTAGTTTCTGCTAGAATGAACGAACTCTAGACTATGAAGAGGTTCTTCTGATGAGGACAGGCAGATAATCTGTATTTGGATTTTTTTGTTTTTTAAGTGAGTACTAGGTATTAAATTGTGTATCTGAGGCAAATATTGTATTTCCAAACTGCATATCTAGCCCTTAGTTAAATCTTTTTCTTTATTCAACCTGATAGCTTTTGCTTTTTGACTGAGCAGTTTAATCTACCTATAATTAATGCAATTACTTCTGATTGGACTTTATCTCTCATTTTGTTGTTTGTATTCTATGTGTCTCATGATTTGGCTGCTCTGTTACATCCTTATGTCTTCTTTTCTATTAAATATATTTTTTACATTACAATATTTTGAGTAACTTTCTTTATGGTTGCTCTGTGGAATGTGATGTACTTGTTAACTTACAACGGCTAACAATATTAATCTAATTCCAATAGTTCCAGAAATTTGTTTCCATATAGATTATTTTCTCTCCTTTCCTGTTGTATAGTCCTACTAATTGCTTTTTTTTCCATTTTCATGTGTATGGGCATATAAGGCATGTACATGTGTATATGCATGTTTGCATGTTGGTGCTTGTGGATGTGAGTTTGCATGTGTATGGAGGCCTGAGGATGATACTGTGAATCATCTTCCATTGCTCTTTCACCATATTCTTTTAAGCCTAGGTCTCTAGTTTAACTCCAAGTGCACCATTAAAACTAGTCTAGCTAACTATACTAACTCTGGGAGAATTTCAAGATCTACTTTCTAGAGCTAGAATTACAAGCAGGCTTCTATGTCTGCCCTGAATTTTTACATGGGATCTGAGATTCATATTCCAGTGTTTTTCCTTGCCTAGTAATAACTTTAACCAATGCCCAATCTCTCACCTCATGATTAGATTTTTATATGTTAAACCCACAAATGAATTTTATTATTATTTTTAAGTTGTCTTTTAAATACATTTAGAGAAAAATGTATTTATACTTCATCTTTTATTTACTAACTTAATTGAATTTATTGATGCTCTTTCTTCACCAGAATAAAGTTATGATATAAACATGCACACTGTATATGTGGAGGTAAATATGGAGATGTATACATGTGAAGACCAGATATCAATAAGTTATCTTTCCCTATCACTCTCCATCTTATTTCTCTAAATTTAATCTATGTATGTATGTATGTATGTATGTATGTATGTATGTATGTATGTATCTATCTATCTATCATTTATCTATCTATGTGTGTGTATCAGAGGGCACTATGTGTCCCTGTGGAGGACCAAGGATGACTTTGGGAATCATTCTGGATTGCTTCTACCTCCCTTTTGCTTTGCTCTGGTATTTCTCAGGTTCCACGCACCAGAGCCAGAAATACAGGTCTTGGCCAATTCCACCTGGTGTTTTTACATGGGTTCTGGAATCAGAACTCAGGACCTTTTGCTTGTGAGGCAGAGTTTTGACATCTAAGCCATCTCTCCAGCACTCCATCTTATTTTTTGATATAACAGATTCTCTCACTGAAACTGAAGCTTATGGTTTCAGCTGGACTAGCTGAATAACAAGACCTCAGGACTTACCTGTTTCTGCCTCCTAGTACTGGGGTTATGAAAGGACTCAAGGGTCCTTGGAATCAAGTCAGGCTCCCATCCTTGCATAGTAAGGACGACTGAGCCATCTCTCAGACCTTGTAGTCCAAAGGCTCACAGGCTCTAATCCCTAGATTCCTTTACCTGCGTCTTCCTCCTCTTTGACTTTATTCTTGTCATATGATACGCTTACTGCTCCACCTCATCACTTCCCTAAGGATCAACTCTCTGGGATCTTTTTAGTCAGTCAAGATATGCAAGATAATTTTGAGAAAAGATATAATTAACTATTATCTTTGTTCCCCAATAGCTAATTCAATGAATGGCATTTAGAACTCAAAATATATATGGATAAGCAGTAGCTTTGTTTAAACACTTTTAGATAAGTCTATGCTGTGGTGTAATTTTCAAAAACATCTGACAGTTTTCAAAAATATCTGATGTTACCTTACCTGGTCTAACAGAAGTGCTTTGTTTAGAGATTGGCGGCTGCTAGCTCTTCCAGTCAGGCAACTTCTAGAATGTCTTATTTGGTTCTGGGTATTGAATGTTAATATGTTTTAATCTGAATTGCATTTTAGGCTAAAAGATTTTTGGTTTTTTAGTCAAGAGAAACTGGTATGCTGGTATGGTAAAAAGACAGAACTATGCTTTGTGAGGAACTGTTATAAGAACTAAGATATTTAGTTTGATGATCAAAATGAATTCAGATTGAAGAAATGCTTCTCCCATGTAGCTAAAAGTTTGTCCTCTGAAAGAAGTTGTGCTTATATTTGGTTGTGGTAAAGGATCAAACTGATAGCAGAAAGTTTTGGGGTTTGTTGCTTGCCTGTTTATAGTGCTAGGGATTGCTCATGATATCCAAGACCTTGAAAATGCCAAGCAAGTACTCTGCCACTGAGCTAAATCTTTAGCGCAACAGCCAGAAATTTTATCAGGGGAGCCCTTAGTCAGCACAAAGCAAAATTTCCCAATAGTCCTAAAACCAGTGTAATGCCGAACAAAAGAATGTTGTGATTTTACTGAATGTCATAGTTAGGCACAGGTGTCAACTTGACAGTTGAGGGTTAGCGCTCTGGGCACATTTGTGGAAAATTAGTGGTTGGGTTAAGCCCAGAGTGAACCTGAAGGAGATTGTCTAGTTGATGGGGCAGACTCGGCCCTTGATGGGTGGGACTAGGCCTTGAACAGGTGAATAAAATACAGAGAGCTGGTTGAAGAAGTTGGCATCCTTGTCTGGCAAGTAAGGATCATCCCTCTATCAGCCATTATATCTGACAAGTAAGGATCATCCCTTTATCAGTCATTATGTAGAGATGGTGTGGCCAGTTCCCTCGGCCCTAGTGTTGGTACATGCTCTCCCATCAAACTGGACAGACTGCAACTGGACTATCAATAAGAAAATAAACCCTTTATTTTCTTAAGCCATTTGATGGTCATTTATCAGCAACCATGCAGGCTGACTGTACTGAAGGATATCTTAAGATTTTTATTTAATATGTTAGTATTTAGAAAAAAAACCAAAATAGTTCAATTCTCATAGAAACTTTTATTCATAAATCAGTGTTAATGTCTCCAGTAACAAACATTATCAAATATTTTGAGTTAAAGCTGCTTCAAAAGGACCTAGTTGTCTTGTAAAGGAGTATGATCAGGATCACATCAACCTAGAATCTATTACCCTTTTTCAATAAACAAGAACAGTTCACAACTTAACTTATTTGAGAAAATTGTATGATGTTGCCACCAATTCTATATGTCTGAAATCTTGGTTACAAAAAATAAATGATATAGTATTTAGGGAACTAGAATCTTTTAGATTATTAACAATGGGAGACCTGACATAACTCTGAATGAAAATAATGGGGTAAATAATGGAGTAAAGTGAGTGGAAATGAAATCTTTAATAAAGGAGTTCTAAAAATATTCTTTTAGCAACACACAACACAGTCATGATATTCACTTTGATTCACTAACTGCATCTGAGGTAATATTTCCCAATTTTTCATTAATACACAGAAGCAAAAATACCACATGATCAACCCACCCCACAGATTTTTATAAGATCCTCATAGAGGATTGTGCCCATTTGTTGAATGTTATCATTCATAGCCTTAAACCTAGAATCTATTACCCTTTTTCAATAAACAAGAACAGTTCACAACTTTAAAAAAAACAGCAAATAAAATGGGAGAAGTAAACCAGGAAAAATTTCAAATCAAAGAAGATAAATGAAAAAAAAGTTTTAAAAGGAAGTTGGACTTAGGCAAACATTTTGTTATTGAGGATTTGTTGCAATAAGCAAAACAAGATGGAATAATAAGATAAAGCTCTCCCAGCAATACTGAAATGGATGGGTTGTAAAATTAGAGTTGGTTTCTTAAGCAGATGTCTACAGAAGAGCATGGTTCAAGGCCAGAACACCACAGTTCCTTAAACAAATAGGAAATACAGAGGAAGCAACAGTTTACCCAGAGGTCTACAGTTTACACTTGTTTCTCATAATCATGTTTTCTCTCTTTAAAATGGTTTTCAGGATCTGTCAGTACTAAGAAATGGGTGTTTGAATAAGTACATAAAAATATCATGGCAATCCAAAAGATAAATCCTTCACATGTTAATAAAATGCATTCTGTATCCTACCATCTAAGATCTTATTAAACTTGCATAGTTGATTAGGTAGCTGCTGGGCCAGATCATACCAAACATACCATATTGACCTATTTGTGAACAGCACAATTACTCTGATAATAAAGAATCTTGAAATGTGTCTGTCATTCTGCATTTTTGCTTCTGAACCAACACCTCACAAAATGTGGTTATCAGTTCTGTCAGGTATGTGATAAAGGAATCTCCTAACATTTGCATATCCACTGAGACTTATCTCAATTACACATTTGTATTTTCATAACCATTTGGAGCTACCAGGTCAACTTGAGTGACACCATACACTGTTACTGAGATCACTGATAGATAGGCGCACAGAGTCTTGGATCCTTGTTTAGAGATATACTGGGAAATCCAGTTCTAGAATAGCTTCTATCATGGTAGAAAAATGGAGATTAACTTAGATTGAATGTTCTCTCCTTCTTCTAACACAGTAGGACCAAAAAATGTCTGAAGACAAGTGATAGCTGAATCTATGGTCAGGAATTGGTGTTGACTGAAGTCATCAGAGCTTTGTATTCTTGGTCTCGAGGTTGATCATGTCCCCTTGGCTATGAGGAATCTGCTTATCTACTAGCCCATTAATATCCTCTGATTTTGCAGGAACATAATAATAGGCCATGATGGAGAAGATTAGGCAGACCACCAGCAGGAGGCAGGAAAACAAAACAAATTCAGCCCACTGCAAAGAGAAGTACGCATAAGATTATGAAGAAATCTGAAATTAAAGGAATCTGTGCAGGGTAGGGACTGGGAAGCACAATGACCTAGGAACCATCCCTGTAGGGATATTTCTTGACAGAACGCTGGGTTCACTGGCCTCTACACACACACACACACACACACACACACACACGTACATATGTCTATTTCCTTGTCTATTACCTAACCCATCCCATTTCATAGCACTGGGTAGAGGATTTGGAGGTAGAGAGATGGGAAGGGGAGAAGAGGAATGCAAGGGGTAGGTAGATACAAATTTCAGTTTCCCTCAGCTCCATACCTGTACCAGGCCACTGAACTGTGCCACAACAAGCACGATGATATTCCCAACTGCCACTGTCAACAACCAGGCTGCCTGGAGCACAGATTTCATACTGGATGGTGCCTAAGGAGGACACAAGTTTGTAAATAGTCATGTCCATCCCTTATGCCATCCTCCTCTCCATAAGGCTATCCAGGAAACTTTTCCTATGAAAAGTTCAAGATTACAACTTTCCCGATGAAATCCAGTTGTCACACTGATTCTTGGGATGGTAATAATATAACAGTAAGAATAAAGTAGATCTCTTAATTGAAAGTCTTAGTTCATCTTATATAACTATTATTATGATCTCAATTGATACATTTCATTAGTATTTTTAAAATATAAGAAAGGGAAAAAAGAATGTAAAGAGAGAGAGAAAACAAAACAGAGATAATAGTTTCAGGTTACATAATAGGTCATGCAATCAGTATTTGAAAGTGAGTATTCTGACTTCTTAGCTTTCATCTTTGTGAGATTTTCTTCCCCAGAGCCTTAACAACATAGACTCCCTGTTATGACTGTTATGATCCTGACAATTAAGAGTCATAAAGAACACAAGCCCCAAAGAGTTTGAAGTCATGGCTAGGACAACATGCCCTAAGGCAATATAAGAATTAAAACTCATTATCCTTTAAGCAATTCTTCCACTTCTACTTTCCACTTACAAAATCTTACCTGAGAATAAGAAAACTCAAGTCCCGTGACGGAAAACATGACCTCTGCAGCTGTAACAATGGCATATTGTGGGAGCTGCCATGCAATAGAAAGCCCATGGGCTGGAATGTCTTCCATCTTCCAGGCCTGAAGAGTCTGATTGGTTGTCTTAGTGAGAGAAAGAAGAAATGGATTTGTCAGCAATCTCAATAAAACATGCCTGAACTATAGAACCCAATGATCTATATATAACCCTTCCTTATATTCTCATTTTTCTGCTACCTTAAAGAAATTGAACAGTTATATATAATTCCTGATTTTTGAGATTTCCTTGTTAACACCACATTCGTTTGACTGACTTTAGTTAGAGTTAAAGTCTTTGAGATTAAGGTGTTTTTTTTTTTTTTTTTTTTTTTTTTTTTTGTCTAAAAGCCTTTAATTCTGTGTCAAAAGAACACTAGGTTCAAAATAGTGAAGAATCCTGATTTGCTTTGTTGAGAGTGTCAATAACACCTAACCGTTTGTTCTTTCCAGAGGAAGGTTCTATGGCCAGAACCGCTGAGTCAAAGTCCGGCTTTCAGATGCTCTAAGGCAGGTAATTAAGTAAATGGAACATACTGAATAGCAACACTAAGACTGTGGTGAACTGGGCAACACAGATTCCATCTAAAAGACAGAGGCACAATAGCTCCAGTCATTTGACATGGCAATATCTTTCACAGAATCTTCTTTAAGGTCTGCTTTAGCAAAATAACTAGAAGGAAGTAACTCCCAACTCCTTTGACCTCTATACACATGCTCTGGTATACACAAACATGCACTGTTATGCACGCCAGCACGCGCACGTGCGTGCACACACATGCACGCAGAGAAATGGTTTAAATATATCATTAAAATAATTCTGTATTTTTAAGCTGGTGAATTGTATAGCATATGAATTGTACTTTTCTAAACCAGTTATAAAGTATATATAACCAAAGAGATCACACTAATCAATAGAATTTTATAGATCAAGTTTCTAGTATAATTTATTCAGTCTTTCTATCTTTAATATTGTCAAAGGCAACAAAATTGACTCAAGATTGATACCAAAGTTAAAAATCAGAAGTTCTCTGCTCTGGTTTCTAAGACAATTGATTTTATGGACCATAGTTCACTAATCCTCACATTTTGGAGATTGACACTTACTATCAGTCATGGTATTTCAAACTGTAATATGAGAGCAGATCAATTATAGGGATCCTAGAGACCCATATATCAAGTCAATCAAGAAGACGTCAATAATTTTATATACATAAACCTTGGTTTGTTACCGCGGCAATGAGCCTAAAGAAGACAATGTGATTCCACAGTTATAACTTGGGATATATTATAGCTCCATTCCTCAAACTCTTCACCTGCTGCTGATGTTACCTCTTTTAATATCCTCTAGAGAGACAATCATTGTAGGACAACCATCATTCAGTATGAAATGTCTCTCCAAAGGCTTGAAGGTTTTACTCCCAGTGCAATGACTAGAGGAGAGGCTTCTGAAAAGTGAAGGAGTCACAAGTATTCTGACCTAAATAGTGATAGATTCAGACTTAAATGGACTATTGTGTGGTAGAAATTATGGAAGGTGGAATCTTCCATAGGACTGGAGCAAGTAGGTCACTCGGAGCATATTTTTGACAGATATTCCTTATCTTTGCCCCCTCTTTTCTGTTACTCTCTCTGCTTCCTGGTCACCAGAACATCTTCCTGGCAGGTTTCCTCCATCATGTTTTTCTACCATGATGTCTGTGTCATAGTCCTAAAAGCAGTGGATTTATTCAACCACAGACTAAAAGCTCTGAAACCATGTACCCAAATACATCTTTCTTTCTTTTAAACTGTTTCTCTCAGATATTTATCACAGTGGTAGAAAATAGAGTACATAGACCTTATGTTACAATATGTGACTGTCTTGTAACATAGTCTTCTCCTTTGCCCTTTGCCCCTTCTAAGAAGATCCCAAGGTGTGTAGATCTGTGCATCTGTGCAGGCATATACACCTTCCCCCCCATGTATGTATCTGAATGTGTGTGTGTGTGTAAAGAGCAAAAAAAGATAAACAAATAAAGGGGAGAGAGGGGAAGTAGCTGTGAGTTACTTACACTATTAATAACAAACAAATATGATACACCAAAATCTAGTAGACCCAAATTCAGAAAAAAATCTTTATCTTCTGTTTTACAATACACAGAAGGATATCTGAAACAAGATGAGATTAGGTTAGAGTAAGCAGCATGACTCAGCAAAGCACTCCCAGCCCCAGAAAGGAGTAATCTCAACTTCCTGTTGATGACAAATTAGTAGTGAAAACATCATTTCTCTTTGAAGAAAGACACTTCTAAAAGGGACTTTTTTTTTATGCCAGGCATCTGCCTCTGATTTGAGGTCTATATTATTTGTCAAGTGTATTTTTAAAAAAATTATAAACCTGAATAAAGGTAATACAAATCACCTTCTTTATATAATAGATCTCACATTCATAAAGTTTGTTCCTAAAAATCTTATGATATTCAGTGAAATGGTAAATTCTAAGTCAAGAGGTGCCAGTTTGAAGTACCAAAGAGCAGAAACCAAAACAAATAATAAACTCTATGAGTCTCACAGAGACGGACATGTTAACTGCACAATATGTTCATCACAACTATCATGATTTACCTAAGCTGTCCACCTTTATACAAACATAGCACTTGAAAATGTTCTTACTTTCCTATTGGCACAGTTCTGTATGCAGACACTCCATAGCCTTTGTCAACATTGAGAGGTACATCTGAACCCAGAGAGATGTTGACATCTTTTTGTAGACCATTAATAAACCTGAGGACAGACAAATTATTTACGCATTAGACAGGGACATCTGTTTATTTTATTACTATAGCAAAAAGACCTAGAATGGTGGTTAGTATCTAACAGGTACATGACATAAATTATTCCCAGGACAAAACAATGAACTCATATGTAAGGAGTAATGAGCAATTTTAACTTTCTTTGACTTTTTCCTAGAGTATTATCATCTGTCACATCCTTATTAGATCTACAGCTGGATGGATACTGTCACAGTTGCCCATGGTGACCTGGCTTTCCTTTCTAATCCAGCTTGCAGTAATATCCAATTTCTTTTCCTCTTAATGGTGGAATTCATCAACTGAGACTTTACAAGAAAAATTATATCTATCTATCTGTCTGTCTATCAATATCAGTATTTGCCTTTTGATAAATTCATGAATCTATCTATATCAGTATATACCTTCTGATAAATGAAGTCCACATGAAATTTAGAGCCCCAGCCCATAGTAGGTGTTTTTTATATTTTGGTCTTCAAAAGTCTTGGTTCCTTCCAGAATCATTTTTCTGCCCTTCTAAACATAAGTCTCTAGATTATCCACACAGGATATATTTTTGGTACTTTTCTATGTTGATAGTTTTTATCTTGGTTTCTGGCTTAAAGTTCCCTGTAACCATACTGAATGTTGGTTCCTGGGCTTTGGATCATAGTTCACTCATGTAGAAAACATCCCTTCTGCCATCCTATGACTTTCTGGTGAGCTTATCTTATTTTGAACAGTTCATTATTTTTTGGTGTATTTAAAAGTTATTATGACTATTCTTTTCAGTGAATTCAGACTTTTTAAAAAATTTCTCCTCTACATTTTCAATAATACTAGTGGTAGCCACTAGCCTGCATATTTGCCTAATTCCTACCACAGATGGTAAATAAACTCTTTGATGCTCCATCTCTTTATCTGTCTTTAGTGATATGACAAGACCTTCAATTTTGTCTGGATTCAAAACCAAGTTTTTTTATTCCAAATGTAAACTATACCATGATGCTTGTGTCAATGTATAATAGAAGCTGAACTTTGAAAGATAGATACTCAATTAAAACCCCAATTTCCTGAATGCAAGAGTTAGTTTAGGGAGGAAATTTTTTGCAGAAGAGAGCAGAGGATACCTGCAAATTAAGGGCCATCTTCAAGGCCTACAGGAAAAGCAAGCATTATCTACGTTTCTCTGCTATGGAAAAATGCTTGCAGACACTCTGAAAATACCCCTGAAATTCTAAGAGAGCTAATTCTGTTCAGAACAAGTAAAACAAATGAGCTTTTCATCTGAAGTCCTAAAGGTCATAGAGAATCAAGATGCATGAAAAAGGAGTGCATGGGAGTTGACTTGATATCCAAACCTGACAGCTGTCATTCCATCAGCTATTTTGTTTCCTAGGTCTTTTACCTACAATAAAAGAGAGTAAAAATCAAGAATCGCTGATGAAAGGGAACCTATAATCAGAACACTTGATCTTCAGGCAGATTCTTGGTAAGGTATCAGTGTCAGTCATCTTCAAAATGATGACTTGGAACTTAAGTATATCCTCAACTTACCATCACGCTGGAGATACTTTTATTGTCCTTATGAATGATTAAACTATACAAGTTCTTCTCCTCCACAGAATGCTTGTCATGGACAGACAAGTTGTCATACTTCAGATGGAAGTGGAAATCCTGAGTTTCTGCTTTCAGATGCAGTTTGGAATAGTGTGCTGTTTTCTGTAGAACGAAAAACCTGTTATACTAACCATCTACCCCAGCTTGCACATTGTCCTCATCATGTCCTCATCAGATATTAGAAATTTCCTTCTTTAAACTATTTATTTCATCTCTAGGATGTTACCATAGGAGATAGAGACATGCAAAAGACTTATGAATAAAGATGTCTGTTATAGGATTATGTATGATAGCAATGCTAAACTTGCAGAACTGGAACTGGTTCAGTGGTAGAATTCTTGCATCACATGTATGATGCCCTATGTTCATTCCCCCGTTCTGTTAGACATATACCAAAAACTTAAATATCTATAAGGAAATGCATACATGAAATATATGTATATGTCTAGTTATATACCATGTACTAATTAATAATCAAAACATCATCGATTATCTCAGAAATGAGGACAATTGTGACACAACTGATGTTAAAAAAAAAGTTTCCATAGCACATAAAATTTCTAATTCATTCTGACTTATACTCACCTGAAAGGATTTAATGGATTCTACCAACAGAGAATTATTTCCATTCCCTAGCACTGTCACATTCACGTTACCATCTGCCAGGTTCAAGACTTGTAAGAAAATTTCTTGGGAAGCTGGCTGAGCTGGGGTCATGTCCTAAAGGACAGATAATATTTATCAGAATCAGCAAAGCATAACCTTTTGCATACAGTGACAGCATATATCTTAGCCCTATTTCTGACAACCTAGTCATTCTAGCTAAAAAAAAAATACAGGTTTCTCTCTCTGAAGAACATCTGACCTAGAAAGTTCCAAAAGCAACCTAGAGAAGAAATGCCAGCCTTGTGTAGCAAGTGCCAATGATGAATAACTATATCCTTTTCAGCTCATTGTAGATTGTATTTCATTTGCTAATAGTTGCTGTTCAGTTGCCAAAAGAAATGTGTTAGAATGTCTATAAAGGCATCACATACACCTGGGTTTCCTAAAAAGGTAGCCAGAAATCTTGGATATTAGTGTTTAAGAATTCCTTAAAAATAAACTGAATCATTCAGGTGGAAGGTGGACATCATTTTGCATTGCTACTCTACTCATTCATATTTATTATCTAATGGAAAACAGATACTATAGTAGGTCCCAGGGCATCAAGACTGAATAGGTTACAAGAGTGAACTGGGCAGGTATGGAGCTTAATATTTCTTGAACTCACATTTATTTTTATCTCTACAATTGCTGCAACTGCAAATGCCAGACATGCTAGGATCATGCCAACAGCCATTTTCCTAAGTGATCTGTAGAGGAAATGGGGAGATCATTATTTGTACCTTTTACTCTAGAGTATAAATCTCAGAATCCTCAGCCTACTTTAAAGGCCATTCCTAATGTATTCTCAATTACTTTCCAATGTATTTTCTGGAACTTTTATTCATACAATCATTTGAACTTTTGCATTAACATCTGGTTGATACATAAAGTCACCTTCTTCCAGAAGATTCTTATTTTAGGCAAAACCAGGTAGACATGTGCACGTGTTAATGTAAGATCTTAGAACAGTGCTCCTTATCTAGTCTAAGATTAACCCTATTTTCCTGCCTGAAATCACAGTCTTCCTGGAGAGCTTTTACATTGCTTGCTTAGATAATCCCATGATTATCCCACAACGGCAGACTACCTCATAAGGAATCTTGTGAATTCTTTCAAGAAAGCTTTTTTGTGTAATTTTTACCTGATCTTTTAACTCTGTGCTGGCTAAATGAATAAAGGCTAATGGGTAGTAAAACTCACGACTTCTGCCTTAGTCACTGAGCTACGTGAAATGACTACTGGTTCCCTAGTTTTCTAAACGCTCAGATTTTGTGCACTGTGTCTATATACCTTGGCACCCCCTTTCAGGTCTAACCTATACCCACATATGCTACTCTGTCCTGTAAAACATCACTTTACCCATATCTATATATGATCACAACGTTTATTTACCATTATGTCATATCACGAAAACACTAGCAATATAATCAGATTTGTTGAACATTTACTGTATGTCAAATGCCATGCCTTCTTTAACTTACTTTCTTCTTCAGAAGTTTCACCAGCCCTCACAGCAGGAAGGCTTTTTCTTCTGCATATTTCTCTGACACTTCAGTCTTCCTTTCCTTTGGGGTACTAACCACATTACATTACATATGTAATGTATCCTTTCCTATGCTCTTTCTCTTTTACTAACCAGTTAACTCCTTGAAAGAAAGATCTGTGTTGGATATATTTGCATGACACTCGGTCCTAAGCTCCCAGCTGAGAAGACCATTTGAATGTGGTGAAGTGGTCATCATTTTACTGCCACAGCTAAATTATTATTATAGGAAATGAAAAAAGATTTGAAACTCTTCTTAACCAAACTTTATGCATGACAGTTTCTACATAGGATGAGTTGGGGTAGTAATTGTAAATTACTCTATACTTTCTATATTCAGTCCTACTAGGTCTTTCATTAGTTTCATAGGGACAACAGGATATTTCAAAGAGCTGGTCGTCATCAAGAGCACCAAACTTCTTTAAAGAGACAACATTCAAGGACAAAGCACTGTATTGGATTAGAAGCCTGATCTCACATAGTGTTGGCTTTTTATGAAATCTAGACCCACCTCTTCCACACCACACATTAAAGTCCAGCATTGGCAGTCCAGCAGATCATTCATTGGATCTACTTTCCACTTATCCACATTAACAGACACTTAGCCCAACATGGAATTTAAGCAGCAGATAAAATTGGAACAAACCATGATTACATGCAAACATGCAGGTTTTGAACAGAGACTGAATCAATTCATGGAAACACAAAGCATAGTGAGTACTTACGAGAAGTTAATTCCACACTTGGCAATCAGACGATAAATGACAAGGTCAAACAATGGGATGAAGATAAGAACCAGAAAGGGGTTTAATACCTGGAATACCATGGTAAAAAAGTCAGTAAAAATGTTCTATCGTGAGTGTGAGCTTGCTCTATCATCTGCTTGAGTGCATGCTCTCACACCCACACACTTTCTCCTGGGCAGTACAAAATAAATCCACACTTAACCAAGCCCTTTACACTCAAGTCTCTCCCTCCTTGCATTATACCTTAACTTCCAAATATCCCAAGGACTAGTTTTGCTGAGTCTGTTTTTTGTCAATTTGGAGTTGTTCTCTCTTAGTGTCCCTTATCTTCTCTAGTTTCACAGCCCAAAGGGGCAATGTGGTGGTGAAATATCCTTAAAAAATGGGGAGGGGGGAAAACCCTTCAAAGTCCCCGGCAAACAGAGATTCTGATTTTCTTGCCCATATAAATAGACTTTCCTTACCAATATTTCCAGTTTACTAACTTGACATAGAAAGAAGATTCAGTGCTGATCTTTACCTGTGGACTCATACTCACTCTACCTGGAGTTGGGTAGGAGCTACTTCCTTAGCAAGGGGTATGAAGAGAAATGTGAGTTTTAAAGAAAATATTCTCCTCTCTCAGCTTGGTCTTCATCAGCACACAAGGAGAATTGTGGCAGGTTATGGCCATGAACCAAAATACTTCAGGTAAAAGTTTATGTGGGGAAAGAAATATGTGTTTATGTTTATAGATAAGTCTCTTACCTGCATTTGGTCTGGCTGGAGCACAAAAAATCCCTGAAACATCATAATAATTATAGTTAGATGATAGCAGAAGACAAGAAAATTCAAGATTATCCATCTGAATAGTAGTAAGAAGTATATAAAAGAAAATTCATCAGGTCTTCTGTTCAGGGTCTCTGTTTTGCCGACAAAGACATCTGGATCTGGGAACAGACTGCAGTGAGCTTTTTATGTTTGTTAAGGACACATGGGCCTGAGGGAGAAGATTCTTTCCTATACTTAAATATAAATATAAAATATTTGAGATTTGAGATCATTAGGTGCATATAATGAAATTTGGAGAGACGAGGTCAAAGTTTGCTTCTAAAATATTTTATTTATTTATTTATTTAAGAGAAAGAGAGGAGAGGAGAAGAGAAGAGAAGAGAAGAGAAGAGAAGAGAAGAGAAGAGAAGAGAAGAGAAGAGAAGAGAAGAGAAGAGAAAAGAGAAGGGACAAGGAATGCACAGAACTATGTAGGTTTCCAGGGATCGAATTTAGGTTGCCAGATTTGTTCACAGATACCTTACCTGCATAATTATCTCACCAGCCTGAAGTTAAATTTTAAAGATGAAATTCATTTATTCTTTGTATATGCTTCATACAATAGCCCAAAGATACTTTGTCCAAAAACTAAGGCTGTGCATAAAACTAAGGCTCATGTTATAGAATTTTCTTTGTGAAGTTAGTGCTCAAGATTTTGGATTTGGGAGCAACTGGGATTAGATTTTTGGATTAGGAAAGTGCTACACTTTTCTTAACTTGAGAGAGATAGAATTGTGTAATTAATCTCGACTAATTGCAGGTGGCAATAATGGAAGGACAAACTGTTGTGGTCAGAGTGAAGACTTCCACTGACACAATGCTTCCCAACTTGTTCTCCAGATTGTCAATTAGGAGAACCACAATGGTAACTACTAGATAGCCAATGAAAAGGAGAAAGGAAATTATATTTGTGAACTTCCTGGTATCATGCCACCTTGTTTCCTAAGAAATATAATAATCTAGGAAGTGAGCAAAGTTAGGACAGAGGGTGAGCCATAGGATGGTGTGGACTGAAGAATGAACATCAGAAAAGAGAAAAGAATGTTTACAACTTTGCCATATCCATTTCATTTGGTGTCCTTTTAGCTCATCCTTGATAACACAGAAACATTCCCCATACTATCTTCCTGATTCCTAAAGACAAGATTCTGGTTTTCCACTAGTCTAGCTTTTATCATATTTCCTACTCTGTGTTTTCATGCTCAATGCACATGATCTAACACAAAATTTTAAGCAAAATCACAAATAATTTTGTCGACTCACCAAATCCCCATTCATTTTGGTGGCTTGCAGTGTCCATCGTGAGCCCTAGAGTAGACAGATGCATTGTTAAGAAAGCGTTTTCCCATGAAAGAAATGTGGCTGAAGGAAAAAGTGTCTTTCAAAAGAACTATTACCTGCTGGTCCAAAAGAGCCCAGAACATGGGCACTGGGATATAAAGGAACAGTATCCTGGTCAATGCCTTCACATCCATGATGAGATGCTTCTGAAGGGAGGAAGAAAGAGCAGGCAGAATTGTTAGAGTTCCAAATGTGTTTTTCTTGCTTAGAAAAAAAAAGTAGTTAAAAACAGTAAAAAGAAGAGGGCAAATCTGCCAGGATAAAAGAACCTGAAAGGTTTTATAGAATATGAGATGACTCTACAGTCTCAGTACTTACTGGATATTTCTCTGCTGCCCAATCCAGCCAGTGCTGTCGCTTTGGAATGTCTCCAGAACGGTTCTTGAAGCGGTTGGAAATGGCAAACTGGGCAGATCACATGTATTCAGGAAAAACAAAGAGAAAATATCCCCTTATTTACCTTCCCTCGCACAGAGATACTTCTGGTAACATCCTCCAATTTCTTGATCCCATCAGACATTGAATTTCAGAACATTTGTGATGTAATTTTATCTTTCCTTATTTTCTGATAGCATCATACATAAGTACATGGAAGACTTTGTGCCAGTTTAAAAAATGTGAGTACTTTAAACAAATTTAATTGTTAAATAGAGGTAAAGAGGAAGATCAACCAAATTCAGTTTTTTGAAAGGTATGCTCACATAATGGAGATTTCTAAGAAAAATAAAAGTGTACTCATGCGTGGAGAACATGTGCTCAGTACAGCACCTTTTCCTTTTCCTTGAAAAAAGGCAAACAAGCATTTTGTAAACTTACCCAGACACATTTGATAACTTGAGCCACTATGTTTCCTTCAGGAGGTGGTTTTTTGTACATCTTGCTTCCCATGGCAAACACAGCTGTAGATAATACACAAAGTTCTTAGCTTTTCATTTAGCCTATTCAGTGTCAACTCTAAGGACAGACTGTTGAACTATAGATGGATTGGGAAATCTCATAGAGAGAACCAGCTGCCTTTTACCCCCTGACTTCAGAGAAGTCAAGAGAAAATAAAGGTCTGCAGTTAAGAAATAGTTGTTGAGAATGACTGCAGACATGGATGTCATATTTGGCTTCTCCATATCTGACATGTTAGAATCTTGCATTGATTTTCTCTCTCCATTGCATTGCCCATCTGGCCTTACTACTTCTTCTACCTTTGTGTAATGTGGAAAATTTTCTCCTTTGGAATATTAAAATGTTTTCTAGTCAGTTTCTTCTTTAGTCTGATGTTAAATTAAAAGTTTCTTCCCTGGATCTCCCTAGTTAACCCACATTCCTGGCAGGAAAGGCTTCTCCAAAATCATTATTACATTGTCTACTGGAGGATTATTTCTGTAGTAAATCATTAAATATCTTGAACGCCTCAATTGATTTACTTTGGCAAAATATATACTTCTATTTCCATTTTAAACATAAGTAAACATAGATTTAGGATTAGGATTAAGCACCATGTACAAAGTAACATGGGTAGGAATTGTATAAATAGTGTTTTGACATAAGGCCTCTATGACTCAAAACTCTATGCTGTCTGGGCAAAGTGTGTCAGCTGGAACTGGTCCGAGGGCTTTCTCTTTGCTGGATAGCTTATACAGTACCAAGAAAAGAGGGTGGAGAGAAATAATCACAAGCCCCATCAATGGTAGAAGATCTATAAGTTGCACTATAGATCACCATGGCAACAGGTGACCACCAGTGTAATAGTGGCATGACTACCAAGGAGATAACCAACAGCTTTCTGATTGGACTCAAGACCCGCTTGTCAGAATGGCACCCATCCCTGTTACTGTAAATTAGATAAGAACCTAAAAAAGGGAAGGAAATAGATCAATAAGGAAGACAGCCAGTAAACCTACAGGTAGGAAGACAGTTAATCAAACTGCTCTGTAGGCAGCTGTTATTATACCCATAGAATGAGAATTTACAGTGGAAACCTTTGTATCTAAAGCTGGATGAGTGAAGGGAAATACACACATCAGTGGGGTGGCCTGAAGAGTGGTAATTTGTTACACTACAGAGGCCTGAACCCCCACAAGAGTAGACAAGCCAGAGTGAATCCTGAGATCCATTGAGCATGTATGTAGGCATAGGAGGGAATAGTGAAGGAAAGGGAGGGGATGGGACGGAGGAGAGAAGAAGGGAAGCTGGGATGAACGTTCATTATGCTTGTAAAAGTAGAAAAATCGATAAAAAAAAAACTCTATGCCGTCGGCCAAGCAAAGCATTGTATTCACTCAATCCTCTATGTCGCAAAGGAGTAGACGCTATTGGGTTGAAAGTGAAAAAGACATGACTGCTGCTCAAAGAAGCTCATTTAACCTACGCTTTGTCATTCCATGTTTCATTACTCTTTTTCAGGCACCTTATACTTTAACCACTATCCATCATCCCCACAAAAATATCCGTTCTGCATCTTGGAAGAGGGAGTATTAAGTATATAAGAGCCTGAGGATGGGGAGAAGTGTTTCCAACAGTATCTCTGAACCTGCTGGTATAACTGCACTCATGAGCTCACTGAACTGGGTCTACTTCCACAGACCTGCCCAAGATTTGGCCCATTTTTAATTCACAATCTTAAGAGGCACGACACCTTCCGAAGAGGCTAGTAAGTGTTAATGCAGGATGGGTGAATGTGAGTGATGGAGGAATGCTTTCCTTAATGTTATTTACCAACTATGCTCTACCAAAGTGCTCAGGTACAGACAATCCAGATGAAACTCACTGGGCTTCATATGCAAAATATATATTTTTTAATTTTTAAAAGAAAATCAAGAAGAATATTTGCAGTGGGAAAAGGAATAGAGTGGAATTGGGTAATAAGAGGTGAAAATGGCATAAATTTATTACATTCGTGTATTCAATTCAAAAAGCATAAAAGAAATTTAAAAATCCTGTTCTGCATTATTCCTGTATGTAAATTTGAACTGTGTCCCATAACCCACATATTTCTTATTGTTCCAAGTAATTTACAAAAAAAGCATTTCTTCCTCTCTCTCTCACCTTTTTCCTCCCCTCCCCTCTCCTCCCTTTTCCTCCCCTCATTTCCCCTCCCCTCCTCTCTTCTCTTCTCTTGGCCAATTTTTGTAGCTCTCCTTGGCCTGGACTGGCCTCTAACTTCTGATCCTCTTGCTTCTGCCTCCAGAGTGCTAGAATTACAAGTATGTGCCATTATGTGTGAAGTTTCTTAGTTTTATGTATTGGCTCTTCATTTTTGTCTATTTTTTTACATGCTGCCATGTCTTTGGGGTTTGACATTAAGTCTTTTTACCTTACTCTTAACATTCTCTGAGTCACCTGTTTTCAAGGTTAACTGCTAGTACTATACTTAAGACTCTAGATCTGTCTCTATAACCAAACTATGTTCTCTGAAACCTAAAACAGTTATTTTCCATAATTATTTGGTGATTATTTTTAGCTACTTCAAGAACATTGCTAATGCAACATATCCCAAACAAGTTCATCAACATTGCCCCAAATCTGATCTTCCTTACTATCACAATTAATGATTTTATTATATACCTTGTGGTTCAAGTTGGAACCCTGCATTCAACTCAGACTTATCATCTCCCTCACTCCACGTATTTAATCATACCAAGACTTGTTTATTCTTCTGGAAGAAACTTGCTCAAGCACAAAATTTAACACAGCATCAAAAATGTAGTAGTCAAGGTAAGTACTATCCTTAGCCCAATCCCTTTTCCACAATAAAGGACTTCAAAAAGTAAAACACCATGGAAGAATAAAAATATCTAACAATCAATTCTCTGTTCTGAAAAGTTTTATAGATTCCAAATTGCCCCAACAATGAAGTTCCAATTCCTTAATGGATTTAATAACCTTTTATTATCTGGTTTCTGGAAGTTTTTCTTATTTATCTCCAGGTAATCTGAATTCTTTCGAAGTCTTTAAACAGTTATACTGCCTCTCATCTTACATATGTCATACCTTCTTTCTTCACTCCTACTAATCCCTACTTTCATTAACTGCTTTTCATTCTAGAGGTCTCATCTTGAAATCTTTTTTTTTGTAGGCAAGTTTTTTTAATTCTCAATGTATTTTTAAAATAATATTTTATGCTTATTTATTTACCTTATATGTATGTGTATTCACAGAGGAGGTTAGAGGACAACTTGTGGAAGTCTTTTTCTCTTTCCACTATGTGAATTCCAGGTACCAAACTCAGGTCATCAACTTGGTGGCAAGTGCCTTTATTAGCTGAGCTATATTACTAGCCCCCAAAGTCTTGATCAAACAGCCCTTTGATGGGCTCCACAGCCCTCTCCATACTTTACCCAGTTGTGACATTGATTTTATAGCACCATAGCACACAGTTTATTTTTCTGTCTCCCTCTTGCTAATTGATTAGACAAGTTCTCTGAGAACATGAACTATGCTGCTGTCTAAATATGCGTCCCATATGGCACTAATACCTGGCACAGAATCTGTCACAAAACAGGTATTACAAGATCATTTGGGTAAAATTATGATAATGCTTGTTTATCATTTCATCAGTTGTAAAACATTTTACTTTCATCATCATAATTACTTAATGTGTAAATATTACTTATGGGTAATGATCCAGAAAAGCAGATATAGTACTACTAATAAGTAGAAAAAAAATTTGGGAAAGTCTTTGGCATTGAAAGGAAAAGGAAGCTGAACGTTTATGATCATAGCTCTTTTGGAATAAATTTCTTTGGAATTGGGAACCCTGTTACTATCAGATCCTTTGGTAGAAAATAAGCAGACCAAATGCCAAACCTCTGGGCTCCTTTTCCTCTATTGAACTCTTTATATGTTTGGACATATTCCAGGGGGTGTCACCCTGAGGCTCAGAGTGAAAACAGGTTTCCAGGTCAATGGTTAGAAACAATCACACCCAAGTTTCCCCCTACAGAACTTGCCTAAGCAGGCTCACACATTCCCTTTCTCTTCGAGGACACAGCTCTTGGTGATAAAGAACACCACTTGATCTAAGTTGAGTTATTTTTCAACTACTTATCTAACTCCTCTTATTCTCTCTGTTTAAGGAAAATCTCCTGGGGAGCTTTGCAGAAGAGGACAAATATAGCTTTTGAGACACAACAAATTGAAAATGTTATCTAGTTATCAGAAAAATAAGTATGGGGACTGAAGAGATAATTGAAAGATTAATCCGTGTGCCTTGTAAGCAGAAGGACCTGAGTTCAGATACCAGATCCTACTTAAAAATGCCTGGTGGAAATGGAGGTGGACTGCACTTCCAGTCCTGGAAAGTGGAACCCAGAAAGCCCAGAACAAAGCAATAAGGAGGTATAGCAATCCAGAGTGATTTTCAGTGTCACAATTGGGGCTCCACAGGCAACACACTCATGTGCCCTTTTGTATACACAGACACAGACACACACACACACACACACACACACACACACACACACACACAGAATGAGGCAACATAAATCAGTTTGAAAAAATGATAAATTATCTTTTCTGCTTCTTCACACATTTTAATAAGAACCAGTTGACTTGACTTTGACTGCATATTAGAGTTACCTTAGATTCTTAAATTTTTTAAAAATTTATTTATTCATTCATTGTGTGTGTGTGTGTGTGTGTGTGAGAGAGAGAGAGAGAGAGAGAGAGAGAGAGGGCACTGTGTGTCCATGTGGAGGCCCAAGGGTGACCTAAGAAATCATCCTGGATTGCTTCTACCTCCTTGCTTCCCTCTGGGATTTTCCTAGGCTCCGCCTACCAGAGCCAGAAGTGTAGGCTGCAAACATTTCTGCCTGGCATTTACATTGATCCTGGGATCCAAACTCAAGACCGTCTAGTTGGGAAGCAGAGTCTCAACCACTGAGCCATCTTTCCAGCCCAGATTCTTAAAAATTTAAGACACTCAAAACACTGTTGGGCAATTCTTTATATGCCCCAGAGCTTTTTTTTTTTTTTAACTCATAGAAAACTTTCTATTGGATGTAACTACAGGAATTTATTAAAAAAATGAATTCTGACCTCATAGGTACTATACCTCTCAAATTAAGAGAAACCCCCAATAACATGTACCCAATAGGGTTGGTATGATAAAATATTTGTGCAAAAGACCCTCATGGCAATGTTTTCCACGTGACAGGCATCAGAGACTGTGAGTTTCCCACTCTACTCACCAAGTGCTACTACCATGAGCAATCCTGGAATTCCAAAAGCCAGGGCATAGCAGTCTTCCCCAAAACATTGTACATCTCCTGAAGAAAACAGGCCCAAGAAAAGTAGAAAAATAAGTCTGAATCTTAAAGATTTGCCATTTTGCTCTAGAAACTGAGGTTTCTTTATGTACACAAAAATTTAACATATAAATATTATTACTGGACATAAAAGCAGACATAGTACTTAATCAGTAGAAAATTTTAGAAATATCTGGGAAAATGTTTGATATTGAAGGGGCATCATCTAATCCATAACTCTTACTTTAGGATAGACAAATCAAGATTCAGTGAAATGCTTGCATATGTATAAACCATTATAAAAGGAAAAAATGGACCACAGATGGCTATGAACAGCACAGTGGGGGACTAGAGTGAAGCCTTACACATCTAACCTCACAAAAAGGATACTAACCTCTGAGCATGGGTGTGATAAATGTAGAAATCAAGCTCCCTGCATTGATGGAGAGGTAGAAAACTGAGAAGTATTTAGTCCGTGCTTCTGCCTTAAAAGAAAGATAAATTGTCAGTGCAGTATGTCTGTTTGATCCACCTCACCTTCTGTTCAGATTCAGATGCAGCAACATATATAAGCAACTGATTCAGATATTGCCTCTATGGTTTCCGGTCATCATATTAGTTATTTAATAACATGACCAGTTGGACCACTGCAAGCATTTACTCAACTTTGAAACAAACCCTTTACCTGGGCAACCTGTGATCAACCTGTCCTCAATGTCACTTTTGTGTCCTATGCATATTAATTATAATATTAATCTCTTTGAATTAAATGCTTGCTTAATTCATTTGTCAAAAGACAGGACAGAAAGAGAGAAAACAGGCTGAAAGAGATAGCAGACATTGTGTAAGAGAGAGGATGGGGGAGATAGGGGCATACAAAGATTGTGGAGGAGAGAATAAGAGAGAAAACAGAACCAGAACAAATAGTTATACAAGAAGGAATAGATACACAAAGCCAGAACAAAAGACAGGAAGCCAGAAATGTTGGCTGATCTAAGAATAGATTACCTGCATGCTTGTTTGTCATTGCTTCCTCATGTGGGCTCATTTTCACCTTACTTATGTTATTTTATTTCCCCACTGACCATGAAAAGTGTTAAGAAAGGAGGGAATAATCAATCAGGCAAATCTGTCCATAATAATCCATTCTGTTACATTCCCACTAGTCATTTTCCCTTCTCATTGAATCTTCTCTTTCACTCAAGATTTCCCATCTCTGGAGTGTTCATCCCCTTTCTTCTTAAATACCTCAAGTAATAGTAAACTCAAAATTCTCAACTCTATTTGAAGTTATTATTTCCACTAGGTGAGCAGCTGACTTTATATAGCTTTCATTTACTGGTCTCATGTGTGTGTGTGTGTGTGTGTGTGTGTTTTGCACACTCATGTCTATGTATGCTTGCATGTGTGTGTGCAGGTACACATGTGTGTGTATGTGGAGCCTGAAGTTGACATCGAGTGTCTTCTTCTATTACTCTGTGCTTTTATTGACAAAACATGGTCTCTCAGTTGAAGCCAGAGCTTGATAATTCACTAGACTAGCAGTTTACCTAGAGGATTCCTTGTCTTTGCTTCTTGAATTCTAGGATTACAGGTGGCAAACCTACTTTATGTGGGTCCTAGGGATCCAAATTCTGGTCTTCATGCTCTCGGAGAAAGCCCCTTATCCATGAGCCTTCTTCCCAACCCCTTGGTCTCAAACTTAAACATAATTGTCATTTTCTAATATTTATAAACAGTTATATGTAGTTTTCTTGCTTCTTTTTTTATAGGGAATGGTGGCGGGGTCTTGTGCATCCTAGGCTGGTGCTGAACTTGCTTGTAGCTGAGGATGACATTGAACCTATGATTCCTCTTCCTCCACTTCCTGAGTGCTGTTGTGCAGTTCTGGTCACTGAACCCAGGACTTTGGACATGCTAGGCAAGCATTCTCTCATGTGAGCTATGTCTCCACCCCCCTTCGCTTCTTTTCTGCTCCTGGTTATATGTCATTTTCTTTAACCTTTCCTCACATAGCATGCTCATTTGTCACCCTGATTACTTTCCTTTGAATGTGCTTCAGCTCTTTCTCTCTATTAATGATCAATATCTAGCATTTTACCCAATTCCTCATATCAATCTTGGCAAATGGCTACATGCCAGGTAACCAACCTCTTGTGATACTGGCAACACAGTCAATAAATACAGAAATAACAGGACTCTTACATGTTTCTCTTCAAACTGGTCTCCGCCAAAAGCTGCTACACAGGGTTTGATGCCTCCTGTTCCTAGAGCTATTAGACACAGGCCAAGCAGTGATAGGATTCTGAAATGGACAGGTGAGATGCTAGCCATGTTGATACCAAACCAGTTGTAGAGTGGACTATACAAATGCAGCTGAAAAAAACTACATACAAGGGCAACCAGCTCACTGGTTCTAATCCCATTTTAACATTTCAAGTGAAAGATCTTTTGGCTCCTAATTTTCCATACCCTTATGACTAATAAAATAAAGTGGCAAAATACATCATAATAAATAAGAGTATCAGTGATATTTTGCATACAGAACAAAGATAAGTTGGTACCTAAAGTTATTCCATTTCAAATAAAATTCCCAACTTTGGGTTATATATTATATTATATATTATATACTATATATTTTTATTGTAATATGTATGTAATTACATATGATTGTAATATATATTAACATAAAAACAGTTGCTTCTTTGCTTCCTGAACAACTATAATCTTATCTGATACTGAACCAAAGATATTAGAATCTATCAAACACTAATACACCAACACCTGCAGAACAGAATTGGAATATATCAAATTATCCATAAATATAAATACCTCAAACTTTGAGCATTACTTCTATAATGTATCATAAGTATACATGTGCGTGTGCATGTGTGTGTGCATGCATGCATGAGTGTGTACATTCCCTGAAGCATGGGTGAATTAAGTAAATGAGGTAAGAATGAGTGAATTAATGAGTGAGAAAATGTAGAAGACAAAAATTTTGTCTTTCAGCAAATGAAGAGTTTTTGCAAAAAGGATACTGACTAGTCTTGAAAGGCTTAATAAAAGTAAATGAGCTCAGATAATGCAAGAAAGAGTTCAACTGCTCATAAACTGCTCATAAAACTTGTTATCTTAACCAGCTTGGTAAATAAAACTGCAGAATGGAAAAGAAAGGAACATTTCTGGTAATAAAACAGGAAGTTATTTATAATGAATTTTGGAAACACATATCTGCCTAATGTAAGAAAAGTAGTTCATAAATTTCATGATTTTACTCACGTGTGTAGTGTTTTTCCCCCCAGTATTGGTATGGCACCCAGGGACTTCAATACATGGCCAAGCACATACACCAGAGAGAGATAGATGATTGTCCTGTGGAAAGAGTTCATTTGGTCAGTCTGTATATTATTCAGAGACTCAGGGTTCACATTGTTCTCAGTAAACACAAGACAAGAAAAGAGTGGAAGAGAAAAGAATTAACTAAGAAACACAAATAGAAAGATGGTCAGTGAAGTAAACAAACTAAGAAAGGGAAGTAATATTCTTCACCAAGCATTTACTTGGCAATATTAGACATTTTCTTTATGTTTTCTCTTCACATCTACCCTCTGTTCTGTTCCACACATACACCCGGCTTCCCCTAACCTCCATGTTTGTACAGCTATGGCAAGAGTGGGATGGATCTGCAACAAGTGTGGTGATGTTTTAAATAGCAAAACCAGTAGAACAGGATACTTTGATCTGCAGTGCTTTTCTCAGGAAATGCCGTTTAACTCTAGAAAGCAAGAGGGGTCAAGGACAAACACTAAGTAAACAGGACTGGCTAATTCAAAAGACTTTCTCTAAATAGCACTGAACTATTGGGAGAAGCAAAGGGCTTTTAGGTTCAACCTGAGCCATATGGACACTTGGGTCTCCACAACAGTTTCCACACAGACAGTTTACCAAAGATAAAGCAGTACCAGATATTTAGACTGTCCAGTGATAAAAATCATGCAGTTGGTAGAAACTTCCTGTTGAGTTGTTTTCCCAAGGAACTCAAATGACAAAGAAGTAGCAGAGTAAGGAATTCTGGTAAGAATGTATGTGAACAGCTATACATTGACCTAGTTCATGGATGCTTATATTCCTTATGTGTAGTATCATATCAGGAGTCTTTTGTTATGTACCTCAAATGGTCATGCTTGAATGAATAATCAGAATTATTTAGCTTGCATTCATTACTTTAAAGTTTCTTATGCTGATGTAGAAAACAAAGAATGGAATGAAGATTCCAGAAAGCCCCTAAAGGTGCCTCAAATCCCAGGCTGTGGATTCTACATTCAAAATGGATAATCTTCTTAGATTAGCTTTCTGGAAAGGCAGATCTCAAATGGTATAGAGTTCTGGGGGGTAGATTAAGAAATTGGTTTAGTAACTGGGTCAGCTTTCCATATAGGTCTTTTATCATATTCTAAAGAAAAGGCTTTTTTTGTGGGAACAAAGAAAAGAAATAAAAAGAAAGGGAATAAAATGAAACTGGAAGAAAGATAGCTATCATGAAACCCAAAGAGATGATCATCAGAGAGAAACAAACTGAAAGAAGTATAAGCAAGAATGGTAAAGTCATAAAAATCAGAATGACTGAGAGGAGTTTAGAAAAAAAAACAGGGACTTTCAAGATGAAAGGCTCATAAGATATAAGGTAAATATGAAAGAATCAAGACAGACTTGAAAACTCTACATTTGAGCTAAAACCATTAGGTTCCTTATAATCCTATCATAGAACTACAATTTATTTGGATAGAATTATCAATTCCTCAACTGCACAAATCAGGAAAGTGAAATCCAGAAAGATCAAAGGATATCCATAAAATGGTATTTTTATTGAGGACGACCTAGAACTTTTACCTTTTTACAGACAGGTTGTGCTCTCATACTGTCCTTGAACTCAAGAGCATACTACTTCAGTCTCCCAGTGCTAGGATTACAGGCATTAAGAAAAGAAGATAATTTCTCACAAGACAAAAGGCGAAGCATGGAAAGGATACCCAAAAACATCAGACAGACATCTAAAAGAATGATTCTAAGTGATCACCAAGGTCCAGAGCCCAGGATAACAGGTAAGGGTCGAAGGGCATATCAATTGGGAACTACAACTAAGAATGTTTAATTTCTTAAAAACCATTTGACACTAGATGCAATAATCCTTTCAGTAAATGTTTATAGAAGTCACAAGTCAATATGCACGCTAATAATTTATACCTTTTGACTAGTCTTTCTTATGTGTAATCCTGAAGAAAGACTCCCTTTTATCTTGGCATCTATAAAGATTTCCTTATAGAAGAGTCAGGGATTCTGGGTGCCCATTTCCTCTCAGCACAGTTTGATTCTGAGATGATTCAAAGATGAAGCGCTTTTAGTAGTTGTTAATTAAATTCAGAAAATTCTTCCTTGAAGGTTTGAGCAATCACCCCAATGTTAAAGGTTTTCCATCCCCAACATAACATCTAGAAAAAAAAGACAGAGACAGAGAGACAGAGACAGAGAGAAACAGTTCAGAATATTTGAGTCTTCCTTATTTTCTTTAGCCAGTGAAGAAAAGGGTGACATTTTGAATTCTACAAGGTAAAAAAGAAGCCAGTCCAGTTTTAAAAAAAAATCAGGAACAAAGTATGGGCAGGAGTGCTGAATGTTTATTTCAGAGGATTGCTGTCATTTTATTCATATAGGTGAGCTCTCATATACACATGTGCACACACACATGACTGCAAGAGAACAAATTATGCATGTTACAACTTCCTTGCAGAAAGAGATATAATGTCACGTCCAAAAGTGACAATAAACACAGACAAGTAAGTTGGAAAGAGACTACTAGACAATGAGTCAAGCACCAGAAAATTTTAAACTAAGCAGTAATGTGATCAGATTTTCTTTTAGGCAATAGTACACAGACTCGATTACAAAAAAAGTATGTAGAAAACAGTGAAAGCATTTTATAAATATTTCTTTTAAGTTTTCCAATTTAAAGACAACAAAGTGGTGTTCAATTTAGTGTTTTAGTGCTGGATTTAGTGTTGAAGAGAGATACAAGTGAGCAGTATTGTGTACATAGAATCAGGAAGAGTTGGTATTTGATCGAATGTGAAGACATAGGAAAGCCAGTATAAAGGGCAGTCAGATGGAATGCCAATTGCAGCTATAGTGCATACTGAACTTTGATTTCAAGATTCTAACATTTGAGCAGACATCTGTATGCAGTTAGTCCGATATCTTCAGATTGCCTTTAGGAAATCTGAGGAAAGAGAATTGAGTGAAGTTTTTCATCTATGGAAATCTTACATCTAGGAAGGAGTTAGGTAAACAATATCCAAAAGATGAGGTAGATAAAGAATATAGAAATATAAAAAGAAGATATTGAGAAAATATTGTATCAGAGAAGGCAGGGAAATTTCAAGAAAAGGAGAATAATAAGCAAGCTGAAACAATAAAGTTAAGTTCAAAATGAGCAAGAATTTAGAAAAAGCAACTGGAAGTTGTTACCAAAAACCCGTATTCTTAGAAATTTCAGTAGAGGGAAAAAAGTGACTAATATTATCTCATATTATACTTACTACAATATACTTTTGAACTTGAACAATGTGAAAAGCTAGTATATACAGTTTATTTATTTTATGCACTGTGATTACTTGGACAAATAGAGAGTCCTTAATAAGCCTTCTAATTAGATCAGATTGAGTTGATTAATCATGTTCTTTTATATTTTATTCCATTATTCTATCATAAGAAACAACAATAAAGAGTGAGAAAGAAAGGCTGTGCATACAGATGGTACCTGTTTAAATTTGGAGATAATGGTAGAAGGAAAAAGGAAGTTTAAGAAGTTTGAGTCTAGTAGAGAAAAAGATTCTGACTCTGAGGGAAAAATCTGTAGGCAAGAGGGGAAAATTGAGGGCATAGAAATCCCTAGAATAACTTAGGTAATGGTGATACATATGCAAAAACTCATCATGTTGTACATTTAAGGCTTCTAGATTATATACTTTTTCTATTACATATCAATAAAAAGTTTAAAATAAAACAAGTATCAAACAGAATTGAGTTGAGAGTGCAAGTAAAAGTTATTAAATTTCCTCTGAAATATTCAGGAAACTAATGTTTACATGTCCTAAAATTGTATTTCTTCAATCTTAAAGGAAGTTATTCTAAAAATGCAACTGTCATGTCAGGTTTTATTCTACAACTGAATGGATAGACCATAGTTTATATTATTTATTCTTCATAGTGTATCAATCCCTATTTAGATGAACTTGGTGATTACTTCTATACAGATAACACCTACCTACCATTCATCTTTGAAACTAAAAATCCTTATTTAGTACTGCATAAGGTACCGATTAGCTGCTTCAAGGAATATATGTATATACATATATACATATATATTTGAAACTAAGATATAAATCAATAATGATAGTTAAGATTTTTTCAAACATTAGGTCTACAAAATTGTCTCTGAAAATATTCCATGGTTAAACTGCTTTTGGAAATACTACATGCTTACTTTCTATTGAAGATTTTACAGTGCATATTAACTTGTAGCAACTATAAGAAGTTACTCTGTATAGGAAACATTTCTAGATTGGTGCAGCCTAGAATCTTTCTAATATATTTACTCATGAAAGCTTGTTGTCTCCACACAATTCATTATATCCTATATAACTAGTTTTAAACAATGTATTTTGAGAAATGCCAATTCAGATAAATCTATATATAGCAAATCTTTAGAAAACTCACAAGATAATGGACGTCCAAGGCCCATCTCTAGCTTACAAGACACTCATAGAAAACTATGACATTTCACTATATTGTGTCTTTACACACTATTTTCAGGACTGTAAAAGATGCTGCTCAATAAATGGACTATTAATTTAACTTGTGGAAATATTAGATTTTTTGAGAAGGAATCTTCAGAAAAAGGTTAAGAAACAAAACAATAATGGTAACTATGCTGAAGAAAGGACTCATGAGGTAATGAAGGAAGTGGGATTACTAAATCTGGAGGAGACATGAAGAAAGAGTCAAATAATCGCAGTAAGTTTTCACAATTATAAATTTGATTGTGGGAAAGAAATCTTACTCTTGATAAGACATAGACAAGACTTGGTCTGAAACTAAAGTATGGAAGACTAAAATTGGATTTTAGATGAGAACTCAACTGAAAAGATTTGGAAACATCTGGGGAAAAACTGGCATAGTGAGAAATTGCTTTTCCATGTTATCAGTTAAGGAAATTCTCAATTGTGAAACGTGTGATTTTTTTTCCTGGGGGCAAGAGATTTGAAGTGATCATTTTCACACAGTGAACTTGTGAAACTTCTGGGATTTTGACCTGAAATTGTCCTTACTTGAATTTTCCCAACCATGAGTCAGCAATGGCTGCTCCCAGGATAGGAGTGAAATAGCAGAGACTGCTGAAAGCATGGTATATAGATGTGGAGGTGTCTTCATTCCAATGCAGGAAATTCAGGAAATACAGGGTCAGCACAGCTGAGATAAAACAAACAAAACAAACAATAACTCAACTCAGGAGACAAAACAAATAAAATACATTAAAATGACTCATAAAAAAATAATATATTTGCTCTCTGGTCTTGGAAGGCAATCTTGTAGGCATCAGGTGTAAGTAGTAGCACCTTGTTGTGAGAGCAAATGGGACTATACTGCATATACAAATACATTGCTCCCCTCTTCAGTCACTGTGAATCCAAAGCTTCACTTAGGATAGTAACGAAGTCAACAGGATTCTTCCAATAACCCTTCCTATTCCCCAGCAACAATATAGTTTAAAGGCTGAAGCAAGTGTAAAGCAAGGAACTTAACATGATGAGAGATTTTTCACTTACATTCTTACTGGTTGTGTTCTGGTTCTGGAAGCTTTTTCTGTTGTTGGCCAGTATGAGTTATTAAATGAAATCTTATGAGGCATTGACTTTTATGGCCAAAGGAAAGAGCTGATTTCTACCAAGTTAGAAAGAATGCACAAGGGAAATAAGTGCATCTAAGTAAACTGGACTGCTAGACACATAAGGTGGAGAAGACTGGGACATGGAATTACCTTTCATGCCATAATAGGAAAAACGCTCGCAGAATTCATTCACCACAATGAAGGCAATGCTCAGTGGATAATTGGAGCCACAGATTTTCTATACAAAGAAAAGTCAATGGTTCAAAAATGAGCTATTTTTCTTTATTTCAGAACTATGAAGTTCCCATGCAACTGAAAATATTTATCATTTACTTATTTATTTATCTATAATGGGGAGGTCTCATTATGTTGCCCAGACTGACCTTCACTTTGTGATCCTACTGCCTCTGTCTCCCAAGTAGCTCAAATTATAGGTGTACACCACCACGCCTGGCTAAATTTATTTATGTTTAATCACTTCAGTGAGGTAATTATGGAGCAATGGTCTCTCTTATGAAACAGCTATTTTCACACTAAAAGTACTTACATAGCCGATGTGGAAGTCAAAGAAGTTAACCTGAATATTACTCTATTCTTTATTGAATATGGAACTATTCAGATCTTCCTCAATCAGGACCTGCTTATTTCCTGACATCTAAATGAAAGTTTATGGCTGAAGGCAAGAGTATAATCATACTTTATGTTAGGAACAGAATGAAGAGATGCCCTTTAGAGGGCCTGATACCCAGGCAGTTAGAACCAGACATTTCTTATCCAGCTTAGCTTCACTGTAGAGACTGGCCATTCTTGTTCCTACCTGGCATGTTTACTATTCTAGGGGGAATCTTGGCAATATGATGATTTCTGTTTTACCAGTTCATGGAACCAGATAGAGAGCTCAACATGGAAGGTAGAAATTCCTAAATGCAAGTTAATGGATCACCTTAATTCTTAAAAAAGAATTCTGAAATTCTGTAAAATTAAAGGTCTACTTTTCCTACTGAAGTGATTCTATAACATTTTCATTATAATCCTGACCATTGGAATGACTAAGCCACATCATACACTATGTGAGAAGATAAGACATATCATCTTTTATTTTGAATCCCTACATATTGTAATAGCTCAATTAACACTCAAAGGGGGTAGAAATGATCTCTCCCTTGGAATCTTCAAATATTAACATTTATATACCTCTTTATTGGCATACTAAAAACAAATATAATTAATGAAATAGATGAACATAATAAGTTAATGTATTCTTTACTCAAATATGTATAAACTATTCTTCTAAATATATGCTAGCAGAATACCTTGCTTTAAAGAAGCAATGAGCTTACTACCTTCCCCGCTCACGACTTGAGAACTATGCAACCTGAGACTTACTTAATATACTGTCATCAGCTATGTAAACAGTTATTGATTGTATTAGCAAACTGACTCTAGCCATATCACTGCTACTGCCCCTGCGTTGTATCTCAGTTCTGTTATTCAAAAGAAAGGAAGACTAGTACTACCTCCTGGTTAGCAATGAAAATAACTAATATTACTATTATTACTATAACATAAAATTAAAGATACAATAACTTTGGAAATGTTTTAGCAGGTATGTAATTTCAAGATGATATTCTTTGTTTCTCTAACTCCCACTGGAAAAAGGAGACACATAGTAACAGAAATTATCGATTCTAAAATTTCTGCTGGCAACCAAAAAGAAAAGCTCTGGGTACAGGGAGAATCAAAGACTGAGTTTTCGTACTGGTAAAGAAAGAACAATCACACACAGTTCTCCAGACAGGAATGCTTGCCAAGTTTCCCTGGACATTCAAATTGGTATTTCTCCCCCCAGGGAAGCTCAGAATATGCAATGAAATCCAACGAAACTGTGAGTCCCATTGAAGAACCCAGACTATCTAATGTTAGCTATTTCCTTTTCTCAATAAAGAAAGCTTCTGTTTAGATTTGATTTCTAGGTGCATTCTGGTTCCAAGAGGGAATAGTTTTTAATACAATGCAGCATGAAATTTCAAAAGCCAAGAAGGAAAGCCAAAAGAATAAGGTTATTATTTCCACAGACAAACTGAATCTGGAGACTCACCGGAGGTGGCTTCTTTGCAGGGCTTGGAGGTTTAGGCAGTACCTCTTCAGTACAGACAGGTGAAAACAGAGTTTCTTTGGACTCATTTTTCTGGAAAGGATTCATGGCTGGCTCCTTACTCTCTCTCAACTCAAGCATTTGGCTTCAGTAGGCAGTTAGGACAGCTGCCAGCCTACAGTGAAAAGGGGGACTGGGAGGAGGAGGGATGGCTACGGCGGCAACTAGGTTTAACCCTGTGGGTGTCAGTTTCAGTAGCTGCCTGACTAAGAGAAGTGCTGGAAGCTGCAGGAGAAGAAAGGAGGGGCACATCAGTTCAAAGGGATGATTATGCTAAAGGTAAGGCATGGGGAAGTAAAAGCAGTTCAGTCACTAGGTGGAACTTGGAATGCAAGAGAACCCAAAGGGAGAGTGTTATCTGTTCTGCTAAACTATCTTGTCAATGAGTACAAGATAGCAGCTCAGTGGTAGAGTGTTATGCCTAGCATGGGTGCTCTGATTCCTAGAAATCCCAAAAAGAAAGGAATGCAAAGTCTTGAACACAACACAGATTAGAAAGTTGATTTCAGGATAATATCTGCCATTTATTGGACACCTATTACGTGCCATGTTTGTATGTACATATATGTATATATGTAAATAATATGCAGATTATACATATTTATTCTGATTATTACAATATATTTATTTTACAGAAACTATTGTTTCAAAAAGTTAAGAAATTTACGCAAAATTATATGACCTATACATGGCAGATCTGGAATTTTTGCTGTGCTATAATAGATAGGAGAAGTAGAGATTAATATCCGTGGCAATTTTGGCCATTATTCAGGTATGGAAAGTATGCAAATTGAAAGGTGAGAAGATGGAGAGTTTAAAAGGCTTTAAAGAGGGAAAGCCGGGGGCTGGAGAGGTGGCTCAGGGGTTAAGCCTCTGCCTTGCAGGCAGAAGGTCCTGAGTTCGGATCCTAGACCCCACGTATAGACGCCGGGCGGAAGCAGGGGACGGCCTGCGCTTCTGGTCCTGGTAGGGCGGAGACTGTGAATTCCGGGGCAAGAGAGAACAAGGAGTCAGAGGCGGTCCATAGTGGTTCCCGAATTCGTCCGTGGTTCTACACACACACACACACACACACACACACGCTTGAATAAATAAGAATAATAAAAAAAAATTTAAAAAAAAAGAGGGAAAGCCATCACATGACTGAATTTGAGGAAAAGAACGATACTGATTTTAGTTTTTGATATCATAATGTTCAACTAGGAAAGCCCTGTAATGATGGAGCTAAAGAAAAATGACAGGAAAATACGGTTGATGTCCTTTGTTAGACATTCCTTTGTGTTCTCATTTTCTTACTTTCAGATTAAACCATTCTTTCATTAAAAGTAACATTTAATCAAAAAGGTAAAAATTGGGGGCCAATGAGAATAATTCAGCTGGTAAAGTGAATGCCCATAAACCTGCCAACCCAAGTTTAATCTCAGGAAGCCTGCATAGTGGAAGAAGAGAATTAAGTTCCAAAAGTTGTTCCCTGACCTCCTCTCATGCATCGCAACATGCATATGTGCTTTCTCTTTTCTCTCTCTCTCTCTCTCTCTCTCTCTCTCTCTCTCTCTCTCTCTCTCTCTCTCTATCTCTCTCATTCAAATAGATAAATAAATAAAACATTTGAAAAAGGTAAAATTGTGAATAAGTCACTAGATACCGTGGAAATGCTATTTTCCTAATTTTCAGTGGTTGGATTCCATTATGACCCCATAATATTTTATTTAGTCCTTGCCAGAAAAAAAGACTAGAATAAAATGGATAATGATTGATATGTTTTATGTGGTACATTTTCAATTTTAGTAGCACATGTTATTTACACAAAATAATGGCTTCCTTTGCAACACTTTCACACATGTATATTATGTATTGCAGTCTTATTCACCTCACAGTGCTTCTTTTAGCCTCTTGGCTGTGTTTTATTTGCAGATTCAAGAAGTAAGAAAACAAAAGCATTTAGTGTCCTTGAAGATAAGTTAAAAGAAAAGAAGAAAACACTGTCAAGAATTATAAAACAAACGTTCTAAACCATGAAATTATTTCATAAAATCTAAATCACTAAATTACACAATACCAGAATAAATTACTTTATTTCAGAATACAAGAAAGAAAACTAAGAGAAGAGTTACAAGACAAAAGACTGTAATGGAGGGTGCAAATACAAACAAACTGAAATACATTCATGAAAATTTTATAAAGAAATCTATTCTTTTATATACTTACTAAAAAGAATTTAAAAAGAGAGAAGGATCTATAGCACAATCTGTCACAAAGTTCTTACAGTACTTATTTGAATGGTCTTTCAGCAATTACGGCCTTTTCTCCCTTAACTTTAACTCAGACTTTGACCAAGTTTTCTCAACTTCTATTATGCTCTTCATTTACTCTCTCTCTCCCAGGCAATCTTTACCCAAAAGAATAGTTCAACTTTATTTCTGACCATGACATTAATGATTAATCTTAAGTTATTCTTTAGGAAATATTGCCTTTTCTGACCTAGCTTGGTTAAAGACTGAATCTACAAAGTCAGAAGTTTCTGGTTAAATTAGCTAGTAAAGACATGGAAACTTTGAAGATCTAATTATGTCACTAAATTTCCTATACACTGGTCTTTTATCTACAAATGACATTTAATTTGGCAGAGCAAATGAAATGGAAACAGGTAGGTAGTATGCCAGTTCACTCATAATGTATCCAAATTCCAGAATAAAAGCATTGGTTTTCTAATAAATTTCTATGAAATTTGTCTTTTTTCTGTGACAGGGTCTCATGTATCCCATGCTGGCCTCAATTTACTATATAGTCAAGGATGATCTTGAAGTTCTGATCCTTCTGTGTCTAACTCCAGAGTGTTGAGTGGTGTAATTATAGGAATGTGCCAACCCGCCCCCTCAGTGTATGTAGTGCTGGGGATTGAACCCAGGGCTTTGTGAATGTTAGACAAGCAATTTGCCAATTGAGCAGCATCCCAAGGTCTGAAATTTGGTATCTGATTACAGCAATAGAATGATAGTATTCATAAGATCAAACAGTATCAGAGATGGAAAGAATCTTAAATCTGAATATTTTCTATGTAAATTGAACTTTCCTAATGATAAAAATTATTTAGAGCAATATCATGCTAAGGTACTTGCTATATCCTATTATTTCCACTAAAGGAAGAAGACATAAAGAGAAGGGGGAAAAAAAACTATGGTCTTTGTGATTATGACACCAGAGAATAAAGTTTTCAGTTATATGTGGAAAGGAGCTGTAAAATTATACCAATTAAGGCAGAAAAAAGAGGCAAATATGAAATTAAAAATGAACATATGCTAGTAATAAAAGTTAATATGCATACACAACTCTATTAAATATCAGCAACAAGGAAATAGAAAAGGGGACTTAAAATGATACCAATTCTAATAACTTAAAAAATAAATGTATTAGAATCCATCTATTAGGGAGTACATACGGCACTTAATTTTCTGTGTCTGGGTTACTTCACTCAATATAATTTTTTCTAATTCCAGATAGAGGAGGACCCAGAGGAAAGTTTGATATGCACAATAAAGGATGCTCCAGAAATGGGGAGGGGGCACTGGGAGAAAGGGACAGAGGGGGGAAGGAAGGGAAAAAGGGGGCAAGGAACAAGGGGATTCAGGGATGGGTGGAGGGAGGCAGGGGAATGGGATACCTATCAAGTTTGTATGAGTGGAAAGAAAAAAAATACACATTCACATTGGGAAAAAAAATAATGCAATGCAAAATGCTCAAGACCTCAATACTGCAACTAAGAAAGGGAAAACTGAAAATCATAATAAATGGAAGCATACCATGCTCATGATTTGGAGGACTCATATTGTAGCAATATCAATAGCCCATTTGTGTTGATACTATAAATTCCCAGGAGGTTTTGTGAGGGTAGAAAATAACAACTTGATTCTTAAAATTCAAGTGGAAATGCAAAAAGTTAAGATTCAGTCTTGCAGAACAATTGTGAAGGATTCATACTTTTCAATCAAATATCCATTATAAAGCTATTGGAGCATAACTAACACAAAGATGAATAAGGACTAGAACAGAATTCAGAGAAACATCTATGTCTTTAGTAACAGTGCAGTGAGGTGGTAAAGTTATACCATTTGTCTTTGCATATGGAGAAAATTATTTTGGTCTTTATGCCACATAAAAATCAGTTTGATGTAGATTATAAATTTAAATATTCAAGTTAAAAAATAAGTTTCTGGGATGGAGAAATGGCTTAGGGGTTAAGACTCTGTCTCACAAGCAGAAGGTTCTAAGTTTGGACCTCAGGTTCCACAGTAACAATGCCAGGCAGAAAGGGCAATGGTCTGCACTTCTGACTGTGGTGGGCGGAGCCTAGGAAATTCCACAGCGAAGTAAGATGGAAGCAGAAGTAATCCAGGATGATTCCCAAAGTCACTCTTGAGCCTCCACAGGGACACACTCTGCCTTCTGATACACACACACACACAAATATTAAAAAGTAAGCTTTTAAAATTAAATATAAGAGATTTCTTTGTAACTGTGGAATAAACCAAAAATTCTAGGAGACATAAAAAGGGTAATCATAAAAGAATGAACGGTATACATATTTAATATTAAAAGTAATAATGTTTTCTAAAAGACACCACTAAGAATCAAAAGATATATCACAGCAGGATAAATTATTCACATTAAGTATATCTATCAAAAGTTTGTACCCTTTCTTTATAAATAACTACAAAATAATTACATGCAGGTGTATGAGTAAATTAAAACATTTCAAATGATGTGAACAGGTACTTCCAAAAAAATCAGTATATATGAGTAGGTTATCAGTTATACGGATGCAAATGGACTATTCTTGGTTGATGCATTTTCAAGCTTGTTGTTTTATTACAAATAATAGTAAAGCAGCATCATTACTTTTGAGTTGAATGTATCTTCAAGGTAAACTCTTAGAATTGAGACTATTATGCCCAAAGAAATGCTTTCATAATTTTTGAAACTATTAATGTTCTTTGCCCACTTTTCCATTGAGTTGTCATTTTTTTCATTAATCTATAAGATACAGTTGAAAATTATTGATATCAATACTATCACCCTCTGTGTTACAAATACTTTTCCTACTGATTTTGTTTATGGACTTTTACAATTAAACATAGCTTACAATAAAGTGCACAAATCTTTTTTTTTTCCACTCATACAAACTTGATAGGTACCCCATTCCCTTTCCTCCCTCCACCCCTCCCTGGATCCCTTTGCTCCCTCCCCTCTTTTCCCCTTCCTTTTCCTCCCCTCCCCCCTTTCTCCCAGTGCCCCCTCCCTCCCATTCCTGGAGTACCCTTTAGTGTGCATGTCAAACTGTCAAACTTCCCTCTGGGTCCTCCTCTCTGATGAGGTGTAAGTAGCATTGCCTAGAGCTCTTTCTTGTGTCCCCTTTAGTAAAGGAACATTATTGTGGCTGTTAACATCTTGCCTCTAATGATCCTAGTGCCTGTGATCCATGATAGATTTTGGGAAGTCATTGCGCAGTTCATGCAAAGTCCTATTATGATTACTTCGGCCCTAACTTGTGTGGAGTATCTTGCATATTGTTACTTCTTCTCATCTTTAGGCTCTTACAATCTTACCACCCCCTCTTCTGCAAATTTCCCTGAGCTTTGGGATGGGGAAAGATTAGGCTGGCCTGGTTCCTGGTGATTAATGTAGGGTTTCTGATATTCTGAATTATGTTTTTTTTTCTTCCAGTTTTGTTGTTCCTGCATTGCCCTTGGCTCCATCCTGATAGGTATTAGATGTCACCTTCTAGCCAGAGATAAAAGGCAGTTAAAATAGAGTCTTATTATAAGAGTAAATTCAAAGGTAGATGGAATAAGAGTAGGAGACTGAGGTGAGGGGGGAATCAGTCTCCCATTTGCAGGATGGTTACCATCTATCTGCCAGTCTCTATGCCTTCCTTGACTGGTGAGATCAAACCCCATCTGTTGCAAGTGACCAGGAAGTCTGTGAGCTTAACCAGATGTCTCATTGCTTACTTACAGTACTTGATGGTGGCCTATTTTCTCTGCTGTAGCATGATCCCCATGATCCCCTCTCTCCTTGTTTCTGGCAGGGCTCTCCTTCCCCTTCCCTCCTGTTTATAATCTTTGCGATTATTGTAGATATTACAGAGATTTATCTTTGAGTGTGTCACTAAGTGGGCTTGGTACTAAGATCCACCTATTAGGGAGTGCATACTTAATTTTCTGTGTCTGGAATACTTCACTCAATATATTTTTTTCTAATTCCATCCATTTCCCAGCAAATTCCAGTAATTCATCATTTTTGATGGCTGAGTAGTATTCCATTGTATAAATGTACCACATTTTCCTTATCCATTTGTCAACTGTTGGACATTTGGGTTGATTCCATGACTTTGCTATTGTAAACAGTGCTGCTATGAACATGGTCGTGCTTGTGCTATCGAGGTGAATTTTTGCTGTATGGGGGGGGGGGGTTATTCCCAAAAGTGGAATAGCAGGGTCATATGGCACTTCAATCTTTAACTTTTTTAAGAATCATCAGATGGCTCGCCAGAGTGGTTGTATAAGCCTGCATTCTCACCAGCAATGTAGGAGAGTTCCCTTCTTGCCACATCCTCTCCAGCATTTGGTGGTGTTTGTATTTGTGGATTTTTGCCATCCTGACCAGAGTGAGATGATATCTCAGGAAGGTTTTGATTTGCATTTCCCTGATGGCTAAGGATGTGGAGCATTTTTAAAGATATTTGTTAGACATTTCAATTTCGTCCCTGGTAAAGTTTCTTTTAAGTTCTAAGGCCCATTTTTTAATTGGGCCATTTGTTTCCTTGATGTTTAATTTTCTAAGTTCTTTGAAAATGCACAAACCTTAAATGCACAACTTCATTTATTTTCATGTGTGTAATTCACACAGCCACCATCCAGATAAACTAAAAGCCAACAACAAAAATCTTCCCTAGCACTTTGTTGGAAAAAAATCTTCAGAGATTGATACCCATTACTTTCCCTTCTCTATCCAGTCAGATGTTCCTCTATTATGGTAATCACTATTATTTATTTCATTATTTTCATTATTGTAGAGTTCTTTTTCTTATTCTGAATTCCATGAAATGGTACTTCATGTGTGTGATTTTTTAAAATATTTTATTTTTTATATGTGTGTGTGTGTGTGTGTCTGTCTGTCTGTCTGTCTGTCAGAGGGCACTGGGTGTTGCTATGGAGGCCCAAGGGTGACTTCAGTAATCATTTGGATTGCTTCACCTCTTTCTTGCTTCACTCTGGGATTTCTTAGGCTCTGTCCATCAGAGCCAGAAGTGCAGAAACTACTGCCTTTTCTGCCTGGCAATTTTACATGGGACTTGGGATCTGAACTAAGGATCTTCTGCTTGCAGAGGCAGAGTCCTAACTCCTAAGCCATCTCTCCAGTCCTTATGTATGACCTAGTTCTTCAATTGTAGCTTTATATCATTTATTTACTTATTTATTTTTTGCATGCTTGTGTGTATCAGAGGACACTGAATATGCCTGTGGAGGCCCAGGTGACTCAGGGAGTCATCCTGGATTGCTTCTACCTCCTTTTTACTTCATTCTGGAATTTCCCAGGATCTGCCTTCCAGAGCTAGAAGTGCAGGCTACAGCCATTTCTGTACTTACCTGGGATCCGTGATCTGAACTCAAGTCCTTCTGCTTTTAAGGCAGAGTCTTAATCTTAAACCATTTATCTATCCCTAGCTCTGATGTATATAAGAATGTCGTCTTATCAAACTATGATGACATTTCATGGATACATAATTCATAGATCACATCACACTCATCTCCTAGTGCACATGCTCTATTATCCTTTGAGTTACAGGGCTATAGAATTGTTCAAAGCTTGTTGCAGTCCAGCTGTAACAGGGTTTCCCCCAACTAAATGGACAAGGAGTTGGTGAATGAGAATCAAACACATGCAGCTCCAGGCTGAGTGAATCTGAACCCCTTTCACTGAAATTTTGTAACAGCTTTTATACTAGAAAATTTTAGGGCAAAGAAATGTGTCGCTGCACCTGCAAACAGAGGAAAACAAACATGCACCTTACTAGTCTCCAATGCTCAGCAAGAATAAACAATTTTTAAGTAGCTAACCCATTGTTTGAGGGAAAAGACATGATTGGTCCTTATTACATATTAACAGGCTCTGTTCCCAGTTCCTCGTCTCTCCAAATCTATTTTACAATGCTTCACCAAACAGTCACAAGGTCTAAGTCCACATTGCTGTAATTGCCTTAACAAAGATTGAATTTGAGATTTAGTTAAAATACACCAAGGAGGTTAGAGCTCCTTAGATTTTAATAAGGGACATGTTTTTAATTAACTATGTGTGTGCTATGTCTATTATACATTTTTATAAATGGTAAAGGTGAATCTTATATTAGATCATAATGGTAGGAACTATATTAGGATTATTTTATTTCTATTTTCTATTAACTTATATGCTCTATAAAAATAGCTGTGTACTGATTCTAGGACTTATTTTATTGCTGTTTTTATTAACTTATGTGCTCTATGGGAAATAGTTGTGTACTGATCTTAGTGAACAGATGACATAGTCTCATATTTATATAATTTCTGAATTAGTTCAGAGTCATATTTTTGAAGGAATTTTACCTATCTAGGTTTTTGGACTCTTGAAATTGCTCTCTAGCTTCTTTAAAATCAGCATATACATTCTGGCTAACAAGAGCACTTACTATGTGTGACTAGACATGAAATCTCTAGTTAGAATTTGATTTAAAGTTAAAAGCAGGTGTGGCTCTTATTTAGAAAAGGAAATGAAAAGACTCAAAACAAATTTACTTAATATCTCCAGTTCAGGGAGCAGGAACCATAGGGAGAGGTATAGCCTAGTTAGTCCTGAGAAAAAAACAAAAAAAGACCTAAGAACAGATAGAAGGCACAATCAATCCACAAAAGGGGAGGAATTCCTCTGTCAGAGATAAGAGACAAAACTTGAAGGGAGTGGTTCCTAGCAACTGCCCAGGCCCAAGAGCAGGGTGCAAGCTGACAATTCCCATATGTTTTATATTTTTATTATTTATTCCAAAATAAAGCCATGTTTTGTTCCCAGAAAACGCTTTCTTGAAGCTGTCTTCCCCAAGCTGGGACCTTGTCTTCCAACCTGGTAGGTACAGGTCGTGACAAAAGCTCTTAGGATTTTGCTTCTTGCAGCTAACTTTTCCTCCTTGCATGTTTATAGTAGTATCATGAATTTAATTACATCATTTAAATCAGACACAGAGAGAATGTGTTTAGAATAAGGTCAGGATGAGACACCAGATGCTTCTGGAAGAGAACTTTATATAAGAGAAGTTGTCTAAAAATGTGTCAGATAAGGGGCCACAGAAACACAGATGATATTATTTAATTTCTATTTGATATGTACATATACTCTTGAGGAACACAGGTGCTGATGATGAATTCATAAAATGGTCTTTAAGCTAGCATGGTGGCACATACCCGGTCCCAGCACATTTAAGAGGCTGAGGTAGGAGGATCACCAGCTCATGGTTAGCCTGGACTACATTGCAGACTGCTGCAAAACAGCAAAGAAAAAAATCTTTAAGAACATTTCATTTATAGGGGCATAAAAAGAGGGAAGAAGATGGGCTGTTCTGATTAGAGGAAATAAAGTCTGAGAGCATAATACATGTAGCCAACATTACCAGCTCATATCGTTCTGTATTCATTTCCGGAAGAGATAATAGTAATATAAGAAGTCTTACCATCACAGATTTTGGTAAAAACTGTATACTAATACTGCTATATTTATAAAATGATAAACATGTTTTACTTTATATATATGAATTTGCTTCAGTTAATTAATAAATGACAGTGGTCATTCTAAGCCAAGTAATGATGAGTAAGACAAATATAAAAATAAAGACAGATTAACTGGCTGGAGATAGAAAAGAAGAAAAAGAAGGGAAAGAAAGCAGCAGACAGTAAAACAAAATCATACAAACCATAGTTAAAAATTCAAGTGAAAAAAGAATTTACATTAAAATTTTCTTTTGTAACTACCAAAACTTAGAAACAACTAAGATGTTCTTCAATTAATAAGTAGATAAACTACAGAATACGTAGACATAGAACATATTATTCAGCCTTAAAAATAAATGGGCTATTATAAAAATCTCTAGGCAGCACATTCAGTCTGAAAGCAAAACCCAAGAATTTCAGGTAATATATTTCATACCCTGTCTAAACTTTCTTTTTTAATATGGCAGCTTCGCTGCATGATCAGTTTCTACAGGCATGTGAAATGTTTATACATGTGTGACAGCGGTATCATAACTGTCCCCACAGCAGTGAGACCACAAGGCTGAACAGCAAATCTGTTGATAACAGCCCCAAAGCCAACCGTTCTTCAATGGAGAACAGTGAGTCCAAAGGGCCAAGTTACCATAAGTTCCAAAAACAGGGCATTCATTCATACCATGTGCTTCAGATTCTGATTGCAGATCAATACATTTCTTACTGACTCCTGTGCTTAATGGTTTCATTAAAGCGTGAAGTTCTCAAAATCAAAAAAAAAAAAAATGGGCTATTGAATCATGAAAGAAATCCAATTTGAAAAGGCTACATACTGTGTATTCCAACTATAGAACAATTCAGGAAAAGGTAAAACTGTGAAGACAGTAAAACCTAACAAGCCAGGTATGGTGGTGACTTATGCCTATAATTTCCATCTTTGGTGACAAGAGGTGAAGCAGGAGAATTAAGATATGTCCAAGACCAACCATGGGATACATGAGTTAGTTCCATGTCAGCCTGGGCTACCGAATGAGGTCCTGCTTCAAACACAAAAAATTACTACTTGTGAAGAATTAGAGAGGAAGAATGAGCATAGTACAGAAGAACAAAACTATTCTGTATATTACTACAATGATATATCTATATTATTACTAGATGAATTTGTAAAAGTCCATAGAGCATACATCATCAAGAAAGAGTCCTGAGGCAAACTATGGGTGTTGGAGTGATGTCGATGTGTCAACTAAGGATCACCAATTATAACAAATACACCACTTTGGTGTGAGATAATGATGGTAGGTCAGAGGGAAAAGGAACTTCCCAAAATTTCCAATAAATTTTGTTGTGAACCTCAAACTAGTCTAAAAACTAATAAAGAACTTGCTGTTCAATGGTTTTCAGATATAATTAAATATTTATGTCTTCAAAATTCAAATACATTATAAATATTATACATTATATAATATATAATATTATATATTACAGCCTTAATAACTCATGTTCTTCTCTTGAAAAGAAATAAAAGAACAGCTATTAAAATAATTATTGTACTTCGGGGCTGGAGAGGTGGCTCAGAGGTTAAGCCTCTGCCTTGCAGGCAGAAGGTCCTGAGTTCGGATCCTAGACTCCACGTATAGACGCCGGGCGGAAGTGGGGGCGGCCTGCGTTTCTGGTCCTGGTAGGGCGGAGCCTGTGAATCCCGGGGCGGAGTAAACAAGGAGGAGGCGGTCCATGGTGGTTCCTGAATTGGTCCGTGGTTCTACACACACATACACGCGCACAATTGAATAAATTATAAAAAAATTTTTTTAAATAATTATTGTACTTCAACTTTACTCTAAAGCATAATTTTCCAATAAGTAAAGTATTTTCAGCCACAATTTAAGGAATATCAAATAGGAATAAATAATAATCAAATAATAATAAAACAATGGGTATTTATTATAAATCAATAGTTGTAGCATTTTACAGTTTGGGCTTCAGTGTGGTAAAAGAATAGTAGACTTAGACTCTGGTCTTAAACACCTGATCTGTCACTTGTTAGCGGGGCCTGTTTTCTTATCTATGAACACTCATGACCGTTACATTATGAGTAAATAAAGATTAGTACATGAAAATGATAGTACTCAAAAAGTATTAAAATTTTGTATCAAATTTCATTTTTAACATCAAAAGTTACATATTTTTCCTCAGTCAAGGGAGCTTTTATTCTTAATACAAAACAAATCATCATGTCTCACAAATTTACATTTATAACTCAATATTGCTTCAGTCGTCATCACTGTCACTTTCTGATTCACTCAGCTGCAAATCATTTCCTAAAATAAAAGAAAAATAATAAAAATGTAGTGATTGAATGTTTAAAGCCTTAATACTGACTATATTTAAGGCAGGATTAGAACAGCAATGCTGGGATGTGGGTCTCTAATAAAAGTCTTTGAAATTCCTGTAGGCCACCCCCCCCCACACACACACACTGCTGGGATCATCCTGAAGGAACACCCCTGACCCAGGAACAACTGAGTTGGGCCCCAATGAGAGCTAACCAGTGAGAAAAAGCCAGTTTCCCCGGGCTTGCCTAAGTGTACAAATATGTCTGACCCTGGCAGCCATTTTTGGCTCCCCAGCCCCTGACGGCATTTGGGGGTGCCATAAGTTTGTTTCCAGCTCCTTGTTTCTCATGGATTCAATGAGTTCTCCGGGGCGCTTGCCTGTCATGGCATTCTAGTGCCATGAGTGTTTCTAGCTTCCTGCCTCTCATGGATTCCATGCCTGGGGTCCATGAGTCCTCCAGGGCACCCCAGCCCCTCATGGCACTCCCCATCTGGAGTCCATGTGTTCCAGCCTTTCTCTCCTCTAATAAACTCTACCTTAATCCCTGTGTTCTGGTTTCTATTTATATGCTTGTTTGTTTATTTATTTTTTCCCCATTCATACAGGCTCAATAAGTACCCAGTCCTCTCCCTCTCTCCACCTCTTCCCAGTCCCCCTTGCACCCTCCCCCCCTTTTCCCCTTCCTTTCACTCCCCTTCTCTTCCCTTCTCCCAGTGTCTCCCCTTCCCCCCTCCCATCACAAGAACCCTGCAACATCGGGACAGTCCTTCCTGCAACATTTTGATGCAGGACGGATCTTTCGGCTGTCCCATCTGGTGCGCCAAATGATGCAGGGACAGGAAACCACCGTCCCAATGTTGTAGGGTTCTTGTGTTCCGGAGTTGAAGACTGAAACCAGAACACACGTAGAGGATTAGGGTGGAGTTTATTAGAGGAGAGAATTGTTGGAACTCATAGACTCCAGACATGGAGTGCTATGAGGGGCTAGGCTGCCGGAGAACTCGTGGAGCTAGAAACAGACTCATGGCACCTGAGTGTCATGAAGGGCAGGTGCCCTGGAGAACCCGTGAGAAGTGGATAACTGAAAAAGAACTCATGGCATCTTGAGTGCCATGAGGGGCTAGGGCGCCTAAGAACTCATGGACCCTAGGAATGGAATCCATGAGGAGCAGGCAAGGAGCTAGAAAGAACTTATGGCACAAGTGGCACAAGGGGCTAGGGCGCCAAAGATGGCTGCCAGGGCCAGGCATATTTATACACCTAGACAAGCCTGGGAAGCTGGCTTTGTCTCATTGGTTAACTCCCACAGGGGCCCACTTGGGACTAGAGATCAAGTTGTTTATTTGATATGGAGAGCTCATCTCCCTAATCTCTTCACAGGAAATTGGTCATCTTATCTCTAGGAGGACTGGAGTCAGTTCCTCAGCAGGGGTGTTCCTTCAAGTGATTCCAGCAGTGGGGGATGACTTTCTGGAATTCCAAGACCTTTAAAGACTTTAAAGACCCATCCCAGCACAGTTTATCTAATCCTGCCTTAATTTGACCTCCTGAACAGGGACTCTGTAACATTTGGTAACCACGAAGGGATATTTGACAGAGGAAAGACTGTTTCTGAAACACATGACCCTGTTTCTTGTTTCTTGCCTCTCATGGATTCCATGCTAGAGTCCATGAGTTCTCCAGGGTGCCTGCCCCTCATGGCACTCCATGTCTGGAGTCCATGAGTTTCCTTTCCTCTAATAAAGTATCTTAATCCTCTACACATATTCTGGTTTCAATCTTCAACTCCGAACGCAAGAATCTTGCCACATTGGAACAGTCGTTCCCACAACATTTGGTGCCTGAACAGGGACCCTGTAACATTTGGTAACCCAGAAGGGACATTTGGGGGGAACAGAGGAAAGACTGTTCCTGTAACAATATTCATTTCGTTTATCACAAACATAATGCAAAATTCTGTCTGACTAGCATTTTGTAACTGATAATAAGATTGCTTATCTCCTCATTCAGTCACACAACTAGTAACTCAAATAATACTGCTCAGAAAAGAAAAATGCAAAACTGCAGAATGACTTTTGTGCCACCTAACACTTATTTTCATCTTTTTTAATTTTTTTAAAATTTATTCAATTGTGTGTGTGTGTGTGTGTGTGTGTGTGTGTGTGTGTGTGTAGAACCAAGGGTGAAGTTGGGAACCATCGTGGACTGCTTCTACCTGCTCTTTTGCTCTGCCCTGGGATTCACAGGCTCCGCCCATCAGGACCAGAAACGCAGGCCCACCCCTGCTTCTGCTGGACCTTTGTACGTGGGATCTGTACGTTGGATCACGAACTCAGGATCTTCTGCTTGCAAGGCAGAGGGCTAACCCCTGAGCCATCTCTCCAGCCCTTATCTTCATCTTTTTTCACATGTCGACATCACCCATCTCTTTACACCATTGATTACTACTCAAAAAAAGTGCGTGGTTTAGAAAATCAGGCTTTAATTTTCAATGGTGAATTTTTTTTTGTTTGCTTGTTTGCTTAAGATGAAGTCACCATTGAGGAATCCATGTCAGGAATCATTAAAACAATGACAGAATGCTTGTCTAGCAAGCACAGGGCTGTGTGTTCAACTGCCAGCATGATAAACTAACAGATAAAAAAACAAAAACAAAAGATAAGACTATCTAATCAATTGATTACCTCTATAACTTCTCTCTGTCCTGGTGTTAAAGTTTCAATGGAGAAGAAAGAGAGCAAACAAATACTAATATCATGCAAAACAGCGATGCAAACCATGAAAAACTGGAGGATGGATAGTTGGGAAAATGTATGGTGTGTGTGTGTGTGTGTGTGTGTGTATGTGTACTTGTGTCTGTGTGTTAGAGGGCACTGTGTGCTTGTGAAGGCTCAAAGGTGACTTTGGGAATCATCCTGGATTTTTGCTTTATCTAGGGTTTTCCAGGCTCTACCACCCAAGGCCTGACAAGTAGATTGCTGCTATTTCCACCAGGGCCAGTTGTTTTTATGTGGGATCTGGGATCCCAACTCAGGCCCTTCTGCTTGCAAGGCAAAGGCCTTAACTCCTGAGTCATCTCTCCAGCCCAGGGAAGATTTTTTTGAGGGGCAACATTTGAACACAAACCCAAATGTAGAAAATTATTTAAAAAAACAAAACAAAACAAAACAAAACACAGGTGGCTCAGAGGCTAATCTAATAGAAGAACAAGTATACATGGCTCAAGGCAGAAGCACAATGGTTGTGATTTTTTTTTTTTTTTTACTTGCAAGAAGGCCACTGTAGCCAGAATGGAATGTATGAGGAACACAATGTGGGGAAAGGGGTATATCAGAAAGATATACAGATGGTTACAGTAGGACTTTGGATTTTGTTTGAAACATAATGAGGTTTTTTTCAAGCAGACAACTCACTTGAGACTAACTATTCACCAGTGAATAGAGTGGTATGGAAGAAACATGGAAGCCTGGAGCACAGTCTTTGCAGCTTCTCATGTAAAAAATAATGCTGGCTTTGATGCAGAAGCATCAGTGAAGTTGTCATTTCATCCTTGATGTATTTTAGCTACTATATCTTGGGATATATATTTGTTTTTATTTATTCAGCTTAGAAGCTGGAGTAGATTGATGATTTTCTTCAACTCTGAAAATTTTAAGGGTTGAGTTTTTATACAATCCCTTCCATTCTCTCTAGAATTTATATTGAACAATACTCACTCTTCTCCATCTATTTCCAAATATCCAAACCATTGTCTTTAATTTTTCTATCTTGTGGTATGTCCTGGAATAGTTCAATAATACTGTGATGAATTTCATTAATTCACACTTTTTTTCCTCTCCCTCTTTCTCTGTTTTCAGATAAACATAAAATATTCTGAAACAAAGATTTATTTTATTGGAAAGACTTTATGTTTCAATTATTAACATTTTGGGTGGCTATGATAGCTGATATTGCCAATTTGACAGTATTGACAATGACAATTACCTGAGACAAGGTTTGGGATATGCCTTTAAGGGATTATTTAGATTAGATTAATTGTGGTGAGAAAATTCACTTGCACTGTGCATAGCACCATTTTGTGGCCTAGATTCTTACACTGAATAAAAGGGAGAAAGCAAGCTGAGCATGGACATTCATTTTTCCTGGTCCCTAATTAACTAAGATTTTTACTATAATTCTCTGCCACTAAGTTTTAGTTCCTTCCTTCCTTATTTGTTATTAGACTAGTCAGTCTTTCCAATGTGCCTTTTCATTAATAATTAGGCATAATGAAATCAGTTTGAAACAACCATGCAATCCTGTCTTCCAGGATTATCAAGCTGAATGCTTGTAGGAGTGAAGGAAGGCTCCCTTGAGGAAAAAAAAACAAAACAAAACAAAAAAAAATACTGAACTATAATTTAAAAGAGAAACGTGTACATGAAAAGAAGGAAATATTTCAGCCTAATGGATACTGTATATGAGGCCCTAAAGTAAGTGAACTGAGTATAATCTCAAAACACAAGTTAATGCTGTTATAAAAGAAAAAGAAGCAAGAAGGGTGTAGTGGCACATGCCTATAATACCAATACTCAAGAGGCTGAAATTCTTGAGTTTAAGACTACTATGTAGCCAAGTTTAAGACCTGGCTATATAGTAAGAACCTAGTTATAAATAAAAGGAACTGGGGAGATGACTCAATGTAGTTAAAGACACTGTGCAAGCACAAGGATCGAAGTTTGGATGCCCAACACACAATATAAAAGCTGGACACAACAATTGTGTGTGTGTGTGTGTGTGTGTGTGTGTGGTGTATAATTCCAGTGCTAGTGGAGCATTAAGACAGTTAGATCCTTAGAATTTGCTGGCCAGCCAGTCTAACCAGGAAACTTTGGGTAGAGCTCTCACACTCAGGAAGGATTCTCAAAAAAATAATGTAGAGCATGAAAGAGGAATACACAGGCATATGCACACTGTGCAGGCACAACTATATGTTTGTATATCCACAAACAATAAACACAGATAAATTAACATGTAGTAATTTCTAAGAAGACATTGGTGAGGAATAAATAAAATCAATAATAAATAAGTAATTAAATAAGCAACACCAAAAATTACCTAATCTCTACTCTAAAAGAAATTGTACATTTCAAAAAGTTTAAAGCAGAAAAGATGTCAAATTATACTTCAATCATGAAAAGATCAATATGGCTATAATATAGATAATAGATGAAAAATGGTCATGAGTAAATAAAGGATGAACAAGTTATGAAGTCACTGTAGAAATAAAAGCAAGGAGAAAAAGATAAGTTGATCTAGGGTGGTAGTGGTAGAGATGAAGAGAATTAGATTGATTTGAGAAGTATTTAGGAGGCAAAGCAATAGGGCGTGGTGAAGGACTGGCCATACTGTAAAGAGAGGAACTCAGTCCGAGAACACAGTGAGGCTTCTGGTTTGCATAAACAGATGAATGCTGCTGTTCACTTTTGGACAGTGTATATTTGAGATGCTGCTTATTAAAAAATGAAGCTGGACATATCTGCCTAAGAATCAAAGATGTGGATAAAGATACACATTTAAAAGTTATCTGGACTGGGGAGATAGCTCAGGGGATAAAGCCTTTGCCTCATAAGCAAAAGGACCTAAGTTTGGATCCCAGGATCCCACATGAAAATGCTGGGGCCTATACTCGCAGTCCTGGAAGGCAGAGCCTAGGAAATCTCAGAGCAAAACAATAAGGAGATAGAGCAATCCACAATGATTCCTGATGTCACCACCATTGGGCCTCCACAAGCACACACATGCAAGTGTCCTCTTGTACATAAACACTTATGTGCATGCATGTACACACAAAGGAAAAAAATTTTAAAAGTTATCTACACATAAACATTGATTGTAAGAAAAATATGATGAAAGTTATCTTAGAGGATTTTAACAGTTACTCTTTCTGCTGCTGTGAAACAAGACTCAAACTCAAGCAACTTAAAGGAGAAAGGGAGATTTATTTGGTTTATAATTCCAGAAGGGAGACACAGTTCATTACGGCAGAAAAGGTATGGTTAGCTGGCAGAGGCTGAGAGAGCTAGCTGCAAACTGCTAGAGCAGACTGCTAGCAGAAGTAGGGTGGGGCTGACCAATCTCAAAGTTCATTACCTGTGACATGACTTCCTTCAGCAAGGCTCCATCTCCTAAAATTGCTATAACCTTTCTAAACACTGACAACAGTTAATAATACAAATACATGAACCTGTGAGGAAAACTCACATTTCAAACCATGACAGGATAGACTAAAAAGTAAAAGGGCTCATAGGTAAACTTTGAAGAACTCCAGCTCTAGTGACTAGGTATTTTTAAAATTCTCAACGGAAAAAGATAGTTAATAATATAATACACACAAAATGAGAATCTTTTCCTAAATTTTAATTTACAGTCAGTATAGCTGCATTGAGAATTCTAACTTTTCTACTTATTCATGGTAATGTATACTTACGTAAAGTATTCATCAGAAACCCACTCTTGTCATGAAACTGAACATCATCTTCAGAAGTCCTGTACTGTGGAATGGCAGACATAGTAGGATACCCTGAGACATAATTCCCTGGACCCGAAGAAGACGATCTTTCTTCCTCCTCTGAATCACTAGAACTATCCTCACTGCTTGAAGATGATGAACTTTTGGAATCTGATGAACTATCACAGCTACTCATCTGATCCATTAGACTAGCTTCCGCCTTTAGTTCTGAAAATAAATATAAATAAATAAATATCAAGTAATTTCAAATATAACATTGATGAGGACTAAATAAAGCCAAACACATATTGACAGCATCTAAAGCATTTTATTTTAAAGACTCCTGTACCATCGAGACATATTTCAGTAATGGACTACAAGGATGAAATGGAATAGACAGCCGAATGGAAGTCACAATATATTTCTGCAATCCCAGCATTCAGGAGGCTGAGGCCAGAGAATCAAGAGTTCGAGATCAGCCTATACTACATAGTGAGATCCTGTCTCAAAAAGACAGAGAGAAAGGATATAAGTAACATATAAAATTAATTCTGTATTTGTATTCACCACTGTAAGTAAATAAATATGTATCCCTCAATATACAATAAGTAGTGAGGAGTGAAGAGGGGTTAAAAATCTCTGCCCCACAAGTAAAAGGACCTGATTTTTGAATCCACAGATCCCACATAAAAATGCAAGGTGAATATAGTGGCTGCTCATAATTGTGGCTCTGGAAGGCAGAGCCTGGGAAAACCCAGAGCAAAGCAATAAGAAGGTAGAGCAACCCAGGATGATTCCAATCTCACCTTCACAGGCACACATACTCAAGCGCCTTTTTGTGTGCACGCATGCACACACACGCGCACGTGCATGCGCATGGGCAAAAAACTAATGAATAATAAGAAAAATAAAACTAAAACTTAAAAAAAATTTTGGCAGAAATGTTTTTCTAATTATTCCATACATATATGTGTCTGTGTATATATATATAATTATATATATATGATACATATATAAGAATTTCCTTTTTCCTGGCTATTCTGGAGAAATTCTGCCCTATTGTTTTAATGAGGATTTAAATACCTTACTTTTGAAAAACACTTTTAAAAATATAAATTTCCAGTATAACTTTGGTTGTGAATATTTTCATTTTAAAGTGACAATTTGTCCTCTATTTTAGTCTTTTAAATTCTTCTTAAGAAACAAAAATTTTGTTTGGAAATATCTTTATGAAACATTGTTGATCCTCATTTTTCAAATCAGTGAGCTAAGTACAAAAATACCAAAAAATGTTAGCTATTTAGGGGCAAAGTTAAGTCTATTAACTTTTAGATCAGTATTTTCTAGTAGTAAAAATGTCAAATTATCGATCTATTTTGTTTTTTAACCTGAAACATCCTATATACTTAATTAACACATATCCACAGCATCAAGTTAGTATAGTGCCCAATTAAGTTAGCAGATAATATCTAGCTCACCTCCTCATTTCCCTAGACACACTGCCTTCCTTTCTATTAGACTCTAAATCTGAGTCTATTTCCACTATTTCCACTAGCTGTCAACTTTGCTTTTTATAGTCTTCATGCAGGTTCTTTTGCTTATTTTGTTTTTAACACAGAATTCACACAGTAAAATGATATAGTTTATTTCAGTGCATGAATAGGTAGATGTACATGCTTTCATTTCTCTGGTGGAAGTGCCAGGAAATGACAGGGACATATGGAGAATGAAACTGTTCATCTCCTGGCTAGGAACTGAAGACGGGAAGAGGAAGAGGTGATGTCCCTCTCCAGGTATATCTTCAAAGAGTGGAAGCTATCCTACTAGGCCACACCTCTTAAAGTTTCCACCACTTCCCAATAGTGTCATAGGCAGGAGACAAAATGTTTAAAATTACATGGCTGTTGAGGGGAATTTATGCCAACTAAAGCACTTTTTTTTCTATTTTCTGGAAGAGATTATACAAAGTGGATGCTAATTCTCTTTTTAAATGTTTGATAGACTTCATCAGTGAAACCATATGGGTGCTGGGTATTTCTCTTTTCTGGGTATCTTAAATTACTAATTCAACTTCTTTAATGTTCACATGAGTACTCAGATTGTCTGTTTTAATCTTGGTTCTTTGTTGAGCTTTGGTAGATTTTAGTTTTTGAGAAATTCCTCTACTTCTTACAAATTGTGAAATACGTGGGTGTGAAGTTTCAATAATCTTCTATAATCCTTTCAATGAGTCCTTTTTTTGATGTTAACCTAAATCTTTAGCTTAGCAGGCAGTCACAATATTCAGGATTGGCATGCAGATAACTGCCTGCTTTTGTGGGTCGTGATTCAAATAACATTCTGATTTTCAGAGCTTTTGTAGTTCTTTTTTTGTTTTCATGGCAAATCTCCAGCAGCTAGTTTCCAATAGTTCCTCCTGGTGAATTTGGAAAAGAAACTTAACTAGGCATGGAAGCTTACTACCTATAGTAGATAGGGAGGAAAAGTCTCATTGTCCTGTGTGTGTATGTGTGTATGTGTGTTTGTGTGTGTGTGTGTGTGTGTGTGTGTGTGTGTGTGTATGTATGTGTGTGTGTGTGTGTGTGTGAGAGAGAGAGAGAGAGAGAGAGAGAGAGATGAGGCAGAGGGAAGTGAAAGTGCTTCTCAGTTAGGGTCTTGCTATAGTACTCCTTTATCAGGGTCACTGTCTCAAGATGTTTTTAAAAGAGAGAGAAGAATCTGAAGGCAGGAAAGGTATCTAGAAGTAAAGGAGAATGAACAGTTTGCCACAATGGGATGCCACACACAGATGCCTTCTGGCAGGAAATCCCTGATGTGAAATGGTCGTCTCAACTGAAGCAGAGAAGATTACAAGCTTCCTTTAGGTACACCCTGTTATGTGATGTCTTGACACAAGAAGGGAATGTTAGGCACTTATTTCTTAAACTCAAATAATAGATAGCTTGAAGATGTGAATGCCAAAGTTAATATTGAAACGTCCCAGACATAAAGTAGAAAGAGAATCCAATCAAAACATTTAAATAAATAATTTATAAAATGCAATCTAAGGTACATATTTAACAAACATCTCAAGGCAAACAATGTTCCACTGTTGCACAAGGTTACAAGAAAACCTTATGCATGTGTATGCCACATATTATCTAATTCTCTACAACTCTTTTCTATGAGTTATGACTCAAATATAATGATTTTATTGAGGTCTATCACAAAATGTCCACATGAATGATCTACATATATCATAAAATTAATGTCAAAGACACTAAATAGTTTATTGCTTTTTAGAATAGGCTCCAAATAATGAATTACTTTGAGATCTAGAAGTAAGGAATAGTTTGGTTCTTTGGAAACTGCTCCTAGCAATATAAAATATGCTATTTGTGTCTTTATTTTTGTCTTGATGACCAGGAAGCACTGAGTTAAATTCAACATTTTAACAAGTAGCAAATCTTATTTAAATTTTCCCTTCAATCTCATAATTATCTAATTGCATGCATGTCCAGAATGGTATTTTGTAAGTAGTTATGAAGTAAAATAAAACAAAATTCAAGATGTAACATGGACTTAGGTTGTGTCTTCCTTATTGATCGATTATGTATGGATACCTAGTCCATTAGGGATTAGGTACTTTATTAGACTTAAAAAGAAGAGAAGTATAATTAGTGGACCCCACACAAACTATGAAAGAAGCAAATATATTTTGGTGACATAATTGCTATAACATTATATGCACTTAGATTTACCTCGTTCAATATCATCCATTAGATTTGCTGGAGATGTCTTGTCTTCTGATGGAGAATGGTTTACAAAACTGGAAGTCCTAGTTGAATTTTGCATTTGTTGCTGCTGTTGCTCTATACGACTCTGAATTTTACTACTTCCTTCAACTCTGCATTTTAGAATATCAAATAATAAGTAAAATAGTAACATATAACAAATTCAACTTATAAAGTTACTAAATGTGACCACTTATTCATTTCCCAAAAAATTTCCAAATGTCATTCAAAAATTAAAATATAAATTTAATTAATTTATTTATTGAGCTCTTTCCATATACATGGCATAGTTACAGGTCTACTGAGATACAACTGTGAAGAACACCTTACTTCTCAAAATGAAAGACAATGCATTCACAAGTGACAATATAAAAAGATGTAAATATGAAACTATCATTTCTCTTTTAAACTATCATTTCTGTTAAAACCAAATCATTTCCATATTTTTCATTTCTAATTTTAAGATAGACATGTTAAAGAAGGAAAACCACTCACTTTTTTGATTATCTTTAAGAAAAGATGTTGTAAACAAAATTATGTTTGACTTCTGTCTCTCTCATTTTGTGTCACCAAATTTTGTCAATTCTTCCTTTCTCACTGTCTCCCATCCATTCCCATTACAGAAAATCTAGTTTATACATTTTCCTGATTCCCACATTGTTTCATTTTACTTACTTTCATTGCTAGATTAATTTCTTAGAACAAAGCTATAAACATGCCAATCCCTGGTTTTAAAAAATTTAATATGTAACCACTGCTGCAAGAAACTGTTCTAATTTTGCAGTTAATATTCAAAGCATTAACCTCAATCTACCTTTACAACCTCACCTCTAATCCATTATTAACATTATCCCCCAATGTTCTATTAAATGAACATAAGCATAGAGACAAGCAATCCTGTCCAAACAGGTCTTATCCAGATATATTCCTGCCTTCGAGCCTTGCTTACATCTCTGCATCTTTTCTGATAAATTGAAATCAATATTTCCCAAACTTTCTTGGTAAAGGAAATTGAGGAAGCTGAGGCAGAAGAGTGGTAATAAATAGTTTCCCAGTCTTCTCTGAGCTGAGGTTGACTTTGTGAAATTCTATTTTTTAACATTTTTATTAGAACATATCCATTGTAGAAAATAATAGGCTTTGCTATATTAGGATGTAAAATATAATTCATGTAATATACTTTGATAATATAATATGTAATATATAATATACTTTCATAACATCTACCCTACCCTCCTCTCTTTTGTCCTTTCTCCCTATGCACTCCAGTTCTACTCCTCTCCCCTAATGAGAACTTCTAATTTCAACAAGCACGCAAGATAATTCTTAGGATTCTAATCCTCTCAAGGAATATTATTAATAAGACTTTCTTGGATGTTCTAACAAACTATGACCTCTCCTTTTCTCTATATTATTTGTGTACAATTTAGGAACAAGCAACCTTATATTACATGACTAAATAAAATATTATTTTCACAAAGGATGTAAGATGCTCATACTTTCTCTTTGATTCTTTAAATTTAACATTCTATTATATGACTAACATGTAAAAGTTTTGAAGTTAGTGTTTATACAGCAAACTTTCCTTTTTCTAGTGTCTTCCATATTCTGGGTGCTCTATAAATTTCTACTTATAAAGATTGAGTCCATTTAGAGAATATACAATGTTTCCTCTTTTCAGTCAAATCTTATGAAAGCATCTATAATAGTATGAAAGGTATACTGAATATATATATATATATACTGTATACCTTTCACACACACACACACACACACACACACACACACACACATACACACACACACACGTTCAGAAGCAAACCAAGCTTTGTATATCACAGGGTACTGTGTTTGTTAAGATTCTGTTCACAAAGGACCACCACCAAATATAAACTTGCAAAAAATTAAAAGTAGTTTAACAAACAGAAATAACCTTATATAATAATTTGACTTAATCTATTAACTCTTTCCTGACCTTTCCTTAGCAATTTATATGTTAATAAAACAATTCATTTCGTTGAACCACCTACCTTGTTTTCTTTACAGTGATATTGCTGCTGAGTTTTTCTAGTCGACATTCTCCAGTGTCATGATTAATAATCAAAATGCATTCTTTTAGGTAAGGTTTCTTGGAACCTTTGAAAACAGTGATTGGTGGAGTTGAACCCTGTTTAAAAAGTTAATTATTATTACTTAAATTTATCATAGATAGCAATTCAGTTGAGCTGAGCTTTGCGTTCTTCTCAAAGAACTTTCTCCATCCATGCTATACTTCAAGTTACTTATAAACTACTGAAATTTACTATCTTGCAACTGAGGAATGTGGTTAAAAAAATAAAGTTAAATAAATAAAGTTAAAAAAAATGAGATGGTTTTAAAAAGCAGCCCTGGTGATGTGGCCCTGTATTTCCTACTACTCAAGAAGACAAGGCAGGAGAATCAAGTTTTAAGCCTGCCTGGGTTACACAATGAGTTAAAGGCCAGGGTGGGCAATTTAGTGAGAACCTCCTCTCAAAATAAAAATTATAAATAGGTCTGGGGATATAGTTCAGTGGTGTAACTCTAGACTAATATGTGAGAGACTTTATGTTCAATCTATAGATACACACACACGCAGACTTAAGACTTCAAATGTGTTATCACTAAAGAAAGGGAAAAGAGGAGGCAATTACCCTGAACCAGTAAGATTATTTTTCTTTCTTATTCCTTCACAATTTTGATTTTTAAAATTTGACATTTTCTTAAAGCGGTACTTCCTTAAGCAAGTAAATAAAATGAATGCTATGAAGAAACACCCAGTCCACCTATTAATTTGAGCATCATCGAAAGTCAGATATTTAGACAAGTTGTATTTCATGACATAGTAGGAAAAATACACATACTATGCCCCAAGAGTACTCGTGCCAACAAACAAAAACTCCAAGGAATGTAATTCTTATCAACCTTTAAATAATCTACTTTCAAGAAGCCATTATATCTAGAATTGTGATTTGTAGGAAAATGGAGAATAGAGAAAAAGATTAAATATCAGATGGAACCAATTCTAATAATTTCTCTAGTAAACCAATATCATAAGAGAGGGGAGGGACTTTTATAGGGGAAGAAACAAGGAATAAAATATATAAATACAATGCAGAATTTTAGTATTTTAGTTAGCATATTTCAAAGATAAATGTTGATAATAAGACATCAAGACTATCATGAAAATGGTTTAGACCAACTATTATTATTAATTCTGTCAAATGTGGCAATAGCAGGGTACATAGGTAAAAATTAAAAAAAAACTTTCTTAGAGAAGCATAAATAAATATTGACACAAGAAATGGGCTATAGTCTAAGACTTTAAACTATAGTGGGTGTGTGGGGGTAAGTGGTAAGGGAATAAGTCAATAATGGTTAAAACAGATTAACTTTACTATTATGTCTCCCATAATAAAAACTTAAAGAGGAGCTTGGAAGATAAGTTGGTTAAATACTTGTTACAGAAGCCTTGAGGACCTGTATCAAATCCAAATATCCATGTAAAAAGCTGGACCTAGTGGTGCACACTCACAGTTTCAGAACTGGGGAGGCAGAAATAGGTAGATCCTACAATGTGCAGACACACCTGCCCTCTCCCCCACACACATATTTACACTAACACATACACATATAAAAACAATGCAAGAAATCTAGACCATTATAATCACACTCACACATACACTCATGAAAGAAATGTAGACCATTATTAATGCTGAGCTGCTCCTACTTATGCACTTCTCCTGTCTTTCATCGCTGCCATCTCCAAACCTGGAGGAATTTTTGTCTCTCATTCTGTTGCTTTACCTCATGCATCTGCATTTCTAAATATAGTTTGCTTGTTTTTACATTTTATTAAAGTATACTAAAATCTTAAAGTATTATACTAAATTATACACAATAGTATAATTACCTCAGGTTAGAAAAACGTGGCAAAAAACATGAAAGGCATATTCTTTTAGATATGTTAGCAATCTTTGGAAATTTACTTACTGTTGACTATAAGGAATATGAGACAAATTTGGTGACTGAGAGTGCCACAGAGAGGGAACAGATTGAGAACTTTAAGAGGTATGGATTGAAAAATGAAGAAAGAGAAACTTTTCTCTTTGATTGACATGATCTGCAGAAAATCAAGAATGCATAGCTCACAGAGATATATCTGGTTTGGGTCTAGAAGAAATAGATGTAGGCACTGAACCTGGAGTCCTCAAGCTAGAGAGCCAGCAGCATAATTGTGACAAAACAAACTAGGTCTCCTTGGCTGGTGAGGTAATTTTTCTACCATGTATTCCCAAGATGTGTTCTCAAAACGAGAAGGATAAAAACAATAGGTGGGCTTGGTTATCAACTGAAATCTTTAAAATCGCGGGCCCTAAATAGCCTTTTTCTCTTTCTAAGTTGATCTTTCAAGGACTTGTTACAGAAATGAAAAGTTGACTAACATAAGAAACTGGGGTCATTGCTATTTAGGCAATTTTAGAGCAGCCATGCTGAGATGGTCTCTGAAGGTCTTCAAAGGTCATCCCCAGGGCTGATATTACCCTGAAGGAACACATCCTATTGATCTGGAGAAACTGAAGCTAATCCTTCACAGAGATAAAGTAACCAACTTCCCCCAACTCTCTGTTCATGAAAGGATATGGAAATTAGTTCTCTATTGCAAATAAGCTCCACTATGAGGTAGGCACCAGATCAACTGGGTTGGGTACTGATATGACCAGACCAATGAGATGTAGTGGACCAAAAGCTCCCATTGGATTTATAGAAACTGGAACTAACCAATGAAGAAAACCACGCCCCACCTCCCCTCTGAAAAAAACAAAAAACAAAACAAAACAAAACAAAAAGGCCAGACTCTGGGAGCCATCTTGGGCACCCTTTCCCCTCATGGGACTCCATATTGGAGTTGATGAGTTCCTTTTCCGGCTTTCCCTCCCCTTCTTGGATTCCATGCCTGGAGTCTATTAGTTCTCCAGGGCTCTCTTGCCCCTCAGAGATTAATGTCTGTGAGTTCCGTTCTTTTTCTCCTCTAATAAATTCTGCTTTTATCCTCTACGCGAGTTCCAGTTTCAATCTTCAACTCCCAAACACAAGAACCTGGACACATATAGATCCCAGAAGGATCCCATGTCACTATAATTATACTAGACAATATGAGGATGCTTTTGGGAAGGTTTTAGAGGGTAGGTTTACACAAGTTGTAAGTGAAGCATAATGGGAGTTTCCACTGGGGGCTCAGAAAACCAAAATGCCAAAATGATTGTGGCCAGTAAAAATACTGTTGTTGAGGTATGAGATTGAAATAAGGATTCTATTGGGGATTAGATCGATCCCTGATAGAAAACATCATGACAAATATATGCCTGCTTTTTGTTTGTTCCCTGAGAATTTTTAGGTAGTTGAACTTAAAGGAAACAAAATGAGTTTATCTAGTAGAGGAAATATCAAGGCAGTCAAGTCTCCAGATTATGGCATGACCATTACTAAATTTTTTAGTGAGAACTAGAAGAAAAATTGAGAGACAGACAGAGAGAGAGACAGACAAAGAGAGACAGAGAGAAACAGAGAGAGAGGCATAAATATTTGGAAACTTTTCTAGTTGCTAGAAAAGGTACTTGTTATGGAGATTAGTACAGTTAAAAAGAACTTAAATGGGGTTGGAAAGATGGCTCGGGATTAAGACCTGCCTCACAAGCAAAAGATCCTGAATTCAAATCCCAGGTCCCATATAAAAATATCAGGCAGAAAGGATGGAGGTAACTTGTTTTTCTGGCCCTGGTGGGCGGAGCCTGGGAAATCCCAGAATCTCTAGAAGCAATTCAGGATGATTCCTTGGTCTTCCACGAGTACATAAAGTTCTGTCTCTCTCTCACACACACACACACATACACATGCACACACATGTACACACATGCATGTACTGCAGGCTAAATAAAGTTTTTCTTAAAAAAGAAATCAAATAGTCAAATGCTTTGCACCAGCACAATAGGAAAGGTTGCAGAAATTCTCAAGGTCACTGCCATCAAAGGTTCAGAGATGTAAAAATGCAAATTTGTTGCGAAGACTTTCCAAGACAGAAAGTTTGAGAAGAGATCTCCCAAGGCACCTTGTTCACTTAGGACTGCTTGTTGGCAGGGCATGCAAAGGCCACTACAGTCGTGACTCCAGTCATTTCAAATATAGCTCACATCACACATAATTCATTCATATGACATATGACCCAGGTTATGTGTGTGTGCACGCGCGTGCATACATACATGTGTGTATGTGCACCTGCGTGTGTGATGTGCTTATGTGCATGCAAATGTGAGCATGCATTTGTTCTTCTGTGTGTGTGTGAGAGAGAAAGAGAGAGAGAGAAAAAGAGTGAGAGAGAGAGAGAGAGAGATGTATTTATGTGCATGCAAATGTGAGTATGCATTTGTTCCTGTAGGCCCCTTTGGAAGTCAGAGTTTAATTTCAACATGTCTTCTTCATCTTATTTTTTGAGATAGTGTCTCTGAATCTTAGGATCACTGATTTGGTTAGACAGCCTGGCCTTTAAGCCTCCAGGATCAGCCTGTCTCACTGCCTCACTACCTTTTAATGTGGGTGCCGGGATAAGAACCCATGTCCTCATGCTTGTACAGAAAGCGATTTATCTCTGGATCCATCTTCCCATTTCCTGATAAAGGTTTCGTTTGCATGTAAAATGCAAAAGTTATGGGACTAGGTCAGATTCCACTGAAGATTCAAAGAAAAGCCTATGGAAACAGAGTGCGCTGCAGCATGGTCCTTGCAAGCAGACCCTGACAGGTGGAAACATGGTAATGGGGTAAATTAACTTCTGCTAGGGCAATTAGAAATGTTATTCTTGTGGGAACCACGCCTACCACACTTCAAGTCATCACCTCACTTCCCTATTAGCTCTGGGACTTTCAATAGCAATGCCAGACTATAAAGATTGTGGCTCCACTCATCATCTTTTTCTTCTTCCAGCTTTCCCACGTTGTGGTCATACTATGGGGGCTCTGTCCTCTCCTAGCCATGTATTTATGGCAGCCCTCCCTGTTCTCTTTGACCTTAAGCTATCCCCTCTGCTCTAATGCTCTTCCACCTTAAAGGCTATGATTTCCTCCTTGCCTCCCTTGGACCCAGAGTCCAAGAGCCCCTTCCCTTTTCTCTCGTTTTAAATAAAATCCCCGCCTTAACCTCTCAGCATGTTCTGGTTTTTCTTCTTCGGCTACCAGCACACAAGAACCCCAAAGAAAAGAAACCCTGCAATGATGGGACTGTAAGAGAGGCTAATGCAACAACAGAGATCCCAGGAAAGTAGAAATGCCAAAAATGTGGCAGTTACAAAGGGAAGCTTCAAGTAGTGAGCACTGTCAGCTCAAGAAAGTGGTCATGGGGCTACAACCGATGAGGTTCTAATGGATGGGCTTGTCTAGCATCTTCTCCACCTTGGCTGGAGCATCGGGGTGATTCCTGGAAACTGACCACACCAGTCATTTCCCACTTACCTCCCTAGATCCCTAATCTCCCCACTTTAAACTACTTTAGAGTTTATCTCCCTAGATCCCAGACACTCTGGTCCTAAGGAATTTCAATCACTCTCAATCTTCTCTTCTTTATCCCCACTCTGTCACTGGCTATTGGGACCCTGGTTTCTTCCCCAGTGCAAGAGCATCCCCCCTCAGCAGGTTTTCTTTTCTTAAAACCTGTGGGAGGGTTGGAGCATTATCTTGACTCCTTTTCCTCCCACTGACCTAATAGAAAGGACTTTAACCATGGAATAAATAGATCACAATTACCTTAATAAATCACATTACCTTAATATAAGGTAATGAAGAGAAAGTAGTGATAAACAAAGGAATTTAGCCATTTCTATGTTTTTAACTTTAAATGGATAGAAACAGATTCTATAACATACAGTGTAAGAGCTGAATATTATTGATGTGAAGATATTCTGCAATGAAGTATTCCAAATTGGTAAAACTTGGATGTTTGGCCAAGGTGGCAGGGATAGGCAGTAAAAAAAGGAAAAACTGTATTAAGGGACAATAAAGTGTTTCAAAACTTATCTGATGTAACTACAGAAACAGTGGAGGAACTCAGATAGCAGAATTACAGGCCTAATTCTGAACACCTTGTTGCAGTCTGCCTGCATGGTTGCTGATAAATGACCATCAAATGGCTTAAGGGAGCAAGAGGTTTATTTTCTTACTGATAGTCCATTTACAGTCTGTCCAGCTTGACAGGAGAGCATGCATCAACATCAGGACCGAGAAAACTGGCCTCACCATCTCTATGTAATGGCTGAGAAAGGGATGATCCTTACTTGCCAGACCAACGTATCTGGCCAAGTATACACAAGGATGCCAACTTCCTCAACCAGCTCTTTATTTTATTCTCCTGTTCAGGACCTACTCCCATTCACCATGGACTGAGTCTGCCCCATCAACTAGACAAACTCCTTCAGGTTTGCTCTGGGCTTAACCCAACCACAAATTCTCCACAAATGTGCCCAGAGCTCAAACCCTCAACTGTCAAGTTGACACCTGTGCCCAACTATGACACAACTGGAAAGGAAAATGATAATGAAATAATAAACAAACAAATAAATGATTAAATAGATGCTCAGTGAAACTAATAAAGAATATTATAAAAGAAATAACAAATTAAAGTGACTCAGTGATACACTGCTTGCCCTAGCATGTTCAAGGTCCTAGGCTCAATCGCTAGAACTGAAAACAGAAATTAAGGAGATAGAGCAAGATGGTGCCTTGATAGAATCCCAAGGTAATCTTTCCTTATAGGCATACTAAGTTGGACAACTATTCACATGCCAAACTTCCTTTCAAAACAGTTCAGGAAACCATAGTATCTGTGTTAGTATAATAAAACAAAGACAGAAATCCAGGTGTGAACCATTTAACATCAGTCTGAATAGTGTTCATGGACTAAACCCATGACCAGCACTGCCTTGACCAGCACTATCCCAACCCAAGGCAACAAAGTGTGCTCTAGGAACTTACTCAGCAGGGTCAGGACAGAGCAGTAAGCATAAGACTTTTGCAGGAGCCTCTGGAATCAAATAGCTCTGATATCAGGGAAAAACAGATGGCACAGTGAACTGGACTTTACTTGAGCTAGCAAACAGCTGGTTGTTAGAGTCTTGAGTTACAAGACTACTTCAGTAAGAGGCAGCTTATAGCAGTGTTGGGCCTTGGTTCTAACCGAGTGTTGTGCTGGTCCTGGTGTAGTACGGGCTCAGGATGTGGTACAGCTTAGTGGCAGTGTTATTTCCCAAGGTTCACATAGGGGTCTATGGTTGGCCTATCCACAGTGACTGCCAGACAGAATCCTGCTGTGTAAAAAGCCTGCCATGAACTCAGGGACATATTTATAAGGACAGATTAGTTGTTATAGGTACATTCATCTGTTTCCTTTATCTTCCATTTTCATGTGTGCCATTTGCATGTGTGGGAGCAGGTGCATGTGCATATGTGTGCATGTGGGGACTCAAGACTGATATTGGGAAACATCCTCTATCTCTCTTTCATCTCATTCTTTTTAAGAAAATTTCTCTAATCAAAGCTTACCAACAGGGCTTGTAAAGCTGGGTGACCTGATTCTTTCCTTACGCAGCTACTCACTTCACTCAGATCTAGAGATCTGACTTCTGGTTCTGTTTCTTGTTCAGAAAGCCCTTGAATCACCAAGCCATCTCCCCTGCCCCATGCTGTTCCTTTCAAACAAAGCTACAATATATTTGGAACAAATCAAGGCTTAGATTGCCCTCTAGTCCTGAAACAGGACAATACACCAACAGCAGACTTTTCACAAATATGAATCTGGGCGCCATCTAGTGCTGACATTGTTTAAATGAAATATGTAATCTGTTTAGAAAAAAAAAAAAAAAAACTCTCAAATTGAGAAGAAATAAAAAACTGATTCTTTAATATCTCAAGTGATGCCAAACAAAGAAGCATTGGATCTTTCAGGAAACCATGACCATTACCTAGTACTTAAAATAAGATGCCAGAAACTGATCAGGCGGATGTCAGTACAGGAAAAAAACCTTTCAGATGATGAATTCAAAACAGTTGCTTTAAAGAAACTCAAGACTCTCTTGATCTCAAAGGAAACACAAAGAAATGCATATAATCAAAAGAAAAAAGGAAAAAGAGGAAGCCATTACAACCAACACCATAGAAATATAATCATACATTATTACAAGGATTACAAGGATTATTACAAATGCTAACAATTTTGGTAGTTTAGAAGAAATGGACAATTTCTGAGGCAATATACATTTTACCCAAGATTTCATCACAAAAAATAGAAAATCTGAATAGATGAAAACCAAGTAATGAGACTGAATCAATAATGGAATAAAGAAAGTCCAGATAGATGGATTCACTGCTGAAATATACCAAATGATTAAGGAAACAATATTAATTCTTCTTAAATTATTCTAAAAATTAGAACAGGAAGTAATCCTTACAAAAACATTTCTAATAAAGCCAGCATTACTTTGATAGCAAAATCAGTAAAAAAACAAAAGAAAAAGGAGATATAGACCAATATCCTTAATAATAAATGTTAAGAATCCTCAACAAAATACTAACAGATTGACTCCAGCAACACATTAACCAATTATTCACCATGATCAAGTGTAAGTCATCCTAGAGATACAAGGAAGGTTAAATATACATAAATCAATAAATTTGATAACAACAGAATAAAGGACAAAATGGTCATTTTTGATAGATACAGAAAAGTCATTCATTTATTAAAATTCAATATTGACTCATGACAAAAATGCTGAACAAATAAGACATATAAGAAATGCACCATTACATTAAAAATGGACATTTATAATAGACCAACAGCTAATGTTATATTGAGGGACAAAAATGCCTTAGCTTTTCTGCACCACTTTATTCAATGTATGTTGAAAGTCTTCATCCCAATCATCAGGTAAGAAAAAAAAAGATAGAAGTAAAAACATCACTGTTTGACAATTCATAATCTTCCATATAGAGAACTCCCCCAAACTAGTAGAACTAATAAACAAATTCATCGAAGTTGCAGGAAGCAAAATAAACACAAAAATCCACAGTTTTTTTATATGCCAACAGTGAATTATCTTAAATAGAAATCAAGAAAGCAATTGCAATAGCTACAGAAATCCCAAATTTAGCTGAAACAATGAAAGATCTACAGCAAAATTTTTGTAATATTGATAAGAGAAATTGAAGTGGATACAAAAACTAGAAAGACATCCCCATCCCCTGTTCATAGACGAGAAAAATGAGTACTGTCAAAATATCCATACTATCTAAATCACCCAATCCCTATCAAATACCAAAGGCATTTATCAAATTCTAAAATTTATATAAAAGCTCAAAAATTTGGGGCTGGAGAAGTGACTCAGGGGTTAAGCCTCTGCCTTGCAGGCGGGAAGGTCCTGAGTTTGGATCCTAGATCTCACGTATAGACTCTGGGCGGAAGCAGGGCGGCCAGTATTTCTGGTCCTGGTAGGGCAGAGCCTGTGAATCCCAGGACAGAGTAAACAAGGAGGAGGTGGAGGCGGTTCATGGTGGTTCCCAAATTTGCCGGTGGTTCTACACACACACACACACACACACACACACACACACACAATTGAATAAAATTTTTTTAAAAACTCAAAAATTTCTGAATAAACCAATCATCTTGAACAAAAAGAGAGGTGATTTTACATGACCTGATTTCAGAAAAACACTACCAAGTTGTAATAATTAAAACAGCATAGTATTGGCATAAAAACAAACCTATAAACAAATAGATTAGAACAGATAACTTAGAAATAAATATATATACCTAAAGCCAAGTAAATTTTAACAAAGGTGCTATAAACATACAATGCAAAAAGAATGGTCTTTTTCAGGAAATGCTGTTGGAAAAAAATTGGGTGTCATGTACAATGAAACCACAAATCAACCTCTCACCAGTTAAAGATCAACCAAATGGATTTAAAATATAAATGTAAGACCAGAAATACAGGAATACCATATTATTCGTGATTCTACTTCTAGATACATCCCCAAAGGGAATTAAATGAGCCTATCAAAGAGACAGCATTATTTGCAATAGTTAAGAAGTGAAAATAATGTAAGTATACATCAACTGATATACACCTACAGAAAACAGTATACAAAACCAAAAATGGTAGCTATACAGACCCAAAGATGATGACTTACATATGTAATTCTGGCACATAGGAAGCAGAGGCAGGAGAACTACAAATTTGAGGCCAGTCTGGACTACATAGTGAGTTTTATGTCACTACACACACACACACACACACACACACACACACACACACACACACACACACATATGAAAGGGGTGAGAGAGAGAGGGAAAACAATTTATATATAGTAGAATACTATTAATCTATAAAAATGAAATTGGGATTTTTAGGAAAATATGGATAGAACTAGAGATGATAAGGTTGGAGAGACAGCTCAGCAGATAAGGTATTTGGCTCACAAGAGTGAGGACTGAAGTTCAGATCCTCCAGAAACCACAAAAAAAGCTAGAGAGGTGTAGCAGCTACATGTAATCCCAGTACTGTGGAAGCAAAGACAAGGAATCCCTAAGACAAGCTGGCTAGTTAACTAGCCAACTGGCGAGCTCTGGATTGAAGTGAGAACCCCTGCCTTAACAATAAAAGTGGAAAATGATTAAAGAAGACATACACATACAAACATGCACATATGCTCTCATGCACATATACTCCTAATACACGCAAACACACACACACACACACACACACACACACACACACTCACCCCACATACAAATAACTAACTAAATAAATAATGCCTTGCTAAGTAAGACAGAGGCTAACAGTCTATGGACAAACAGCAAGAAAAGGTGACAATACTAATAGTAGACAAATTCATATTTAGCCTTAAATCACAAAAATAGGATATATAATCAAGAAATCAGTCTCTGACCCTGGCTAGACTAATATTCAAAATTGGACCACTGGTTAGTCAATGGGTTCAGGGATTTTCATGTGTCATATTGTTTGTTTGCATTTTGGGATTTGTTTTGAGATTGTGGTATCACTATGTGGCCCTAGGCCATCCTTGAACTCTTAATCTTCCTGCCTGTCACTCAAGTAATCAGGGATAGACACTTACCATCATGTCTGGCCCAAATATTTTTAAAACTTGGCTCCTATGAGAACAAGTGTGGTCTTCTATGAGATATAAGGATAGGCACTACTATGGCTTGAATATGGTTTGTTCTCTCTGAAGTTCATATTGAATTTAATTTCCATGATAAGATATGAAGAGATAGGACCAGAGAGACTTTTAATTAGTAAGATACTGTCCTATTGTGCATGGATTAATTAGTGAATGAGTCATCTGTAATGGGCCTACTATTGAAGCCAGTTTGGTTAGTTTGGTTGTCACATAATGTCCTTTGCTGTTCCAGGTTTCTGTCAGCCAAGGATGCTATCACTAGATGCAGTCCCTTGGATCTTAGACCAGAATGGAGAGCCAAAGTAAGGCAGGTTTAGAGCAGCCATGCTGGGACGGTCTCTGAAGGTCTTTGAAGGTCATCCCCCACTGCTGGGATTACCCTGAAGGAACACATCCTTTGCCAACTGCCCACAACCCTTTGATTATGAAAAGATATGGAGATTAGTTCTCCTTTACAGATAGGTCCCAACTGGAGGTGGGCACAAGATCAACTAAGTTGGAACCCACTGTGAGTTAACCACTGAGGAAAAGCCATTTCCTTCTCTTTCCCCCTCTCCTCCTTGCCTAAGTGATAAATAGTCCAGTCACACAACATTTGGAAACCATGAAGGGACAGTCACCCCAGAACAAAAGCAAACCTGTTTCTTCATCATTTATCCAATCTGTGTTAGCATATCATTAGCAACAGAAACAGTAAAACAGGAACTGTCCCAAGCAATGTGCCACTAAGAAGTGGACACCTATTTCAGAAAGAAACTAAGCTGTGGACAGGGGCCAAAGTTTCCACTTGTATAACCTGTCCTACTCAAAGTTTACAGGCCTTTGTTATATTCATTTCATCCTCATTTTACCCTGGAAGGGAAAAGCTCTCAAGAGACTTCACATTTCTCTAGAGACCAATGAGGGTTAATGTAATGGGGAGAAAATACAAGATGTTTTCCTCAATACATGCTTCATGTTCAAGTGAGTATTCAAGCATATGTCATCAAAGGCAAATCAGATGTGTTGGGCCCCCCCAAGAATTATACCAGAGCATAGTTGAGCATATGGCACTGAGAACTAGTGTCCTGGGCATAACCCTGATTACATTACAGAGAGCCCTAATGGGCTTTTAGGAGTTGACCTGCCTTCCTTACTGAAATTCGTTGAGTCTGACCTCTAAAGCTTACATGCTGTGTTGACCTTTAACGTAATTGGCTGCCCATTTCGTGCCCTGTGGTCTTTTGTCCATTTAAGCTGTTTTATGACCCCCCAATAAACAAGATTTTGCTTTGACAATCTCCCCACCCTGTTTGAGTCTCTGGAGAGTTGAGGCGGAGGAGCTGCGGCGAACTTGCCTTTCTTCATCCTAATGGCTTGGAGCCATGCCCTAGTGTGTATGTTGTGTGTGTATGTGTGTGTGTGAAGAACCCTACAATCTAGTGCCCCGTGTGAGGAACTTCCCAGATCAGACGAAGCGAATTGGACTTCAAGGTAAATTAGATCCTTAGTATGGGTAACTCCAAAAGCAAACTTGACCTGGAGCTAGGAGCTCTACAGCTTGTATTAAGAAGCCATGGTTTTGAAATTCTAGATTCTCGCATTGCCAAGGTTTGGCAGATGGCTCTTGAATTAGCACCTTGGGTCCAGTCTTTTAATATATTTCATGGACACTTGGGATAAGATAGAAAACCTAGCCAGAGAGTGGGAGGAATATTTTAAAATATCACCTCCCTTGGGATTTTATCCCACGCTGTCTGCACTTAAGATATCATTCCTTCCTGATGCAATCCAGCTGCCACCAGAGACGAATGTGAAGGTGGAGCAGACAATGGGGAAGGAGGATGGGAAGGAGCAGACAGAGCCACTTCTGGCTCCCCACGCCTCTTCAGAACGCCTGGAGCCAAAAGCAAGCCATCTTGGGCACCCTGCCACCGAGCCATGGCAGGGCGGGAAAAGCTCCAGGGACAGCAGGCATGCCTGCCACTTGGGGAAATCCACACTGGATTGTATCTCAGCACTGTGCGCGCATCAGGAATGGCACACAGAGCAATCGGCCCCGGGTGTGGTGGAGCCAAATAATGCTTGCGAGTAGCGCATAGAGCTGCCGGCCCCCAGCGAGAGAGAGGGGCTGCCCGCTTGCAAGCACCACACCAAGCTGCCGGCTCGACCCGGCTGGGGGGAGGGGCTACACTCCCTTTGGGAGCCTCCTGAACTCCATGCAGAGGTGCCGGCCCGATTTAGCTAGAGAGAGGAGCTGTGCGCTTCTGAGCGCCTCCCGGAACTGCCAGCCCCAGGCGAGGGAGGGGGACAGCGCCCACTCCGAGAGCCCCAGAATGATGTGAGGGAGTGGCTGCCACGAGAGAGAGAGTGCCTGGCACCTGCGGTTCCCTTTATCAAAGGGGAGAGGCTACATGAGCTCTGAGAACAGCGAAGGAGCGGATGCCGAGTCTGCCTGGTGCCAGCGGTTCCCTATATCCAGATTTAACTCTGCTCAAGGGAGAAGGGGGTGGGGACGGTTTAGAGGAAAACCCCCCCATAAGCCTTCACAAAAACCTATCCCGAATCCGTGTGCTACAGCAGAGAATCCAGAGCTGGAGCCTATGTATGCTGAGGCGTATCGAGTGCAAGCCTATCTTGTTAACTTAAATCTAGGAGGCAATCACCCCACAGTATGATATCCCTGGAAAGCTAAGGATTTAAAGGAATTAAAGAGGGCAGTTCTAGAGGATGGCCCAAATTCTCTTTGGGCCGAGCCCTCCTTCAAGATCTAGCTCACCAATCCTACATTACTAAGGACTGGATGGACAAGGCCAGAGCAGTGCTCCCCAGCCTCACATTCATTAAGTGGGTGGCGCTATTTAGAGAAGAATACAGGGTCCAAGCTGAGCACAATCAGAATGCCCAGCCCCCAGTCCCAATCACTTTTGGAATGTTGTCAGGGACAGCAGATCAATTTTCTACTGGAATCCAGCAGGCTGCCATAGGAGCGTCATACCAGGATCAGGTTTGTTTGATAGGGTTAGCAGCATGGAAAAAACTAGATGAAGGTCCTTTTAAAGCACCTATAGCAGGCATTGTACAAAAACCTGGTGAGACCCTCCCCAAGTTCATTGACCGGGTGGAAAAAAGTTTCCGTCGTAAACTTCCCCCAACCCCCTTGAGTGAACAATTTACTAAATTGTTGGTATGGGAAGGGATGAACGGGGACTACAAAATAGCATGTGCAGGTCTTAAGGCGAGATCCATGGGCACCTGGATTATTGCTTCACAGGATGTGGGGACTCAAAAACACCAGAGTCAGGTGCACCCGGCAGCCCTGGAGACACAGACAAAGGCACTGACCGACACTGTGACTCAGGCATTGGCCTTAAGACCAGCACCCAGCCTGCAGGGCCAAGAGGGGAGGGGAACCAACGGAGTTTGTTTTCGTTGTGGCCAGATGGGGCATTTCAAGAGGGAGTGTGCCCTGGTCGAGGAAAGGAAGCCGAGGGAGATAGGAGGGGCTAAGCCCCCTGCAACCCCATGCCCTAGGTGCCGCAAAAGTCTTCACTGGAAAAAAGATGGTAGATCGAAATTTGATCTGGAGGGCAAGCCTTTAAACTAGCTCCGGGGCAGCCTTTAGCCTCATTAGTCAAAGGAGGAGCATGGGGACCCTTACATTTTTTTTTATTCAATTGTGCGTGTGTGTGTGTGTGTGTGTGTGTGTGTGTGTGTGTGTGTGTGTATGTGTGTGTGTGTGTGTGTAGAACCACGGGCGAATTCAGGAACCACCATGGACAGCCTCCACCACCTCCTTGTTTACTCTGCCCCAGGATTCACAGGCTCTGCCCTACCAGGACAAGAAATGCAGGCCACCCCCACTTACGGGGGCCCTTACAAAGGGAGATCCCTAAGGATCTTAAATTGGACAGGTCTAGAAAGGAAAGGCCCCAAGCTAATTGGACTGTTCCCCTGGTAGAAGCTCTCCATCCTAAAATGAGCATCTTTATTAATGGCAAACATTTCCACTGCCTTATAGACACTGAGGCAGATAGAATGGTCCTAAGGAAAGAGGAAGGTCCCCCTACTTGAGGCTTAACGACTGGTCCAAAAGTTCTGGGAGTTGGAGGGAACATACAGTCAGAAAAAACGGCCTCCTGGGTGGTGTGGCAGGATGTTGATGGTTTCAAAGGAGAAGTGTGACCCCTTGTGGTCACGGGGCTCACTGCCAATTTACTAGGACAGGACATCTTGGGACAGATGCAGGCCGTTTTGACTACTGATAATAAGGCCTTCTATGAGGATCTATTAGATCCTGAGGAAGCCTCTAGGTTTCCTGAGCCAATAGAAGTGCCTGAGAACAAGTTTTCTAACTTTCATAACTATAAGGGGGAGACTCCAAAAGTTCCTCGGGTTCACCCCCAATTCTAAGGGCCACTGTCCCTTACAGCCCCCAGATCGAATGGGAACCGGGCAAACCAGTCTGGATGGAGCAGTGGCCCCTGCCCCAAGAAAAACTAAAGGCCCTAGGAGAAATAGTAGATCAACAGCTAAAACAAGGCCACATCCGCCCATCTATGAGTGCATGGAATATACCAGTGTTTGTTATCAGAAAGTCCTCTGGGAAATGGCATATGTTACAAGATTTAAGGCTGATCAACAAATGGATGAAGGTTGTGGGCATCCCCCTTAGAGGAATGCCCTAAGTAACGGCCATTCCCTCAGACTTTACCCTTCTGGTCAATGATCTTAAAGACTGTTTTTTTTTTTTCTATTCCACCGCACCCTGCGGACTGTGAAAAGTTTGCCTTTTCCATTTCAGCTATGAACTTTTTAGGCGCCAACAAAAGGTAAGGATGGCTAGTGCTTCCACAAGGAATGGCGAATAGTCCAGCCTTTGGTCAGACTTATGTATATAAACTGATTGAACAATTGCTAAAAATAAAGATATTCTTATATATATTTATATGGATGATATTATCATCAGACATAGAGATCCAACTAAATTACAATCCCTTATGCAAGAAGTGATTAAATATTTAAAAGGGGGAAATTTACGTATCGCCCCTGATAAGGTCCAACAAGTGCCTCCTTTCAAGGTTCTAGGAACCCATTTGACTCTTACACGGGCATCACCTCTCAGACCATTTATAAATGTGCCTGACAATATTACTATCACTGGTTTACAACAATTATTAGGAGAGATAAATTGGCTTAGGCCATGGGTGGGGATCTCCACCGAGACACTCACCCCTCTTTTTGACCTATTGTCCGGCAGACAACCCGGAGATACAATTACTTTACAGGAAAGCCACTGTTTCAGGATGCCCTTAGGGATGCCCAATTGGCTAGGTATAATCCTGAAAAACCTATTCCCCTATGGCTAATTTCAGGAAGAGGGCTCCTTATAGCAGCTCTATCACAGGTTGGAGAAATTCTACAATGGATTCACACGTCCCTGGGAAATGCCCTTAGAGTTTATACCACTACAGATCAATTAGCAGATATGATAAAAAAAAAAAAAAAGGACGTGAATGGACATGTAGATACTATGGTAAGGATCCAGACTCTATTGTCTTTCCCTATAGGCTGACTGATGTAGAATGGCTGAGTAAATATCACCCCGGATTGCCTTTGGCATTGGAAGGATACTTAGGAGAGATAAGTTGCCATTATGGCCCATCTAAATGGGTCACTCCCCTTCAGCATTTAACACTTGCAAGCCCAAACTTTTTGTTAAAACACTTATACCAAATGCCCCATATGTGTTCACAGATGGAAAAAAAACTGGATCCACTTATGCTACCTTCACCCTAGGAAGTTTAATTCAGCCATACAAACAAAAATACCAGCCTGCCCAAGGATCAGCTCAATATAAAGAGCTGTTGGCGGTTATAATGGCATTAAAGGAAAATGAAGAGGCTATTAACTTATTCTCTGACAGTCTATACATTTTAAATTTACTTCCAGGAATAATAAATGCTCCTATAAGGTTAGATAGCAATCCTATATCGCCCCTTATGGTGGAACTAAAATCTACACTAGAAGGACAAGAAAAGCCTATATATTTATAACAATTAAGGAGTCACTCTGGTCTGCCCGGGTTCCTAGCCCAGGGCAATGCCTTAGTTGATAAATTAGCTTCACAAGAGATATGGGCTCTTAACATTCAGGAAGTCTCTGACTTACATGGTTTAACTCACCTTAATTGGAGGGACTTACTCCATAGGTTCCCTCAAATTCCTATAAAGGACTTAAAGAAAATCATTCAAACCTGCAAGTCTTGTCAACCTTTTCTCCAAGTCCCACCCTTACAGGGGCCAGGGGTTAATCACCAAGGACTAAAACCTAATATGCTGTGGCAAACAGATGTTACTCATTATGTGCCTTTTGGTAAACTTAAATATGTCTTTGTTTCCATAGATACATTCTCTCAAGCATGTTGAGCATCTGCACATACAGGAGAAAAGGCAAAACATACACAATCACATTTTTTACAATTCTTTGCCAACCTAGGGTTACCCAACCAAATTGACACAGATAATGACCTTTGTTTTACTAATCAGACTTTACAGAACTTTTTTCAGACTTGGCATATTACTCATACCACAGGAATCCTATATAATCCTCAAGGACAAGCCATTATTGAAAGAAACCACCAATATTTAAAGGCCCAATTACAAAAACAAAAAGGGGGAGTAAGTCCACATTAACAGCTAGGATTGGCATTATTTATCATCAACATTTTAAATTTTCAAAAAGGACAACTTGAATCGAGATTCCAAAAACACTGGGGAAGCCTATCCATCAAACTTTCTGTCAAGGTGCGTTGGAAGGACCCCCTAACTGGGCATTGGAGGGGACCTGATCCCTTGATTACTATGGGAAGAGGATTTGGATGTGTCTTCCCAATTGGAGAGTCTTCCCCAATATGGATTCTGGCAAGGAATCTCAAATTCTATCCACAAGAGGATCCTCATGAAGGAGACTCAAAAGAATCATTCCCCAGACTAACAAACTAAACCAAGGGGTAAAAAACCCTTGAGGCAGCTTTCTTCGCTTTTTCTCTTTCAAAAAACTATCCATGGTGTGCTCAAGGAAGATGCTAACTGTAATCCTTATAGGCCTGACCTAACAAAAGATGGCTTGATTGATACCTTACCCAAACCAAGGTGGAATCGATTTGGGTTTGACCTAACATCTAGAAAGAATTGTTCTTTTAATAATTATATTGCTTAAGTGTTTCCTCAGCACATCTCTCACAGCGCTCCATCAATGAGACCATGCTACAGACGTTTATGGCCCTTGAACATCCATGCCATATCCCCCCCCCCCAGATGCGACTCAAGCTTGGAGGCTCATAAGGCCTTGGTCTAATCTACTAGTCACATATCCTGGCATGCCTTCCAGAGGAGAGGTCCTTCCAGGGCTGACAGTCAATGATGGGTAAGGCTCCACACGACGGTGGTGACCAACCCAAGCCAGGCGCAGTCCATTATGCTGGACCCCCTCTGAGGCGGGGTCAACAAGGTCAGAACCAAGAATTCTGGCTCCCACTGGCTGCCAGAGAGGATGGATATGTAGGAATAACAGACCAGGCAAGCCTGTATTGTCTGTATGGGCCGCATGCAACTTCCCCAAGCTACCTGCTGCCATGCCTGGTGCTGATGCCAACCTGCCCGACTGGGAAGGCCAACCCAGACAGGACAACAACAGAAGCTCACACTGGAACTTATAAGATGTTGGACATGTGTGTAGTTAATTGTAAAATACAGTCTCTACTAAAACAAAAAGGAGGAGATATTGGGCCCACCCAGGAATTACATCAGGGTATAGTTGAGCACATGGGACCAAAGATAGCACGAGAGCTAGTGTCCTGGGCGTAACCCTGATCACATTACAGAGAGTCCTAATTGGCTTTTAGGAGTTGACCTGCCTTCCTTACTGAAATTCGTTGAGTCTGACCTCTAAAGCTTGCATGCTATGTTGACCTTTAACATAACTGGCTGCCCGTTTCGTGCCCTGTGGTCTTTTGTCCACTTAAGCTGTTTTATGACCCCCCCCAACAAACAAGATTTTGCTTTGACAATCTCCCCGCCGTATTTGAGTCTCTGGAGAGTTGAGGCGGAGGAGTGGCGGCGAACTTGTCTTTCTTCATCCTAACGGCCTGGAGCCGTGCCCGTGTGTGTGTGTGTGTGTGTGTGTGTGTGTGTGTGTGAAGAACCCTACAAGATGAAACACAGTGGACCACACATGCAAAAACCTTGAAAATAGGAGGTAGTCTGAAAGGAAAGGTTGCAATGGGAAGAGGAGAGGGATGGGATTAGGGATTAAGGTTTAAAAATAGCATAAATTCTCTATGTAAAACACTAAAAGAATTAAAAAATCTTGCTCATTTATAGCACCTCTTTTCTTTCTTCTATTTCCTTCATTTCCTGAAGGAACAGATGAGAAATATTCCATGCAAATCTTACCTAGAGGCTGACAAGGTGGCTCAGTGGGTAAAGACTCTTGCCACCAAACCTACCAACCTGAGTTTGAACCTTAGAATTCATACAGTGGAAGGAAGGAACCAACTTAACAAGTTGTCCTTCAACTTCCAGACATGAGCTGTGGTATGTGTGCATATGTACACACACACACACACAAATAGACACATGAGAAAAAATAAAAGAGGCCTTGCCTGTCAACAGGGTTTAATAAATGATGTTAACTGATTAAAAATAAAACCAGTAGACAAGACCTCAAACCATAACAAACTATATCATTGATGCATGTAAGAGAATGTGGATGGACCAACACAAAACTATTATTACAAAATTAAAGACAGTAAAAATCTCAAAAAGTTCAGAGTTTTCTTTATATATTAAAATATAAAATTATAGCAATGTTTCTCTCTGAAAACAGATATCAATACTAAAGGAAAAATTTAACATGAAGAAATTTCTAACTCAAGGACTGTACTGAAAAAATGTTTAGAGACATATTTCTATGCAAGTAGTATTTGATAGTGCTTCTTGAATACGTCTAGAAAATCTTTGAAGGAAAACTTTGAAGTAAGATTTCCATGTTTTATGCTCTGATTTTTCACTCCAGTCCCCAAGACACAGGTAGAGCATCCTAATTCAAAAATCCAAAAATTCAAAATCTAAATCTTTTGAGATCAAGCATGATACAACAAGTAAAAAATTCTAACTTTGAAAATGTCTCATATGTAAAACTATTGTAAATATTGCATAAAAGTACTGTCAGGATAAGTGTATAAAGTGTATGTAATATTTCATACTTTAGACTTATAGCCTGTTACCAAGATACCCTATTCAGAAACATTTCAAAATTTTTTAAGCCAGAAAACCAAGACACTTGTTAAGTACTTTACATAACAGATGTTCAATATTACTAAAATCCTTCCAAAATGACTATTACTTGCTTGGTTAAAACAAACAAGCAAACTAACTAACAATAAAAAACCCTGTTTCTCTCATGTTCATTGGATAAAGTACAAATTTTACATTACAACACCAATATCTTTCATAACCTAACCCTAATCTACTTTTCAGTTGCTATTACTGTTTATCTATTTTCATTGTGCTTTGAATTATTACCTAATGCCATTTATTTCTTTGGGCATTAGAGCCTTCCACATACTGTTTTTTTCTTTTTGACTAGTTTTCTACATCTTATCTTCCTGTTAAAAATCTCATTTGTTCTTCCAAGGCTCAGCAGAGTTGTTGCTTACTTCACAAAGCTTTGCAAAATTCTGTCAGAAAGATTATCTGATTCTATTTATGAACTTGAACAGAATTGTGTACATGCTCTAACCTATAGCATAAGATGCTTATGAGTCTCTTTGCCTTAACAAATTAGTACTAGAAAGCAATAAACGTCATTATATCCATTTATCCTTCCAAGTTTTCCAAATTATTTACTATAATAGTCTTTGAAACTATCAAATGCATTAAAATATTTTAAAATTGCTTCACACGAAAGTGGTTTTTTTTTTCTTCATTCATTACATGAATGGTGTGGTCATTTTCATTTAAAGTAGTAGGAATCCTGTGAAACCGATTTCTCTAGTTTTAAAATACAGAAATACTTACTTCTATGTTTGGTAGAGTTATTGTCACTTGTTCGCCTTTGCCGACCTCAAGATCTCCTTCACAAGAAGTATCAATAGAAGCAGGTTTGAAGTCATCTAAAAATATATAAATCCCAATTTTCATAAGACAGGACAATGATACTTTTCTTGTGGCTGTAAGCAGATGTCTAACTCACCTAAGGAACTTAAATGTGATATCTGACTCAGTGCATTAAAGAGTAATCTATCATGGCAGGGAAAGGATGGCAGAGTTCATACTGATCAGACAACCTAACTGGAAATACAAACATAACCATATTTTTAATTAGTGCTATTTCTAATATCTGCTCACACTAATGCTTTTTCTACTTTTTGGATGTGAGTTCACTTTAATAAACAATTTTTCTGAGTCACTGTTCATTAGCTCACTGTGTGACAGTGATGAATATCACTGAAAACATAGGGACTTCACTATTTATTAACCCTTATCTGAATATGAATTAAAAATCCAGAACTAGCCCAAAGTCAAAATCAAATTTAAAGAGTTATTAAAATCTTTTATCCAGTGAATCATCTATCTCTAAGTAATTAGTTTATCATTGTTGGAACATGTAAGTAAATTACATGTATTGACATTCCTTGTACACTTATGAATATAAATTGTAAAAAACTAATGGTGCTTCTTGTTTACTATTTAGATTGTTTTAACTATCTTACTCTTTATGAAACTCTAAAAGACATATATTATCATCATTTTCACATAAAAAACCTGGGGCTGAATACTTTGAAAATGTTCCCCAAATTACATTATACATACAGGTAGCAGAGGTCAAGGTTCACATCTAGATTTGTTTGAAGTCTGAACATAAAAGACAGACTAAACTACTGCAATACACAAGACAGAGTATAATTTTCTTTTAAATTGTATTGTTTGTGCATTTGCCATAAATCAGGTTCATTTACCATGTATAAATAACCAATTCTCTGTTCTATATTTCCTATCCCTTTCTGAGTTACTTGTGAAGGTCACATTGGAGATAAACTCATTCTCAAGAATAACAGTAAGTTTTGGGGCTGGAGAGGTGGCTCAGGGGTTAAGCCTCTGCCTTGCAGGTGGAAGGTCCTGAGTTCGGATCCTAGACCTCACATATACACGCTCAGCAGAAGGGCAGAAGCGGGAGCAGCCTGTGTTTCTGGTCCTGGTAGGGCGGAGCCTGTGAATCCCAGGGCAGAATAAACAAGGAGGAGGTGGAGGCGGTTCATGGTGGTTCCTGAATTCGATCCTGGTTCTACACACACACACACATACATACACACACATATACATACACACATGCGCACACACGCATACACGCACAATTGAATAAATAATAAAAAAATTTAAAAAAAGAATAACAGTAAGTTTTATTTAAATAAACCTAAAACGACTCTATGCCATACTTCATCTATTTCAGCAAGAAAAATAAAAACTTTCTAATGCTTTCCAGACAACTAAGTTTGGAATCTAGGTTTATTTTTTATGACTATTATTATCATTTTGTGTATTTTGGTTATTGTAGCTAAATCATCTCACTCTAATTTGTGCAAAAGAAATTCCGACATTTTAAGACCCTTTATAAATTGGGAATGTAGTTCAGTGGCAAAGCACTTGCCTAGTATGTGCAAAGATCTGAGTTCAAATTGCTGCACTACAATCAATCAATCTCTCAAACAATCAAATAAATATAATTTCATAAATAAAAGGCTTTGAAGCATATGCAAGATACTTTTCAGAGGGCATTTTTTATTCATTTAATTTGGAATTTACATCTTGAGAATGTACACTTAAATTATATAAAAATATATTCTTGGGCAAATTTTTGTTTAAATTTTGTAACTTGAAAAATTAATGTAAAAACTACAGCATACTGAACCAGGAAAAGGAAGAGGACATACTTAAGAAAAAGGCACTGAGAAACTAGATAAGAATCACATCATTTGAAAAACGAAACTGAAGAAGACGAAGAAAAAAAAAACAAAACAAAACTAGGAGGCCTGCAGGGCACTGACTACTTCATTTGGAGAGTTCTGGGTAATAGAGCATCCAAGGCAAAACACACAAGGGACATTGCGGAAGATCAGTTGGAAGATCTCTTCTCCAATTTTTTTTTAAAAATATATATTGCTAGAGGTTAAAAATCATTGTTTTTTTTTTCTCCCTTTATTTTGAGGTCCTTAAAACTACATTGTCTACAACTTAAGCAAACGTTTAAAGACCAAGTTTAATGAGAGGTTTCAGAATAAACTAAAAAGGGCAGCCTCACAAAATGACTAACAAATGTGTAGCAACGAGAAAAGGAGGGCTGGATTGGAGCAAGGAAACGAAAAAAAAATCTACTTTGCAATTTTGACCTTCTTCACCCAAAATAAATTATGATTCAGTGATGTTTCCTGTATACGCTAGAGTTCTGAGGATGCAAATTTTTTTCATATAAAATTACGTTATTTTTTCCTGTCATTTATATCATCTAGCAACTTACAGATAAAAGTAACCCCTTTTAAATCCATTTTTTTCCAACAATTCGAAAGATAGATGAGTTTCAGAGGACATAAAAGGAAATCAAAAGGTAGAAATCATAGGGAAATAAAATGTTTCACGTAATTAGAAAAAATACCTTTCAATATTTTGATAACTGAGCCCTTTTTAAACTGACAATGAAATTCGAGGACCAAGATAGGTGACGATTGTTGAGATAGTGAATAATTTCTTCCGAAGAACAAACTACGAAGCGTCAACACCCAGAGATGACGAGAGGTGAGGAAGGGAGAAAAATGTCACCTGCCTCAAAACATCCCCTTTGCCCTTCTTTGCTTCCATGTCACTCATTCTTTTCCTTTGCCCTCTGCATCATCGATTTGTCAAGTTAGTCTCCCTGGCCTCCCTGTGGATTTTCTACACCGAATTTGCCCTCCCGTCTGTCGGTCTCACATCCGCCCTGGGTTTACCCACACCTGCAGGGCGCCAGATCCTGCCACCCGGGCTGGAGCCCCGGCAGAGGATCTCGCAACCCCGCGATTTTTCTCCGGAAAGCAGCAGAATCCGCAGTTTGCATCTCCCGCGCCGTGAACCCCCGCAGCCCTCACTCACAGCGCACTGTGTGAAAGGCGCAGCGCGGCCGCTTCTCGAAACTTTCGCCTAAGTGAAGGACTCGTTCTCGACGACCCAAGTGTGACAGCCCCGGGGGTCCATTCATCCTCGTCCTTCCACCTTCGCCTCCTGCCACCTCGGCCACCGCAGCTGCACTTGCCGCGGGCGTAGAGCGCGCGCCACCTCGGACTCCACCCCGCTCCCGGGGGCGAGTGCCAGGGAGAGCGCGCCCCGCCTCCCGCGCGCGCCCCGCCTCCTTCGCGCGCCCCGCTCCCGCGCACGCGCCCCGCCTCCTTCGCGCGCCCCGCCTCCCGCGCACGCGCCCCGCCTCCCGCGTGCGCCCCGCCTTCCCCGAGCGCCCCGCCTCCCGCACGTGCGCCCCGCCTTCCCCGAGCGCCCCGCCTCCCGCACGTGCGCCCCGCCTCCTTCGCGCGCCCAACTCCCTCGCGCGCCCCGCCTCCTGCGCGCGCCTCGGGTCCAGATTGGATATTTGGAGAGGGTTGCTCCGCCCCTCCGCTCTGCCTCCTGATCCCGCCTCCTGGGTCGCTTCCCGCGGGAGTACGCGCCTGGCGGGCGGGCGGGGTGGAGGCTGGCGGCGGCGTGGTGCGCGGTGAGTGGGGCTCTCGGGCGGAGGAACGCGGCAGGGAGGTGAGGTAACCGATTTACAGTGGCGGGTGGGAAAGGCGAGTGCTCCGGGGCGGCGGGCAGCGCGGGCGGCGGGCTCCTAAACAAGCGCGCCGGCTCGTAGGCTCACGTCTACGTGAGGCGCCCTGCTCCGCGGCCTAACGAGATTCGCTGTGGAAAGCGGCGCCGCGGAGACCGCGAACGAGGCCTGTGGTGCGTCCGAGGCCTTGCCCGTGGCTCTCCAGTGCGAGTGACTCGTCCGGATGCTCGGGCTCCTCCCAGGCCCGCGGCTGGGCCGAGGCCTGGGTGCGCCAAAGCGGGGGTCTGGGAAGCCGGCGGCCGTGGGTGCTCATTGCCTGGACCCGGCTGAAAGCGCTACCGCTGTTCCCCCTGACTTTTCGGAAGTTCTCACTCCTAAGGGCTGCAGGAGGGGGGCATTTTCAGGAGGAGGCGGGAAGAGGAGTCAAATCAGGAAAAGCAGACGACTAGGCTCAGATTTCTTGTGCGTTCGTCCATCCCAGTGAAAGGTGATGGACAGCCTGGGGGCAGTGAAAGGAATGGCCGGGGCGGCGTGATTTCTAAAGATGGAGCTGGTGGCCTGTCCACAGGGAATAGCATGAATAATTGATCAGGTTTTTTTCTATCACTTCATAAATTTATCATGAAGTTGGGCGCTTTGTAGTAGATGAGAAGCGAGACTCAAGTGTCCAGTCACTAGAACAAGGTGGTGATTTTTTAAGTGATTGTGTGATCAGACTGTCCTCCTTTATTTCTTCTACCTTAGGGAGATTGTGTTTTATCAGGGGTGTCAGTAAATGTGTTTGGCTTCTAGCCTTTCGTAATGCACTAAGATTGGTTCTTATAGTAAATAAGCACTGAATTCTGGAGCCAGGATATCTGGGCTTGAATCCAACTTCTTTGTCACAGTATGATAAACCAATCAATACTTATTAGTAGAATTGGGGAAAATTACAATAAATAAAATTATTCTTTGTTTTGTTGAGATGATTAGATGAATTAGTACATGAAAGCATGTGGCTTGTTTGTCACAGAACACAGTAAGAGCTCCAAATTATTATTAGGGCCAGTTATACAGTCATATTTTAACACTATCTTTCATGACCACCTTCTAAATTAACGATAGAGTGTAGAAAAGGCTAATTTGCTTACTTGTAAAGAAACTGGTTCAGAGAAGCCCTGTTGACTTTGTGGCCATTGAATATAAAAGAAAATTTGTCCTATGGGATCAGTGAGTTCATAAGTGATTTGTAAATTCCTTTTCATTGTAGTATTGTTTATTACAGTTTCTCTCTCTAGTAAGGGAGTATTTTGATGCACTCTTGCAAAGATAGTATGATGTACACACTGGAAAGAGATAATATGCATTCTGTTGGGAAGTTTCATGTCTACTACATACTAAAAATTTGAATGGGCTTTCTTTAAAATATTTTCAGTGAATTCATCTATTAATGTTTTAACTTAAGGGATGAGTTTTGAATGTACAGTGACCAACTTTTCAGTACAAAGAAGGAACCATAGAATCACAGAATCAACTGAAAAGTGTATCAGAAGTAATTTCTTAAAATTTTTTTCATTTATTAAAGAGAAGACAGTAGATACACCCATGCCACAGCACACCTGGGGAGGTCAGAGAGGACAACTTTCAGAAGATCTCCTCTCACCATGTTAGCACCAATGATCAAATTCAAATTCAGTTCACCATGGTTTTGTGTGCAGGCACCTTTTCCCATATTGCCATATTGTCAGTCCAAAAGTAAGTTAATTTGTATATATATTTTGTATTTGCAGTTAAAATAACAAACATTTAAAACCACATAATACAGTACTTAGCTCATAGTAAATACTTAATATGTTAGTTTTTTAAAATCAGAATAATAGGGGCTGGAGAGGTGGCTCACGGGTTAAGCCTCTGCCTTGCAAGCGGAAGGTCCTGAGTTCGGATCCTAGATCCCATGTATAGACACCGGGTGGAAGGGGGGTGGGTGGGCTGGCCTGCGTTTCTGGTCCTGGTAGGGCGGAGCCTGTGAATCCCCGGGCAGAGTAAACAGGAGGAGGTGGAGGCAGTACATGGTGGTTCCCGAATTCGCCTGTGATTCTACACACACGCACACATGCACAATTGAATAAATAAAAAAAATCAGAATAATAAAGGTACTTTATGTAAAATAATAGTATCATTAGGACTTATAGGAGAGTTTGGTAACATTTTAAATTTTAACATTGGCTTTATTCACTATTTTTAGTTAGTTTTTAGCTTGTATATCATTTATGACATTTAGTGTGTGGGAACTTACCAAACCAGTGTCAGATTCAACATTTAGCTAGAAGGGTTACTAAGAGTCAATATATAGTTTTATTTGTGGCTATAACTTACTATAATTAAGAATATAAATTAAAATTAGCAAAAGTCATAATCTGAAATCCAAAGGAAACCACATAATACAGTACTTAGCTCATAGTAAATACTTAATATGTTAGTTTTTTAAAATCAATAATAGGGGCTGGAGAGGTGGCTAACGGGTTAATTATGTAGGACACACACAAACAATTGTGGCAACACCTGTTAAGTGTTATCTGCCAAGCTCTTGAGATAGTGACCAGAATTTTTACTGGTTCGTGTGCTAGAAGGTTTGTCTATGTTACAAAATAGTGGGATCTTTAAGAATTAATGCCTAGTGGAAAATAATTTGATCACTGGAAGCACTGCTTTCAGAGGCGTTGATGTAGTTTTTTAAGAGTCTTTTTAGTTCTCAAGAAAGAAAAAAGGCAAGCTTGTCCCTTCTCCATTTTCAGACCTCTCTTTCTATATCTTCCTCTCATACAGTGTGATATTTGTCATGACAAAGCTAACTTAACAGAGCTATTGTCCTGACACTAATTCCTTGAATTTTCAAAACTATGAGCTAAACATACTTGTTTATAAAATGGTCAACTTCAAATATTCATTATATAGGAAATCAGATTAAAAATACATATAAGAATTCAAGGACTCAAGAAAAAAACAGGTAACAGGTATTACCATAAACTATCATTATTATAAACAGTTTAAGGCATGGTGATCCACTGTTAAGAGAACAATAGAAACCTTCCTAAGGTCCATGTTCTAGAGAACAGCTAAGGGGCAGCTTTGCAAACAGACCTTTGAAAGAATATGAGTCTTAGGTGAGTCATTAACACCTTCAATCTGTTTCTCTGCATGATTCCTATCTTAGAATTGTACAGAGAAGACAGAGTGAATGTAAAATTCTAGCACAGTTTCTGATTCTTCATGTATAATAATGCATTCTTAATATATAATAAGGATACATGAGAGTATAGGGGTCCAGAGCTCTAATTTTAGCATTATATTAATATAGAAAACCAGTTTCCTATAAGAAATGAAAAGAATTCTCAAGGCAAGAAAAGCTAAGTTTTCATTTATATGATGTATTTTCAACATTTGGGAAGTGAATATGATTAGGACATTTGACTTTTATTTTTCTGATTCTGTTAAAACATAGATGATTGAACAAATGAAACCAAAAGATACAGACCCAAGGATCTTGTCTCTAGCTGCTGAAGTTGCAAAAAGTCCAGAGCAAAATGTTCCTATTATATTGTTGAAGTTAAAAGGTAAGAAAATTATTTTATAATTAGTAAAGAAATATAAGCATCAGTTCTGTCATTGGTGCATCACTCATTTAGCAAAACCTTACTGTGTGGCGTGGCAGTAATTTTTCCTTCTTGACACATTTATAGTGACTGTTACATATAAAGGTACAAGTAACTCTTGGATGTATTGAGCCAAAGTAAATATATGTTATTTTCTTTTGCCTTAGAAATAATAAACAGTACTCCATTAGGAAGCTCAGAGTTGAAGAAAATCAAGCAAGATATATATTGTTATGACCTCATTCGATATTGCCTCTTGGTCCTCAATCAAGATTGTTCTCGAATCCAGGGTGGTTGGACTACAATTTCCCAACTTACACAGATATTAAGGTAAGATGAAGCAGTAAGTTAACTTCTTCTAATTTTCAGCAATTGCATTTTATTCATCCTTCTAACAAGAATAGTAATCTGTAACTGGTTTTGGTTATACTATTTTTGTCTTTTTTTTTTTTTTTTACTATTTATTCAATTGTGGATGCGTGTGTGTGTGTGTGTGTGTGTGTGTGTGTGTGTGTGTGTGTAGAACCACGGACGAATTCGCGAACCACCATGGACGCCTCCACCTCCTTCTGCCCGGGGATTCACAGGCTCCGCCCTACCAGGGCCAGAAGCGCAGGCCGCCCCCGCTTCCGCCTGGCGTCTATACGTGGGATCTGGGATCCGAACTCAGGACCTTCCGCCTGCAAGGCGGAGGCTTAACCCCTGAGCCACCTCTCCAGCCCCGGTTATACTATTTTTAATATTGTATATTATTGTTTGTAATTCTATTGCAAGTGATTATCTAAGATTTCTTTCCACAGTGCTAATTTCTTTAACTCACCACCAAATTCCAAGGGATTAATACACTTCTTATTAATCCAGGAATATTTAAAGAAGTTAAAGCTTTAATTTCAGAACTTACTTTAGAAATTGAGTGACAGTAATGTAACTGACACAAACAAAATCCATTGATTATCAAAATGAAAGTATGTAAGTAAAGTACTATAAAAGAAGAGATATAGAAACCTCATTTCATTTCGTATGATTTAGCTATCTATCTATACTATATATTCATTACATAACCCAAATTCTCTCAATTAAATTTAAAAGTAGCACTTAACCTTTCTACTGCCATGTTAAAAGTGTAAGTTTTAATGTTCTCAATATTACATCCCAATTAAGTAATTCAGTGGGTATTTACTAACTGAATTTAATATCTGTACCCTCCTCTTTCTCCCCATTTGATTTTAATGAACTATCCTACTAAAAGAATTTTATCTTAGTTATCTATGTCTTCAATCCTAACTTTTTAAACTGCTTAATACTACTGTATCACTAAGGCCCAAATCAGCATATGCGGTTACAGTCAAGAAATGTATAATGTACTTTTTTATACTTTAATTTTTAGAATTATTTCTTTAAATAAACCCTATTTGTTTTTATTATCTTTATTTCTTTAAATAAACCTATGCATATGCCAGTTCATGACAATATTGTTTTAAATTATTTTTTATTTATGCTCTATCAAAACAGATATGCTAAATAATTAATTATAAGAACCAAATAGAAAGAGTACATGTGAACTGGTCAGGATTTTTTGGCATGTTTAATATGTAATTGTCATTACTTATCAATGTTTGCACATGTTCTTGGAAAACTCAAACAGCAACACTTACTCATCAGACAACCATCACTTGAACTCTTTTGGTATTAGACTACTACACAAATGCTTTCTATTATTGAAAATTTCTGATATAATCAACTCATATTCAGATGCTGACTTTTATGTACAATTTCATTTCCTCTAAATGTCTTTCTCTTCTTTGATGTATATTATGAAGTGTTCCTACTTGAGTTAAGATCCAGCAATTCTGTTGATTTCTCTTTTGACAAGTAAATTTATTTAAAGAGGAATTGTTATAAAACTAGAGTTTGATTTTGTTAGCAATTAATCTTACCCTGGTATCTTTCAGTTATTGGATGTCTAAAGTATATCAGTTAATGGGCATGGCCTTCATTAGTTAAGCAGTCAAGATACTCTTAAGCATGTAGAATGATTATAATCAATTCACTAAAAATCTGTCCTTTTTTTTATTGTAAACCAAGTATATCTTTCATTTCCTACAGGGCTGGTATGTTGAGTTTTAAGACTTATGAGTCTGGGACCTTTATCAATACAAGCAAGGTTCACACCACAGTTTCGTTTTGTAGAAAGTTGTTAGACTAATTTCCAACAAGTTTTTAATTGGCTTGTCAGCAAAAGAATACCAAGATTCTCATTAAATCACAATATCTGTAAAAGTTTGAGTATTCAACTAAAACTTACCATTAACACAAACTTGTACTTTTATTACAGCCATTGCTGTGTGGGCTTAGACCCAGGAGAAGATGCAGAGGAATTTTATAAGGAATTACTTCCAGCAGCTGCTGAAAATTTTCTTGTTTTGGGAAGACGATTACAAACATGTTTCGTCAATGCAACTAAGGCATGTATTTAGTGTTTTGTGTACAAATAACTATTTTTTCATTTTCCTGAGTTACATTTCACTGTACAATAATCCAGGTTGGCTTTACAATTCACTGCCTGTAGCCCAGACAGGACTTAGATGCTTGATTCTCTTGCGTTAACTCCCCAGGCATTGGGATTACAAGCATGTGCTACTGTGCCCACTGCTTATGATGATTCCTGAGCAGTCACATGTTTTTGTTTTTTTCCAAATGTGACATTTTGGCTTAAATGTATTAACTAGAGTAATAGATTCTTAACATTATAACCAAAAAATTATCTATAGATTGAATAGTATTGAATACCTTTTGAAGAATTTATTGTACCACTTAATTTTAGGTAACACTTGCTACTTCTGATATCTGTATAATGACATCAGAAATTTAATGAAAGTTTACATAGTTTTTATAGCTTCCTGCTCTATGGTACACTTTTGTTCTTTTGACAAATATTGGGTTTGTTGCTCATTTTTTTAATCAGTTTTTTTTTTTTTGTTCAGTTATTTGTAGTAAAATGTATTAGAATACATTCCTTATGTATTTTAAATCTCAAACCATTGTCAGATACATGATATGCAGATATTTTCTCCCATTCTATTGGTTATTGCTTTACTCCTGATCTCTTCTCAGAGGGTTTTTGTTTGAAGCCTTCTCTTGCGTTACTCACCTCACACACTAGGGAGAAAAAACATATATTAGGACTCTCTAACAATAACAGAAGCAGTAGGTCTCTCTCTTTCTCTCTCTCTGAATATCGATTTATTTTACCAATTTGGTAGTTGTAGAAACCAACAGATAATACAGTTCTTTGTGAATTTAAAACTAAGAATCTGAGCTGATGGCATAGTGACAATTTAAAGGGCAGCAGCATCAAGGTTTTTTTTTTTTTTTTTTTTAACATAATTCTCTAATTGTCCAGCTCCTGTGAAAGTTGCTGTTTGCCTTCACTCTACTTCCTCCTCCTAGGCTGAATTCCCTTTTCCTTGGAATAATTCTTGGCAAAATGCACTTTTGGCCTATTACTACATCAGACTTTGAACACAGTTGCAACTTTGTGAATTTTGAAGAGAACTCTTCACTATTATAATCAGCTCTGGTTGCTAAAACATTCAACTTTTAATAAGTTTAGTGACTTTTATACAACTTTCCACTAAAATTATATGGCCAGAGAGAGGAAAAAAGTTACATGACAAACATTGTCAACAAAATCTGCTTTGTTTATTGTTGCAGTCTCATTTTACTCTTTACTGTCCATAAGAGAAACTAAGGGAGAAATCACTTACTTATTAAATAATATGAATTTGACATTTACCATGTATTAGAACTGTTGTGGACAATGAGTTTTAGAAGGGGGATACCAAATGGTGTGATCTCTGCTCTCATAAAGTCAGTATAGAAGCTAGAACTGAAAGGTTCTACTAATAATCCTTGTATGCTAGCATTTGCATTTTCAAGTTGCCATGTTTTTCAGTCTGATTGTATAACTAAAATCACTTAGCTAACTTTGTGAAGGTGCAAATGTTGAGTCTTTAACTTTGTAAATCAAATTCAGTATATTTGGACTAATACCTGTGTACAGGTATACTTCAGAAACTCCACAAATGATTTTGATGTTTAGCAGGTGTTGAGAAGTGTTTGTGTATCAATTTGTAGTTCTTGGATGACTTCTTTTGTATCTTTCTGGTTTTTTTTTTGGCTTGCATGCAAGTAAGAGAGAGTGTGAGAAAGAGAGAGAGAGAGAGAGAGAAAGTGTGTGTGTAAGAAAGCACTGTGTATGCCTGTGGAAGCCCAAAGGTGATTCTGGAATCATCCTGGATTGCCATACTTCTTTATTGGTGTGTACTGGGGTTTCCTAGGCTCCACTTTCAGGACTGGAAGTCCAAATCACCACCATTCCTGCCTGATATTTTACAAGAGGATCTAGGATCCGAACTCAGGTCCTTTTGTTTGTGAGGCAAAGGCATTTTCCCCTGAGCCATCTCTCCAGTGCCCTTGTGTCTTTTAAGATCTGAGTAACAAGTATGTCTAGTAGGTAGAATATTAATATACTGCAATCATGGTTTTATAAATTAAGAAATTAAGGATGACACTTTTGCATATCTTATTAATGCCTATTAGGTCCAGAAGTCACATCTTTTGAATCCTCAAGAAGCCTTTTTCTTTTTCCTTTTTAACACAGCAGATTATAGAAAAAGTAAATTGGATTTGTCTTTTGTGTTAAGGGTGAAGAGCAAAATAAATTACTGCGCTTTTTCCAAATTGTGACTGATTCTCTCTTCTGGCTATTGGGAGGTCATGTTCAACTCATACAGAATGGTAAGAGGAAAAAACTTTAATATGATCAATAAACATAGTATTGCCTATATGTATGTAAAACTGAGATATGAATTCATAATTTAAACAGTTAAGGAAAAGTAATTTTAAAAATTGCAGTTAGTATCTCATATCCAAATTTAGATTTCAAGATTAATTCCTATGTACAGAGAAAATAAGATTTTAATCATAGTCTATTCAATTAAGAACAAGTTTTTATAAAACTTTATTAAACATCCAAGTTATTTTATTGGACGCTTCTTTTTGTATTGAAAAATGTAAATAGGTCTTAATTTTTTTAAGATGAAGGAAGTGATCCTTTCTGTAATCATGGTAATAATTCCTGTTCTTTTGAAAGCTTTAAAAACACAGTGCTACAGTGTGAGAAGTGCATTTTTGTTTTCTGCTAATAACACTTGAACAGAATCTTTCTTTTAGTTTTCTCTTTCAGAATTATGATTGTATATAATGAATCTCATAGTTATATAAATACTGAGAAACAACACTTGGCCCTCTAGCCCATACTATTTCTCATTTTCTAGTGGCAATTACTTTTAATTAGTGTAAGTAATGTTTTTCATAGTCATAATCCATATAACTAAATTTCATGCTTAAATACTTTTCTAAAAGGAATTTACTGTTAAATTTCTCATTGTAACAAATATTGTTATAAATTCTCAACTTAAAGAACTCTTTAAAAATACAAAGAAATTAGGACTATAAATTTGAAAAACAAAAACTCTTGAATGATTTTAAAAATATACCATAACCATATTAGATTTTAACAAAAATGTTAGTGTTAAAATAATTGCAAAAATTATGTGCAAAGAAAAGTATACATTGAAAATGGGGTTTCCAACAACTTTCTCTCTCTAAAACAATTCACTCCTTTTGTGAAATGACTGATTATAAGCCTGGGATTGAAAATATAGAGATGAAATTAAAGTCTCTAGTCAAGTAAGATTTGGGCAATAATAACAATAACTGCAGTGAGTTGTAGCAGCAAGTGTTATTGTAGTCAGCAACTCATGTTTATGAACTGTTAAGAAAGGAATCTGCCTTTTTGTTGCATTTGCTGATAGAACAGTTTTGTCTAAGAAATTGAATGAAAAGGGCATAAGAGAATATGCCTATAGCTATACCTATTTTATAGCTCCTTACTAGCCAGGGCTGTCAGCATCTCAAAGAGAGGAAAGTAGATGCTGTATTCTTCCTGTTAGATTATTATATCATTGATAAAATGTGTGTGCCAAAAATTCAAACCTGAGTTACTTCAGTCCTCTAGCTCCAACTACCAATTTATTGAGAAAGAAACAGATTGCACCTCAGGAATGCAGTTAACAAAACTAGACCTTGAGAAGCTCAGAAGACAATTGACATGTTTATTTGTAATGGAAAGAGAGAAGAATAATGTATAATTTTGAATCAGAAAGTTAATATTACCTAAATCTTACTTGAGTATTGATTATAACAAACCTAAAATTACAAAACACATAGATATTGGAAAATTTTGTCTTCGTCTTTGGTTGTTTGATGAACTTAGGAGGTTGGTTCTTATTGACTGATATAATGATTATGTTTTATTGTTCAGCAGTTTGCTCAGAGTTGGTCATAGCTAAGATTGATTGATTGGTGTATCTGGATATTTTATGCAATTTAGTATACCATTCTGACTGCTTTATGTATGTTAAAACTTCTATTACAAAAAAAATTTTAAAATAGACTGAGTCAATATTTGTTTGGAGGAATGGTGCTAGTTTTCTATCTTGAAAATACACTGTAGAAAATGGAATAACTATTTCACAAATTAGCATAAATTTTTGCAGCAATGAGATTATGTATGCACCACATCCATATAATTTTAGTAAATTCAAAGTTAATCCCAAAGTTGTTAATAAATAAAGTGTACAAACACAGGGGCTGGAGAGGTGGCTCAGGGGTTAAGCCTCTGCCTTCCAGGCGGAAGGTCCTGAGTTCGGATTCTAGACCCCGCGTATAGATGCCAGGCAGAAGCTGGGAGGGAGGAGGGAGGAGCGGCCTGCGTTTCTGGTTCTGGTAGGGCGGAGCCTGTGAATCCCAGAGCAAAGTAAACAAGGAGGAGGTGGAGGGTGGTCCATGGTAGTTCCCAAATTCATACGTGGTTCTACACACACATACACACACACACACATACATACATACACACACACACACACACACATGCATACACGCACAATTGAATAAATAAATAATAAAAAAATTTTAAAAAAGTGTACAAACACAAAAATATGTTAGAGTGATTTTTTTTTACTATAAATAAAGCAACATTAAACGCCATAGAACTACATTTTTTTTCTAAGTTGTTAAATATTTAAAAAGGATGTATAGCGAATATTGGTATAGAAATAGAAATAAAGAACCAAAAGTTTGTAGGAGAAAGTAAATTTAATTTCTCAGGAAACAGAAAGGGAAAGTTTATTCTATAGAGACTAGGGGAGTGTCCAGAGGGAGAGCCTGACAACCTACCTAATTTCATTTTAATTAATCTTGGTCTCAATTGATAAAAGGCACAGAAAATAACATTTAATGCATAACATACATTTTTCTAGGACATTATGCCTTAGCTTTTATAGGTAGTTACTCATTTCTAGTTTCATAGATGATGATGTGGAAGTTCTAACATCATAAGCAACTTAAGCATCCAAAGCAAAGTTTTTGTAAACGACTTGGTAAGAGCTTAAAAAAAAGGAAAGCAAACATTTTTCTGTCAACAGTTTTATTATTTACTGAAATTCATTGCTAGAAAAAAATAAATTAAAATTCAAGATGTTACTTTCACCTTAAAGAAAAATAAGTTCTTAGTGTGGTAATTATAGATTTAGTGGAATGACAGAGCTGAAGTAGTAGGTAAAATTCTTGCTTCTTAAGCAAAAGGACCAGGATTTGTATCCCAGAATTCACTTAAAATTGGACCTGGTAGCATATTTCTAATCTCAGTGATCTTAGGAAAATGGGAGGCAGAAGGACAGGAGAATCTCTGGAAGCTCTAGTTAGCCTGGTTTACTCCATAATGAACAAAGACCCTGTCTCAAACTAGGTTGAAGACAAGGATCAATGTCTAAGGTTGTCCTAACCTCCACACATGCATCATGGCAAGCACATGCTGCACTCACACACTATATAACCCGTGAACACATGTACACACACAAAAACAAAAATTTTTAATTTTTTATTCTTTTAGAGTTTCATACATGAATACAGTGAATTTATATTTTCACACTTTAATCCTCACTCCTATTCCCACTCCTTTTTCTAATACAACTGTTCTTCCCTACCAGTCTCCCTCCTATTCTCATGTCTTTTCACATGTCACCCACTGAGTTTCATCAGCCTTTTTTGGCATGTACCTAGATACTTGCTGGAGCATGAATCATGTATCAGAACATAAACCATTGAGTAAAGCATCTTTCCTTTTTCCCCCATCCAGCATTAACTCTCATTAGTCTCCCAGAAAGGCGTGGGACCTCTTTGAGATCTTTCCCCTTCCTTAGTGAAATATTCATAAGCCAAATCCTATGCAGATCTTGTGAAAGTACATATGGTTCCAGTGAGTTTATGTTCTCTGAACCTTGAGGTAGAGGGTAGTTTAAAGTTCCTGTTAGGATCAAGCAGTCTATAGTCACTTATTTTCTAAACTTTGGCACCTTCCATTGCAAAAGGAAGCTTCTAAGTTGAGTACTGAGTGCTCCTGTAACTTATAAATATAATGATAAATGTTTAAAATGCAGTTTGATATAAAGTCTTTATTGCTAAACCTTAATAGTCTGTACGCCCTACCTATGTCCTCCCCTTTGAATAGGTTCTTGGCCTGGTTTATAGTAATGGGAGTATTTCCCTGTTGCAAAGTAGACTTTAAATCCAATCATAAAGCAGTTGATTATCTCCTTAAAATTTGTACATCTGTTGTACTGATGGTCCTCTCTTGCCAGGATGGTTATTATTGTAGCTTGCAGCTTTCACAGGTTGATGACACTGTTGATTGCTTTTTTTGCCCAACAGCGTCCACAATGCTTTCTGATACAATGAAAGCTCTCCAGCAAGGAGGAAGCTTCCAGACCAGTTCTACCTTGACATTCTCCTCCCCCCCCCCCCCGACCCAACCCCATGTCCTGTGATTAATTATGTGTAGTATCTTCACCAGTAGGGGTCTTACTATAAGTATCTGGAGGGCAAGCAAGACTAATGGCAAAAGCCTATACTATTTTTTGGGGGGGGACTTTAGAGACTTCTGACCAATAACTTATTAGGAAGTATCACATACCTGGTACTGAGAATTTTGTTTAATTTTCTATAGCTTCTGGTAGGAGCATCATAGGTCATTTTCTGTAATACCCTATCTTCCTCTCTCTCTCTCTGTCCACCTGTGCAGATTATGTCTATTTCATACTTTTTTGAAAAAAAACTAAACATTTTTTTGATACAGTATAGGAGATTTCTGGCTGATTGTGTCTCGTGATCTTGTTCTATATGTTATTCCCCCAGCTTTTTCCTGTCCCCTGTCCCCTCATTTTTCTCTCCTTAAATTTTTCCCCTATTACCATTTCCAGCCTAGCACCTGTAGTCTTTTGTATCTTCTCTTTTAAGATCTTTACCCTATATTTTTCCCTGCTTATCATCCCTTTGAAGTTTTCTGAGTGGTACAGAAATTCTGAATTAAGTACTCAAATGCAAGGGTTCAATACTAGCATCTCCATATAAGACTGAACTTGTAGCATTTGTCTTTCTGTGTCTAGAATAGCACATTCAATATAGTATCTTGTAGTTCCATCTGTTCAGCAGCATATTTCATAATTTGATTTTTCTTGATTGCTGAATATTCCAATTGTGTATATGTATCACATTTTCATTACATATTCATTTGTTGATAAACAATATAGGATGATTCCATTTCTTTGTTACTGTGAATAGAGCTGCAATAAGCATGGATGTGCAAGTGTTTCAGTAATAAGATGGTAGAGTTCTTTGCAAACTTTCCAAAAAATGCTATAGCTGGACATATGGTCTCTGAATTTGTAGCTTTTTGAGGGACCTCATTTGCCAAAGTGACTTGACTAGTATACACTCCCACTAACATGCTATTGTTCATGTTTTTGATTTTAGTCATTCTGACTAGAGTATATCCCAGATTAGTTTTAGTTTGTATTTTCCTAATGGTTAGGGAAGTTGAACATTTTTTAAGATTTTTTTTTGACATTTTAATTTCTTCTGAAAAGTCTCTTTTTAGACCCAGAGCCTATTTTTTAATTGGGTTGTTTGCTTTCTTGACATTTTTTTAAGTTCTTCATACACTCTGGAGATTAATTCTCTGTCAGATACATAGCTAGTAAATATTTTCCATTTTGTGATTGTCTTTTTTTTCTGGATTAATAGTTTCTTTTGAAGAACAGAAGCTTTTCAATTTCCTGAGGTTCCTACTTGTTTGTCTTATTTCCTATGCAAATGGAGTCCTGTTCAGAAAGTCTTTTCTTTATAAGCCACACCAAACCAGGAGTTCAGGAAGAATGGTGATGTTTGATTTAATTTTAAAAATAGACTCTTAGTTATTTTAGAATCTTTAACCTTTTTCTCTCTCTCTTTTTTTTTAGTACTGCAAAATGATCATTTCTTACACTTACTACAAACTGACAATGTTCAAATAGGATCTGCAGTACTGACTCTACTGCAGAGTATACTACAGATCAACAGGTGACTTTCTTTACAAAATAATTGACTTTTTATTTTTAATTGGTAACATTACTAATTTATTCAGATTGTTCCAAAAACAGCTGCATATGACTTGTATGTGAAATTTAAATTTTCTTATTGCTTTTAAGAAAAGTTTACTGTGAAACAATGCCAAAAATTAGAAATTTGTCCACAACTTGGTATCTTTTTTCATAACTTAAGATCTTAGGCCAAATTTCACTTAGAAAAGAGAATCGGTAAGATATCTAAAAAAAATTCCTATCACAATAAATAATACACTCATTTAACAAACAATATGCTGCATAATTTTGTAAATGCTAAAGAATTCTATAGATATAACAGACAATTCTTGTGGTCAAACAAGAAGAATATACTTAATTGAATATTCATTCTTTTACTTCAATATGGGATTGGCACATACAAGGCACATATTTGACACCTATCAGGTATTTGCCAACTACTCATCATTGTATATACAAAGTTGACTCAGATATAAATCTTGTCTTCAAAGAGCTTATGATAGAGTAATAAGAGAGATATGTTAACATGATTGTAATTTATTAGATTGTATTATTAAAGTTGCGCTCAAATATTAAGAATTGGTTCTTAGTCAAACTAAAGGAAAATGCTTCCTGACAAAGATAATACCTGAGATGAAATTTAAGCGATCATAAGCTGGCCAGGAAAAAATGAGGAGAAAGCAGAATTTCTGGGCAGAGGTAACAGCATAAGCAAAAGTACAGCATAAGAAATGTCATGTAGGGAATAAAAAGTAGGGACATTCACTGTTACGGGGATTTAAAGTTCATATCAGAGAGGCTAGCAGGTTCTGAGGCTTAAGTTGTGAAAAAATTAGATGCCCTCTTAAGAAAATTTAGTCTTGGGGCTGGAGAGGTGGCTCAGGGGTTAAGCCTCTGCCTCACAGGCAGAAGGTCCTGAGTTCGGATTCTAGACCCCACGTATAGATGCCAGACGGAAGGGAGGGCGGCCTGCGTTTCTGGTCCTGGTAGAGCGGAGCCTGTGAATCCGAGGGCAGAGTAAACGAGGAGGTGGAGGCATCTATGGTGGTTCCCGAATTCATCCGTGGTTCTACATGCACACACACACAATTGAATAAATAAGAAATAATAAAAAAAAAATTTAAAAAAAGAAAGAAAATTTAGTCTTAAATCCTGTAGGTAATAGGGACGTTGAAATTTTCCGAATAGTTGAATATGATCAGTATTCTGGTGATGGTGGGTGGAAGATAAAACAAAATCTAGACAAAAAGAAGGCAGGTAAAAGGACTGGGAGTCTGTCTTAGTGATGGAGCACTTTCCTAGCATACTAAGTGTCCTGGATTCAGTCTCCCAGCAATACAAGGAAAAGACAACAGGGGAAGAAACTATAGTAGTAATTCAAGTGTCAGACTTTTGTGTGTATCCAAGTATAATAATAGGAGTGGATTTGCCTTCTCATTGGAAAAGACAAATTATGAAGGATTGTTTCTCAAAAAGCAAAGTGCAACTCAGTGAATGAATGAAAGCCCAGAAAGAAAAAGAATGAGTAAAGCTGGGTTAGTTAGCTTTCTGACACTGAAGCAAAGTAAATGAAATAATCAGCTTCTAAAGAGAAAAGATATATTTTAGCTCAAGATTTTAGAGGCTCCAGTCCATAATTTTGAGCCTGTGGTGAAGTAGCACATCATGATGGGAATAGATGGCAGAGCAAAACTAGCCAGGAAGCAAAAAAAGAGATAAGGATACCTTTACATACCTCCTGGTAGTCCACAGTTCTTAAAAGTTCCAAGACTTCCTAATAGCACCAGCCTGAAGACTAAGTCTTCATTCAGTACATGAGCCTTTGTGAGACATTCAAGATCTAAACCAGATTTTTTTTTTTTTTTTGACTTAACTGAATCCTACAGTTGCCTTGACTTAATAATCAGTTTCTAAACTGTGGTATGAAAAGAAGTATGTCATCCAGCTTGAGTTGAAGAAATAGAACTGAGAATCCAGAAAAAAAAATGATTAGGATTCACAACTCATAATTCTAGAGAAAAGAGAGCTGCATCTCTTTAGAGATTTCAAATATAGCATATACCAATTAGTTCATACAGGTTAATCAGAAACAAATAAATGTTAAGTTACTGAATCTTCTACTTTGATACAATTACTAATTTTTTTTTTATTTTTGTGCTATTAGTGGTGATTTACTCAAAATCGATGGAAAAGTTCTGCATTCTATTTTGGATGAAATTCTTTTCAAGCTTTTATCAAGTCCTAGTCTAGACTTAAGAAGCTCTGCTACAAAACTCCTGCTGTTTATGGCTGAGTCCCATCAGGAAATTTTAATTTTACTGAGGTTAAGTAACTGCTACAAAGGTAGGGTATATATGTTTTCCTTCCTTGATATTTCCTAAAAGAAAAATTATTGATGGTTTTATGAACCATAACATTCTTACATTTCAAGAAATTAATAACCAAACTGTGCAGACAAAATCATGTAATACTGTTTCAGTCAAAAGTCACTGTATAATCAATTATCCTCATGTCACAACAAGTAGCATGTATTCTTTGTTAATGGAGTTACAAGAAATTCTCCTCTGACAAAAATGTTATGTTTTGATTATGCTATATAGTGTCGTAAAATAGCGACAGTTTTATGACCATATCAAAACCAGTTCTAATGGAATAAATAGATCTGTGCTAACAAGGTCTTTTTATCAGTTAATGAATTACTTTTTTGACTCTTTTACTAAATTTTTTCAGAATAACAACAACAAAAAAATACCTCCAAAATCAAACACATCGGATGAAAAGTCAGAAATTTTGAGGGTGTATGAACTAAGTGTAGTACAGTTCTTGTTGGATAACTTTCATCAAATTAAACGTTTACTATCTGTAAATACTATATGTCAGACATCAATGTTCATATTTTAAATGCATTAAGATATTTAATTTTTTCATAATCTGTAGGATATGGATTGTTCTTTTTTTCTTCTTCAACAGCTTTATATATGTACATAATAGCTTTCAGTTATTTCTTTCCCCTCTTATTCCCAACTGAAAACTTTTTTTGGAATATCAGATACTCTTGTCCTCATTTAATAGATATAGAATAAGAGGAATTGAAAAATTAGATAATTTACCCAAGTCTGCATAGATTGTGTATCTTTTCACCTACCAACTAAAGCTATGTTAGCTTTTATTTTATTTCTTTGTTGATCAGTTCATTTTCTATTAAATGTAGTAAGGTATGGATTTCTATTTCATTAAATATATTAAGTTACTACATGTATCTTTTAAAACATTATATAATTAATTTAATACCCAGACAATTAGAATAGCCTTTAAAATATTCCTGATGATTTGGAATACACTTTAGTAATTTCTTTTGCATCCATCATTACTTTAGACATTTATCATCTGAAAGATAAGAAAGGGAGAATAACTGCCAATAATAAACCTCTAGTTGATATTGTACCAAATACACATTTTTCAAATCTGTAACTAGATCCCTACAGAAATGCCAGTGTCCAGTAGAACTCATTGTAAAGGAATTTTACCTTAATCCTTCTTTTTTAACTTGACATTTCCACATCTTACTTGGGATCATCAGTATAGGATACAATTATAAATATTACTGAGAACTTGGGTCTTAAAGATTGTATAATGGCAAAGATCTATATGATGATCTCTCCAGCTGTACAGCTTAAGAACATTCTATTCACTTCTATTGAATTTAATTGCATAACACATAATTCCAGCATGCCCTAGAAATAAAAGTTACATTGTAACTTTTTATTACTACTTTATTAATGTGTGTTGATTTATTTTTAATTTACTAATAATTTCTTTTAATAATGACTAATAGCCTGCTTAAATGCTTCTACAAGGTAGTCATATTCTGTGTATCCTTAGAATTATTTATCTTTTCAAAATGCTTCAGTTGAAATGGAAAACAAATTATCTCTTCTCTTGACTTATTACAGAAATCCTATTTCTCTTCTTAAAGAGATTATATAGAGATATTTTTACATTCAGATCTCACAAGTCAACAACATATAAGAGTTCTCAGGACAAAGGAAAATTCTAGGCCTCAACACAGAAATATTTGAGAAAAAGAAAAATACAGTTAATATAAAAATATAGTTATGTTTCTTCATAATTTCAACTTAATTCTGATTAGACGACAAGGTAATATTTTATTATTAATTGTTATATGTTTTGTTATTCTATTTCAGGACTTAGAAGTCTACTAAATAAACAAGAAACCGTCACAGAATTTAGTCGAGAACTCAGACAGCTCCTTAATCTTTTAAGTCTAAAGGTGGATCAGGAAGTAGAAGAACAGGTATTAAATAATAAAAATAGTTTGTGAAATATTTAATGACTGTATTGAACCTCAATTTACCTTTAGTATGTTTTACTTTCTTTTTCCTTATGTTTTACTTTCTTAACATTATAAGCAAAATGTTTTTCTAGAAAGAAGAAATACCTTTAAGGTTTTCTTTCATTCAGCCTATCCATAAATATAATTTCAGCCATGTCTTTATAAAGTTCTACCAGAGTACTTTATTCAGAATTTCTCATGAAGTAAGAGATTTTATTTAGTAAAAAAGAATAAATAAATAAAGGGTTTTTTTTCATTTGTAAGCTATTTAAGCTCTTTACTCTTGAAATTTCTATAAAAAATTATAGCAAGGCTACTTATAAGGTTTATTTTTAAGGCAGCATTTTAACGATTATTTCACCATTCTTCCAATTATATATGCAAAATGGTGACTCCAGTTTATGCCAGTAGGAAGAGTCACATACTTTTTTGACTTCCATGTGAAGCCTTAAAATAAATATGGAAATAGTCTTAAATCTAAAATAATAAAAATTATTTTTAGAGTAAAGGAAATAAAGTGAGTTAAATACCTAAAATCTTATGAACCAAAGGTAATGAAAAGAATTCTAGTTAGGCAGGAGGATGAAGAGAAAAATTTGTGAGAGAACAAAGGAACAGTATTTCCTACTTCTTTAGACAAGTCAATTATGTGTCTGCTGAATAAATGTTCAACAGTATACCAAAAGCTTACAGCACTCAACTGATTTGAACAACTGCCCATGAAAGGTTCATAGAGCACATATCTAACCAATTGATTACCATTACATAAAACATTAGCAAGTTACTGGTAACATTAACAAGTTAGCTTCAAACTAGTCATGATGACACAAATCTTTAACCCCAGTATTCCAAAGGCTAATCCAGAAGGATTAAGAATTTGAAGTCAGTTAAGCCTACCTACCTAGCAAGATGCTGTTTCACAAAACCAAAACCAATCAAACAAAAACATCTTAAATATGTTCTAAAACAGATTTTATCTGTAGCAGGCATTGTGGGCTTAATGAGCTGATTAATATTAATCCTGGCTCAAAACGTTAAGTAAATTTTTTAAATAAACTTCTGATGTATCTAAATATTTCTGGTATATGATTTCAGAAACTCCATCAAGCAGCTTGCTTGATTCAAGCCTGTTGGAAAGGTTTCCAGACTAGAAAGAGATTAAAGAAGCTTCCGTCTGCTGTGATTGCTTTGCAGAGGCGTTTCAGGTAGAAACAAAACCCAAAGATTATTGAAGAAATGATCCGAGACTCCTACTAATGTAAAATTGAATGGAGAATTAGGAGATTTTGTTCCTTTAGAGTGTTTTCTTTATAATCTCCTAATTCATTTCTCTTATTCCTTGTTTTTATTCTGTTCTGTGTGTTTCTGAGTTTCAACACTCAAGTAACCAGATGCATTTTCAAAACATGAAATAATTTGGCAGATGTGATAGAACCAGTGTTATCCACTTTATAACTGCAGAGGAATCCCATGTATTTATATTAAACTCTCAAAATCCAGAGCTCTCATCAGGTGAAAGCACCAGCCATAAAGCTTAATGACTTGAGTGCAATTCCTAAAGCCCATGTTGTGGGAGAGAACCAACTCCTACAAGTTGCCTCTGGCCACCATATGTGCATCATGGTATTTGTGCACAACTGCACATACATATACTCATATACAAAATGAGTAAATGTTCAAAAAGTTTAAAAGTTGTTAACTCAGTTACCTGAATAAGTATGACGTGGTTATACATGGTCCTCGAGTTGTGACATAATTTGTCATTGATCTCCATATCAATGTACTGAAATCAAAATACTGGAGATACAGTATACTTTCTGATGTGACCAGCCAAACCATATCCTTGGAGGTTACAGAAAAAATAACAAAAAGTTTTGATAAAGAAGAGCCATCCGTCTCAGAAGTGATTTTTTTCATGCAGTCCAACTTTTAAAGCCAAATTTTTGTCTGCAAAAGCGAAACTGACATACTACAGAAATAAACTTAAGAAAACTGAAACTAGTCTTTTAATAACTACAGCTGCCTCTCTGTTATAAAAACATGTAAAAATAGCCCTGGTATTCAAAGTACTATATTGTAACATAGATACTCTGTGTTGCTTAGTAGATAGTCTATGATAAAGTTTTCCTCAGGGGAAATACTAAGACAGATTTTAAATATTATTGGAATGTAGCAAATGAAGACTTAACTTTTTAAAACATACATCAAATACCTGGTAAAGGCAAGGGATGTGTGGTGATGACATGCTTTTATATATACTGTGGTGTGTGGTACCCCAGGATCATACTCAAAGTTTATACACACATGTACAATGTGTAAGTTGTGTCTCTGTGTAAGAAGAGAGAAAATAGCAGACTTTAGTTTGTATCCCACTTGGAACAACTTACTAGGTAACATTGGGCAGTTATCCCAATTCTTTTAGCATCAAATAAGGAAAAAATAGAGGTAATCACTGTGCCTAATGACAAAGGCCTGTAATCAGGAAACTAAGGCAGGAATATCACAAGTTTAAGGCCAGCCAGGGCTCCTGAGTTCAATCCCCAGAAGCTCCCAAGGAAGGGGGGGAGAACTTTCTTCTCAAACTTGTTCTCCAATCTTCACTCACAACCTATACTTTACATGCCTTCTCTTTCTTTCACTTTCTTTTTCTTCCTCTCAAAAACTAAATTTAAAAATATTTTTTAAAAGAAAAAGTTTAATAATTCAGTTGATCAACATTTTTCAGCTTTTTAATGCGTAAAGTATTTGTCTAGACTTTTGATGCAAATACCCAAACTTGCTTTCAGAAGCACAGTACAATGTATTTCATCATATCCTAATAATGCTAGGAGTTATCTTTTAAAAATCTTTGCCTCCATTTATTTGATTACTTAAGAGATTAAATGAGACATTTCTTGGATGGACATATGATTATGAAATTGTACGTAGGATATTAATCCTTAACTTTTTCCATCATAGAGCTAAACGAACAAAAGCATTATTAGAGCTAAATAGGCAGAAGGAAGAAAAGGACCTCAAATTAAGATTGCAGCTTCAAAGACAGAGAGCCATGAGACTTTCTCGAGAGTTACGCCTGAGTATGCTTGAAATAGTTCATCCAGGTAAGTAGCAATAACAACTTTATACTATGACTGTCTATAGAATATAATATATAAATATGTAATATTTATAATAGTATACATACATATTATACAATTATAATATACAATTTTTATGATTTTGACCTTTTAGTAGAAGATGACAAAGTTCTTTTTTGAAATATATTTGTTAAACATAAAAATGTATACTTAAAGATAGCTGCCAAAGATGTAAGAAATTCCTTGAAGGAATTATATTATTTCTATACTTGTTACCATTACCTCTTCTTAACACCTGTGAAAAACTAAGCTGAATTAATTCAAAGTGCCATTTGGAAAGGCTAAGTGTTTACACACATTTTTTTTCTTAAAGTTATCTGTAGTTTATGCATGTGTGTGTTTATGTATGCAGGGATGCATGTGCATGTGTATGCATATAAAGGCCAGACATCTTGTGTCTTCCTCTATTACTATCCACCTTATTTTTTGAGAGAGGGTATCTCATTGATTCCAGAGCATGACTGATTCCAGTTGTGCAGACTGGTCAGCAAGCTCTGAAGATCTACCTGTCTCTCCTCCCCAGGCACCAAAATTACAGTCATGCACCACCATACCCATTTTTCACATGGATGTTAAGATCTGGATCTTTTTGCTTTTGTGGCAAGCACTTTATACATTGAATCATCTCCCCCATCTTTTTTTCTTATTATTGTTTCTTGTAACCCAGGCAGGCCTCAAACTTGCTACGTAACTGAATATGACTTTAATTTCTGATCTTCCTTTCTCCCTTTCCCCAGTACTGGGATTGTAGAAGTGTAGCATCATTCCAATTTTTATCCTGTACTAAGATTTGAACCCAGGACCTCATGCACACTGTGCAAGAATTGGGGAAATTAGTGAACGATCTTGAAAAATTAAATGACTATAAAATTGTTGATCCTCCAACACCTTATGCATGCTAACTAAGCATTTTACCTTCTTACCTAGCCACGGCTCCTATTTTTCCCTCATTATTTTACTTCTCTTTTTCTCTCATTATTTTACTTCTTGTTCTTACATTGCTCTTCCTAATCTGTCCCATCCATAACTACAGCTTCAACTATCAACACACTGCTAATAATCTCATATCAGGATTCTATCCTTACTTTCTAAGCTCTTAAGCAGCACTGCCCAATAGAACATTTTACTTACACAAAATATTCTATGCATCAGGCACAGTAACACTAGCTGGAGGTAGTAAATGAATTTTTGAAATGGGCTACTATATTTGAGGAACTGAATTTTTTTATCTTTTCAGTGTTTTATATATGAATGTAGTAAATTTATGATACTTAAACCCCTTAATCCCCAATCCAATCTTCCCTTCTTTTCTCAATACAGTCCTTTTTCCCTGCCAGTCTTCTATTTTTATGTCTTTCCACATGTGTGACCCACTTGTCAGGGTTACTTTTGATGACACGTGCCTGAGTACTTTCTAGAGCATGAATCATCGTATCAGTGGGTGTACCATTGGGGAAAGAATCTTCCCTTTTTCCTCTCTTGTCTCCCAGAGAAATGTGGGGTCTCTTGATCATTCCCTTTCCATAATGAAATGTTAATAGGGCATGTCCCATAGTTACAGTGAATTCATGGATGCAACAGCTCCCCTTCAGGCTCTTAAAATCTTACTGCTCCCTCTTTTGAGATGTTCCTTGAGCTTTGGGGTAGTGGGTAGCTTTGATGATCTATTCAGGGCCAAGGAGTTCATAGTCACTTATTTTCTACACTTTAAATAGTTGTGATTTTCTATAATAAACACCTTCAGTTGAAAAAAGTAAGCTTCTAGGTTGAGTGCTAAGTGTTCTTCCAACATATGGATGTAATGATAAATGTTTAAAAAGAAGTTTGATATGGAATCTTTATACTTAAACCTTAATAGCTTGCAAACCAACTCTCTACTCAGGGTCTATATCCTTTACTTTCATAGGTTCTTGTTCTGGTTTACAATACCAGGAATGTGATCCTTGCTGAAAAGAGGGTCTTGAAACAAACCAGAAAGCTATTGGTTGTCCCCTTTGACTTTCATGCCACTATTATACTGATCACCTCTTGCCAGCATGTTGTTATTATAACTTACATCTTTAACAGATTGATGTGACTGTTTGTTGCTGTTCTTCCCCAGAAACCTGCATAGTACTTTTTGGTACTATGAAAGCTATTTATCAAGAACATGAATTTTTTAGTGTGTGTGTGTGTGTGTCCGTGTGTCCGTGTGTGTGTGTGTGTGTGTGTGTGTGTGTGTGTGTGTGTGTGTGTCCGTGTCCTGGATTGCTTCTACCTCCTGGCTTCTCTCTGGATTTCCCAGGCTCTGCCTACCAGTGCCAGAAGTGCAGCCCTGCTGTTTCTGCCTGGTGCTTTTTAATGGGACCTGGGATCTGAACTTAGGACATTCTGCTTGCAGGCAAAGGCTTAACTCTTGAGCCATCTCTCCAGCCCAAGAACCTGAATTTTTAAATTTTATTTTGTGTAAATTTAAGTGTCCTGTGTATATAGTATCTGCTATTTGAAACATCACAGCTCTACAGACCAACTGCTTATTGGGTAAATTTTCATGGTTCCACAGAAAATTAAAGTTATTACCTTGCCCCCCAGATTTCCTCTTCATTGATTTTCTATTTCAACAATTCTGCTCAGGTTCCTGTCCAACATCCTGATACTATTTTTTTCCCTTTGTCACCACTCTCTTATCAGGTCATCCATTGTATCTTACAGTTTTTATATTCTCTGTAGTGTATCCCATGTTATTACTCTTGGTATTGTGTTCCACTGCTTGCCTCTATTGTTTAGCTCTTGTGAACTCTGGAACATATGCTGCCCAACTTTCAGAAAGTCATCTGTGTACAACCTTCTGGAAAGAAAGTTGTAAGCATACAGAAGTTAAGTCAATAACATAAACATGTTTTACTCTTTGTTGTACTGCCAAATGCTTTGGTGCATGTGCTCATTCTTCTTTTTACATGGTGTTCTTGACTCTCCAATCCTTTTGTCATAACTCTGGAACAAAAATAATTTATGAATCTTCTTTGTAGAAGCTGCATATTTTAAGAAAGTTTTAGTTTCTAAAATCTTAGAACTATTATAAAACAAAGGAATTAAGGAAATTAGTGAACAATATTGAAAGATTAAAGGACCTTAATATTGTCAAAATTCCATTTGTCCTAGTTCTAAAACTTGAGAAAGCATAGTTTGTTGTAATAATGTCTATCATCTCTTTAGGTCAAGTGGAGAAGTACTATAGGGAGATGGAAGAAAAATCAGCATTGATTATCCAGAAACATTGGAGAGGGTACAGGGAAAGGAAGAATTTTCGCCAGCAGAGGCCATCTCTCAAGGAGTATAAAGCAGCTGTCACACTTCAAAGAGCAGTGAGTTTGATGCAATAAAACAGCTCTAGATAAGAGATCAAAACATGCTCAAATTTGACTTTGCTGTTTATCTAATATAAAGCTTAGTCAAGTCACTCAGCATTCCTGAGCATAAGTTCTTTATTAAAAAAAGAATATTAAGCTATAGGTGATTTAGACCATTGAGCTCTGTGCTTGAACACTTGTCTAGTATATGTAAGAATCTAGGTTCAGTCCTTAACTTACAAACAGCATCCTTGCCTTCCAGTCAAGCTGCTTTAGATATTAAGTCCTTACTGCTGCTTCAGAGTCTTGTATGCCATGTACCATACTGCAATGTTGTTACTCTTAAGTTTTTCTTTCTTTAACTGCAGATTCCTTAAGAAGAGGGAACTAAACCATCTTGATGACAGCTCTCAATATAGACTTGATTGTTTACCCTACCTTCCACTCGATTGTTAGTTAGTTCAGAAGACCTAGTTAATGAGGATTCTAAATTCTATGAATTGCCAAGTCCTATGAAAATGTATCATACCGTATTTGGTTCTTTTAAAAGTATAGAGAAAGTAGTATGATTAGAACATTTTAATTCTTGAATTAAAATGTATATATCTGTATGGTATTCCTCACTGGTAACTTTCCTGGTGATCATGAATAGCAAATACTTTATTGTCTTAGAAAAGCATAACACAAAGACCTTTTTTTCTACTTAATAACCATTATTTTTCTAACTCTCACTTCTCTTATACATTGTTAGATCTCATGTTAGGACTTCAAGTCTAAAGCATCTAGCTTAACTATCAATTATTGTCCTTTTTATTGTCAATTTTCAGGGGTTTAGCATGATAAATTTTAAACATATTTGTATTTTAATTTACCATTTATGAAAATATTTTAAAACCATCCATAAGCAATAAATATTAGGGAGGCAGAAAGAGATATCTATCTGTTCCTCTTTCCTTTTCAAGTTGTTGTAGAAATATCTCAAGTTATGTATGAAACTGTCCTGCACCATATAGCTGAATTATGTAATACTCTTGATATTTACACTCAGGTAAACAGTATCTAAGAATTATCTCATTCATATCCAGGTTGGAAGTACTTCTTTTCAAGCAACCCTTGGCTTCTTTATAATACTTTTACTCCAAGATGCCTCCTTTTTAAAGTCTTCCCATTCCCAGCTAAACATTTAGCTAGGCCCTCTTGAAGCTGACTTAACTAGCCTGCCTGGCTTATATGAGTTCAGTTCTTTGTAAAGAAACCCTCTGAAATATTCCTAGAGATGTCCTAGAGAAGTGCCTAGATTTATTAGAGAAGCACTCATTAAGACAATGTTGTTTTAACTTTCAGACATAAGGATGATGGTAAAGAATTGAGCCCCCTTTAAAACAAACAAAAAAAGAAGAAACCTGAAACAAAGTTGTTGACTTTGGGATTTGTAAAACTGATTCTTTAAACAAGAGAATTAAAACTTACACAATAATACCAACAACCTTTTTCTGAATGGGACCAGAAAATATTGTAGATTTTGCAGTTGAAACAAAAGCAACTATTTACAATAGTTAAGCAAACAGACATGACTATGTTCCACTAATTCATTTGCAGACACAAATATTGAATTTCCTATATTTTTACATCACAAAGTCTTCCTTTTTAATTGTTAACTATATAAAATTAATGAAGAGCATATTGTAAGAACTGACAGCAGACTAGATTTGGCTTGTAGTTCATGGCTTGCCAGCCACTGCTTTTAAGACAATATTAGCATTTGACTTTAATGAAAATAAAAAGTACAGAGGAGGAAGAAGATACATAATAATGGCAAAAAGTAATTTTAATTTTATTGTAAATCATTCAAGTCTTTTCTGAAGGAAATGAGAAAACATTCAGAAAATGCTTTTCTAATTTTATCAAGATTTTCTTATATATTGTCTCTTTGATACTTGCAGTTATATAAACCATGTAAAATTAGATTGTTTTCTGTTGATACATAGGACATCAAGTAGAGATCAAATGGATTGCCCAAATTCATATAATTTCTAAGGAATTAAATTGAGACTGGAATCCAATGCTTATTTCCTTATTTTCATTCATTGCTTGCCACAAAAATATTATGTGGGAGCTGGAGATAAACTCAATTGGTAGAGTGCCTAGCATGCATGAAGCCCTGGGTTTGATTCCTAGTGCCATACAAACTGGGTGATAGCACTCAAGAGGTGGAAAGGGGAGAATAAGAATCTCAACATCACCCTTGTCTAGATAACATGATCAGGACCAGTATAGACTATGTGAGAACCTGTTTCAGAAACTAAGAAGAGAGAGACAGAGAAGGAAGGAAGGGAGAGAGGGAGGGAGGGAGGAAGAGAGGAGGGAAGAAAAGAGGGAAAATGTGAGTATGTTTTTATGAACAAAGCACTAAAGAATATCCAGATGGCACTTCCTTGGTGTGAAACTGATAATTCATTAGTAGAATACTATGATAGTAGATGTATCAAGTGTATTTGCAACAGACCAATATTTTCAAATTTCCATGTATTCATTGGAACACGCTCTATCATAAGTGAAGGTGCATATGAATGGTTGAAAAGTCTCTGTTCTTCCTCACTCCCATTCACTCTCATCCTATTTCTGACAAATACTGAAAGCTAACTACTGTTGCCATGGTGTCTCTAACTTATGATTTAGAAGAAGATAGTATTCAGGGGACCAGTATTGCAAGCAGTATGTTTCCTCTCCCCAGGTTCTCAAATTCCTTGCAAAGTGCCGTAAGGAAAGGAAGCTACTTGCTTCTTGGCATAAACTCCAGGAACTGCCTGATGCACGCAGAGTAGAACTGAAGCAACAAGTGGATGACTATGTCAGAAAACATCCGGTATGTAGGTTTCTGTGCCATAGTACATGTTACATTATTCCATTACATGGAATTCCCCAGCAAAGCATTACCTCATACACTTACTGTTTCATAGAAGGCAATTCAGTGGCTTTACCATATTTTCAATTATTTATTATAGTAGAGAAAATAATTATTACCATCAATTATTTCCTCTACTACATTAAACACCAGAAAGACTTGGACATTGTCTTTTTTTATAGTAAAATCTTGGCTATTTGAATCTTCTAAGAAGAGTATGTGTACCTCTGAGTTAATGCATATTCATTTGTACATAGATAACACCGAAACACACATGGAACTTATGTTTATTAGACCATTTATGAGCTTCCAAAACTCAGTAAAATACTTTAATACCCCTAGCACTTCTCAACAATGACATCTATATCCTTCACTTTTCTATCACCACAGTACTACAAAGAAGATATTATTTGCTTCTTTCCTCTTAGTTCGTGACTTAACCTTCCTGTATGTCTTTGAAGGTCATTTCTCTTACCATCCATTATTATATTAATCACCTGTGCTTCTACAGATTTTCTTTCTTTGCCTATGTTTCCATACTTCTCAATTTTTATGAAGAAAGCGGCAGTTGATACATTTCAATTAGAATTGCTTCCCTCATTTGAACCAACCATTTTTTAGTGCATATATAGGTAGTTTACATTTTCTTGGGATTATGATATAGTTGTTTATGTCTGTGTTCATTCTCTCTCGTAACTTTTACTTTACTTTGTAAAATCTGAAGATGTAGGTGTTAATGTGATTATATTTTTGAAAATCCTGACATTTAATTATTCATTCTTCTAGAGTCTGCTCTCCACAAAGTATTTATGTGTGTAGATATGTGTGTGTATAAATACATACACATAAACACATAAATAGAAAATAGAATACAAATTAATAGCCATGCATGAATCTGAGAATCACTGGATGAGAGCAGTGATAAAATCAAAAGTAGAAAGGATGATTCTACTTATGAATGGCCTTATAAGACAATTTGCTCATTGTTCAAATCTTAAGAAAATGTAGCTGGCTCTTGTAATATGCACCACATATTAAATATTTTCAGTGTTGTGAGATATTCAATAATTTGGTTCTGTTGCTTAGTCATAGATTATATGTAAATGAATAGGTGTGATAGTATTTCAGTAAAATTTCATTGAGACCAATGGGATGGCTCAGCAAATAAAGGTTCGTGCACACTGACCTGGCAACTGGGGTTTGTTTCCTGTAGCCCACATTGGTGAAAGGAGAGAATGGACTTGTGAAAGTTGTCCATGAGCCCCACACTTATGCCTTGAAATGCACATGCTACTTGAGCTCATGCTTGCTGACTTTCTCTCCCTCTCTCTCCTCTCTTGCTCTCTTCCCCCCTTTCTCAGAGAACATGTGGTGCTTAACTTTCTGTATCAGAGATACCTCGCTCGGTATCAAAATTTCCAGTTCCATCCATTTACCAGCAAATTCCATAATCTCATTCTTTGTGATGGCTGAGTAATATTCCATTGTACTACATTTTCATTATCCATTCCTCTGTTGATGGGCATATTGACTGATTTCATTTTTTCATTATTGTGAACAGAGTTGCAGTGAACATAGATAAACAAGTGTCTTTGTAATAAGATGTAGAGTCTTTTAGGAATATTCCTAAGAGTGGTATAGCTGGGTCATATGGCAGTTCCTTTTTTAACTTTCTGAGGGACCACAGCACTGATCTCCATAGAGGCTGTACCAGTTTACACTCCCACCAGCAGTGAATAAGTGTTCCTTTTTCTCCACAACCTCGCCAGCATTCTCCGTTGTTGGTGTTTTTGATCTTAGACATTCTGACTGGGGTAAGATGGTATCACAGGATAGTTTTAATTTGCATTTCTCTGATAATCAGGGGGGTTGAACATCTTTTAAGGTATTTGTTTGACATTTCAATATCTTTTTGTGTGAAGTCCCCATTTTTTAATTGAAATATTTGCATCTTGGTGTTTAGTTTTTTGAAGCTTTTTGTGTACTCTGGAGATTAATCCTTTGTCAGAATCATAGCTAGCAAAGATTTTTCTCCCATTCCATGGTTGTCTTTTTGCACAATTAACAGTTTCTTCTGCAGAACAAAAGCTTTTTAATTTCACAAAATTCCATTTGTTGAGTATTGCTCTTAGTTCCTGGGCATTTGCTGTTCCTTTCCAAAAACCTTTACTTAGGCCTATCAATTCAAGTATATTTCTACTCTTTCTGCTAATAATTTCAGAGTTTCAAGTTTAATATTGAAGTCTCTGATCCAGTTAGAGTTGACTTTTGTATAAAGAGAGAGGCAACAGTCTTTTTTTTCAATATTTATTTTATGTGTGTGTGTACGTGTGCATATCAGAGGGCACATGTGTCCCTGTGGTGGACCAAGGGTGACTTCAGGAATCATCCTTTCCTTTGTTGTAGATATCTTTCATGGTGAAGTGTGTTTCTTGGAGGCAGAGAATTGATGGGTCATGATGTTTGATCCAAGTTCTAAGCCTGTGTCTCTTGATTGGGGAGTTGAGCCCATTGACATTTAAAATTATTATTGAAAGGTGCCTAAGAGTTTCTGACATTTTGCTGATACTGTGGTGTTTGCATTTTTTAGTCCCTCGTTCAGGTTTTATGCTGATATTATTTATTCCCTTTTGCTTCTTTAACGCTATCCTTCTCTTCTATCTTGCGTGTTTCCTTCAGTATTCTCTGTAGCCCTGGCTTAGTGGCCATATAATCTTTTAGTCTGTTTCTGTATGGAATATTTTCTTTCACCTTCTATTATGACCAGCAGTTTTATTGGATATAATAATCTGGGGTTGCATTCATGTTTATTCAGAATTTGTATTGTGTCTTTCCAAGTCCTTCTGGCTTTTATCATTTGTATTGAGAAGTCAGGTATTTTCATGGGTTTGACTTGTTCCTTCTGTCTTGCAGCTCTTAAAATCTGGTCTTTAATGTGCATATTTGGTGTGTGGCCTATCATGTCATGGGGTATTTCTTTTTTTATCCTGAGTTGGTATTCTGTATGCCCCTTGAATCAGGATGGGTATCTCTTTTTTAAGGTCAGGGAAATTTTCCTTTATTATCTCACTGATTATACATGATGGGTCTTCCTTTTTTGTGTCTGTTTCTGGGGTACTCATGATCCATATGTTGTTCCTGTATATTCCTATATGTTCCACTCAAGTGTGTTTTTCAGTTTATCAGTTTCTCTCATTGACTTACGAACCTCTTCTATCTTATCTTCCAGTTCTGAGACTCTCTTTTCCACATAATCAGTTCTGTTTTTAAGACTCTGTATGGAATTTTTTATTATACTGTTTAGATTTTTTAGTTCCACTGCTATTTCACTCTGTGCTTTTTCAGTGTTTCTGTGTTTATTTTTAGAATACTTTGAGGTTTTTTTCAGTATTTCTAGATCTGTTTTCAGGTTCTCTATTTTCATTCCAGTTGTGTCTTGTGTTTTCTTGGTATTCTTCTTGAAATGTGTTTATCCATTTATCTATATTTTCTTAGAGCTATTTGAACAGATTATAATTGATCTTTGAAATTCTTTGTCTTAGTTATTGCTCTCTTGGATATCTTCCAATGGGTTATCCTCTGTGGGATCTGAAGCCTTAGATTCAGTGATCTTGAGACATGTTTTCTTGGATTCTTGTGTTTTTTGTTTTTCCTGCAAGATACTGGCATTTTTTAGGGTGAGTAGATGTTCGTTGTATTTTTATTTGAAGTCTTTGTGTTTGGTGGGATGATGGTCTTCTATCTGGGATGCTATTTTTCAGAACTTAGATGACATTAATAGTTTCTAAGGTTTTTTTGTATGTGTTGACCTAACAAATGTATGGTCTCACTTGAAAAACAAAAGAACAAAATAAAAAAAGATAGTGATTCTAGCTGTAGAATCATGTTGATATTTCTCAGATGGGTCTTCTGAAGTGATGTTATGTTGTCTTGCAGAGGCCTTTTTTCTATATATTCTTGAAGGTTGATGTATGAAATCTACTAAAATTAAAAGGTTCTTTATTGTTTTAGGGGTTCTTTACATGCAGCAATAGGTATTGATCTCTTGTTTGATAATGGTTTGTATTTTGTGCTCTTTTGCACTCTGCTCCAGTATCCTTTGCACAATAATCCTTTATTTTAAAGAAATCATTTTGTCAATTTTTAAAATTTTGCTTCATGAGTCTTTGGTTCAATTAGTCATTCCCAAAATCAATGTTCTGATGTTTCCTTTGTTTTCTTCTAAGTCCTTTACAGTTTTAGCTCCTATGTTTATGTTATGCTCTGTCCTTTAAAAGAAAAAAAAAATCTACTAGTTTAATTGTATCACAGTACCCTCTGCAGACTGGTTGTGACCATCATGGATACCATAATTCACAAGTAGTCAGGTTCTTCATATAAAATAGCAGAGTACTTCCTTGTAATCTATACATATTCTCCTGTATGCTATTTGTTAAACTACTTCTAGGTTACTTACACTAAATATAATGTACAGATTGTAGATTATTATTTCACTATTTTGTTATATCTTGTTTTATCTCTTACAAAGTGATTTATGGGAACATACAAAAAGAAAATTCTCCACTACATTTTTATCTAAAGCAAGTGCTTCTTTTAAGAAAAAAGTATGGTTTGTTTGTTTTGGGAGTTTTATGTTTTGTTTTGGATTTACTTTTTTTTTAAACAGGGTTTCGCTGTATAACCCAGTCTAATCCTTAGCTCTTAGTCCCCCTGCCTCTGCTCACAAGCATTGGGAGGGCAGGCATGCATCACTACACTCAGCTAAAGCTGTTTATTTTTAAAGACAGTTTCATATTTACAAAAGTATAAGATAGGCACCAACTATCATCAACCTAAAATACTGATTTCATAAAATGAGAGAACACTAAGCATTTTAGAAGGTCTTCTAACTGGTTTGTAAAGCATATTTTGAGATATATATATGTATGTATGTATGTATGTGTCCTTCTTATGACAGGTTTTCTGTTTTCCTCCAGGCCTCTCAGTTGTCAGATGCAGCTAGTAGAGAGCTCCATGCACAATCTCAAGAGCGACTGCAGCATTATTTTATGGGCAGGGCCCTAGAAGAAAGATCTCAGCAGCACAGAGAAGCCCTAATGGCTCAGATCAACACCAATATTGAACAGTTAATGAGTATGCTTCCATTCTTGTTTCATAAAAGGAACAACTCGTGCGAGATACTAGACATCTAGAATCTTTAGAAATAAAAACTATTAATCATTTTTTATCCCAGCCTCTTTCTTCAAGAAATCTCTTCATCTAAATCACACCATCCATGTTTTCAAATGATGCAGATTTTATAGCCTCCTCCATTTGTGCTTTCCCTTATCATTTATATATATATCATTCATATGTATTTCAAAGATGCTGTACCTTACTATCTAGATTCTCCTGTGTAGTGAAGCTCTCCAAGAGCTTCTGTTCATATTTTAAAAATAGTTGGTGACAATAGTTACAGTACAATTCACTTGTAAAGGATTTTATGACTTTTATGAAGTGCTTGCACAAATTTCTTTTTAAAAACTACATAACAAAAATACCTATACTTTTTCATTCTTTTGGGATTAAACAGAGAAGTCGCCAGGGGTTGGATTGTTGCTATTACTTGCAACTTTGATTTTTGAATGAACACCTGCTCTTCAAACTTAGAGTTACAACATACTCAGAGTTAGAATCCTGTCCCTCAGTAGAGCAGAGTTTTAGTATTAAATTTCCAAATCACTATTTGATTGGCACACTTCCATTTACCTGTTTGTTTTCTATTTATTACAGAGGCACCAAGTCTGAAGGAAGCAGAAGGCAATGAACCTGAGCACTTCCTAAGTAAATCTAGGCCTGTGGCAGCCAAGGCCAAGCAGGCCCACATCTCCACCCTGAAGCATGTACAGGCACCCTGGTGGAAGAAGCTTGGAGAAGAACCAGGTGATGAGATTGATGTTCTAAAGGATGAGCTTAGCATAGAATTAGGAACACTTTTTATTGGTGGAACTAAACCCTCTTAGGGAGTTACCATGAAAGCTCACATTCTTACATTCTGCCTATGGTATTCTGGTAGACTAGGGCTATTGATTTTCCAAAGGCTCCTTTTCATACAACACTTAAGGAAGTAAGCAAACAGTTACCATCTACCTCATTCTAAATTTTCTTTTCCTTTCTCTGTATTTCTGTCTCTGGTCACATGCAGATTTGTGTGGCTTTTATAAAGGACAGAATTCAGTGTGGAATTCTATTGTTTTCATAAAATGTGAAATTTCCTTGATTTCTATTTTCCACCTAAAGATTTTTTTAAAGTAAATTTAGTAGTTCTGAAAAGTTTGCCAGAATTTTTTTCAACTTCCCACATTTGTTATTTAAAATTCCTATTATTGTTCTTGACCATGACAAAGATTAGGAAAAGAAGTGATTAAAGAACATTTCAGTGTCTAAAAGCATTGATTGATCTTCAGTTTCCATTTTGTCATTTCTACAAGAAAACATACAAAACCAGCTATGAGTTTCTCCAAATAAAATTGCATTATTTTTGTTAAACTCAAAGAACTATAAGATATTCCTTTTTTGTCTAATAGGAAATCTCGGAACTAAATATAATGTTTAATTTTTGTTCCAATCCTAGCACCAATAAAGTGGTTTGGTTCTAACCTAATATAATTCCTTGTTTCTGTTTGTCTTTAATTGTATTTTAAACCAGAAGCCACCTCATTTTTTTTTTCATAAAAATACAAAATTTAAAATAACAAATGGACTGGACAGATGCTCAGAGATTAAGCCTTTGTCTTGAAAGCAGAAGATCTTGAGTTTGAGTCTCAGGTCCCATGTGAAAACACCAGGCAGAAATGGCCTTGGCCTGTTCTTCTGGCCCTGGTGGGCAGAGCTTGGGAAATCCCAGAGCCTTTCAAAAGAAGTAGAAGCAATCCAGAATGAAGTCACCCTAAGTCCTCTCCAGCAACTCATGGTGCCCTCTGACACACATACATAGAAAAGGGAGTAAATAAAATAAATAAGTAAATGTATAAATAAAATAAAATTGTAAGGCCAAAACACTAGAAGTTTTACTCTAACCTCCATATGTATTGTGTCACATGCACCTACATACACACACATGCACACACGTACACATCAAACATACAGATTAAGAAAAAAAAAAGCAAATATTCTGGTTTCATCCAGAACATAGAAAGCTACATGAGAATATTACCTTCCACCTCAATAACCAGGACCAAAAATATGCCCGATGATCTATAGCCCCCCTCACCTTGGGCTTATCAAATAGTTAAAATTTCAGTCCACCTAAGAAATCTTAACTGGAACTGAGTATTGGTGATATGAACATATCTTTAGGAAAATACAAGAGAAAGAAGTAGATAGGAATAAGTAAAATTTTTAACAAATTATTAAAGGTCATGTGTGGACTACCATGTCAACAATATTTAAAAGTCTCAGAAAAGAATTGGGACCTCTGCCCAAATGTTCACAATAAAGGTTGAGGGGAAGGCAGGAGATCTGATGAGACCCTTAGTGCTGTAAGCCAACATGATAGATAAACTGCTACTTACTGGCTGAATTTCCCAAAGTCCTGTCCAATTCCCCCTACCCATCGCTTGATAGCCTTAAGCCATTAGAGTAGAGAAACTGCTTATACCTCCAAGGCTTTGGCAAAATTCCATTGCATGCAAAGAAGAATTGAGTAAGAAATAGAAACACTATCCCTGAACACAATAAGACTCACTATAATTGAGAAAGAGTAGAAACAAAACATCACACTTGGAGGAATAGGAAATTTATGATTACTTCCTGGCACTAAACCTCAAAACATTTTGCCAATACAAAATAGGGCTGATACTGACAAGGATCCAGATACAAGGCAGTTTGCTGCCATGGGATAGAAGACATGCCTGAGAAAGCTTAAGAAAGTGGGACCAAAATTTCAGCTGAATCAGAACAACAAAACTTAATAAAAACTATCCCAGCATTTACAATTTGGCTAGGGTAGAAAGTACATGGGAGAGAGACCTTTGTGGCAAAGGATGGCTGACCATAGAGGGTGGATCAACAATACCAAATGCACCAAACTTTCCAATCCCTACCATAAATTCAAGGTAATTACAGCTTTTTTTTTTAAGGGAGATTTTGATATTTATGATTCACTGAAGATATAAAAGAAAGCTTAAACCCAACTAAATTGAATAATTTGACTTAACTCCCATGAAATACTACAGTGTAATTCTGCTTTATTCTGTCTATTCATCTACTCTTTCCTTTAGCAATAAGGACATTTACTCTGTCATTGTGTCATTGTGTTTTAGAAATATGTAATTTGGTTTTGGGGGGATGGCACTTGAATGTGTATGCCTCTAGAGGCTTAAGAATGGCACCAGGAATCATCCTGGATTGCTCTACCTCCACATTGCTTTGTTCTGGGGCCAAAATTGTAAACCTCTTGCCATATATACACCCAGCTTTTATTTGACATCTGGGATCTGAATTCATATCCTTTTTTTTTAAGGCAAAGGCTTTAGCCCCTAGACAATCTCCCCAACTCCATAACTTAATATTTTCTTACAGGACATATTTATAGTAGTCACGCTGTATCTTCTGTCTCACCTCATATCCTTAGGAACTGGTTAGTATTGAATCTATTCAGAGCAATGGACTTAAAATATAATACTGTGTTCCTTTGCATCTCTCTAGAATCGTTTAAGAGTTTTCTGGTTATCATTTGTTCTCCAGGTATTATCTACTTTGTAATGAGAGAAGAACCGGGCGTCTTTAGTATTTTTTTTTCCTGTTTCTGTGAAAAAGTACACAGACAAAAGGAACTGGTGTATTTTGACTAACAGTTCAAAGGTATGGTTCATCATGGCAGGGAAATCTAGTCAAAAGCCTAAAATAGCTGGCCATATTGCATCCACTGTCAAGAAACAGTGACAGCACTGACCAGCCATTCAGGTTTGGGTTCCTGGTTTCCTACAGCTTTTCTCTCCTAGCTACTCTTGCTTAACATTCAAGTTCACTTGATTGTCTTACAGCACCAAACCCACCATCCAGCAGCCATCCAGCCCATGCTCCAGCCACTCTCTCCCCACCAATTACACATAGAAACATTGCATGTCTCAAATGACATAAAAACCAAATCAACAGAATCTCCAGAATCTACCATCCAACACCGGTTATAAGTATCCACATCTACACTTGCCATAACTCTCTCAAGAAACACCAGCATTCTCCTAGAGTCCAAGAGCACTGTGGATTAACCCAGATGGGACAATTGACAAAATGAATATTTTTTGTTTTGTTTACTACTTTTTTTTAGTATTTATTTCCTTTTTCTTTTTAAATCTTTTTCATTCCTTTTGCACCTTTTTATTTCATTGTCTATATTATTTCATCTGCCTACTTAATTTTACATCTCAGATACATTTTGAGAGATGATATTCTATAGTATATATTAATTACATTTCAGTATTGTAGCATAAAATCCTCTATACGTGTTGTTATAAATCAGTCATCACCATAATAATCCTCATCTATACCTCACTTGAGACTTACCAGTATCTCTGTCTCACATACCTCATATATCTTTTCATCTCAAGATGTAACCAACACTAAAATCAGTCAACCCCCAAAACACCTTAACTATCCCACCCTTGCTTGTCTTTTATTCTCATATCCAAGCTAATACCTATCCCAGTTATTATACATCCTACTTCTTTACCACTTTGGCTCTCATTACAGAAAGCAAAATATGGACACTATCAATATCATCTGAGTATATCAAAGCTCAGTACATCAGATTGAACACAATTAGCCTGTCAAAGAATTAGTACACCATGGACCCAGACTGAACATCAGACAACATCTACCCATCATAAAAGTGAAAGCAGAGACCTTTAACATACCCACAAGAGGTAGCTGAGTAAGACATAAACCCTAAAACAAAAAAATAACCAAATTATAGATACCCATATCTAATTTTCAAACAGAAACAGCACATGGAAGTCAAAGAAATATGTTTCCTCCCAAAATCACTGATCACCAAACCATCAACTCCCATTAAGGGTAGGCCATTGGATAGTAACCAAAAAAATAATAACCTGGACAGTGAAATCCAAAGATCAATTATTAATATGATGAAGCTGATTCCAGAGAACATAAATAAAGGCCTTAAATGTAAAGAACACAATAAACACGGGAAAGCAGATCTAAAAGACAAATAAGCAACTAGACTCTATGAGAAAAATAGTTGAAGATCTGAAAACTTAAAAACATTGAGAGTAAAGTCTGACCTGCAAATAGACATGGAAACGCTGGGGAAAAAATTCAAGCTGAAAAAACACTGGAATTAAAAAATTCAAACACTGAAGTTAAAAATTCAATATTTTCAAAAATAGAATTGATCACATAGAAGACAGAATATCAGAACTGGGAGACAAGATGGAAGAAGTCAATCAAACTTGACAAGTTGAAACACATTCATGAACAGAACATAAGGAACTCAGGCACCATAAAAAGACCCAACTTAGGATCATGAGTATTCTGGAAGCAGACAAGAAAAAAATCCAATATGTATGATTAATGAAATAATAGAGGAAAATTTCCCTAACCTGAGAAAAGAGATGCCCATCCAGATTCAAGAAGCAAATAGGGCTCCAAATACCCAGAAAAACAAAAATCTTATGTCATACAATATGCCTCCCACCAAATATGAACGCTACAGATAAGATTTTAAGAATATCAAGACAGAAGAATCAAAATACAAAGAGAAGCCTATACCAAAAAAAAAAAAAAAAAAACTGGCTTTTTGATATAAACTAAAGCTGGAAGGGTTTGGTGAGGAATAATGCAAATTAAGAATAAACAAAAATACCACCCCAGACTGCTAAATCTAGTAAAACTATAAGTTTACAGTGAAAGAAAAATAATCCATGACAGAAACAGACTAAAGACTATATGGCTACTAAACCAGGGCTACAGAGAATGCTCAAAATGAAAGAGAAGAATAAATATATTAGGCTAAAGGAAATAACACTGATACAGCTGACCACAGCATTGCGAGTGCAGATAATCCAAGATCAACAAGGTGACAGGAACAATTACCTTTTAATAATAAATGTCAATGGATTCAACTCACCAGTTAAGATACACAGTCTTATAACTTGGATCAAACATAATGACTCATCAATAACTCTGCCTCCAAGAAACATCCCTCACCATGAAAGATAAGACACTATCTCAGGGTGAAAAGATGGTCAAAGAAACTCTAGCACATGGAAATAGTTATAAACAGGAATTGCCATCTTAATATTTGGCAAACCATAAGAGAGAAAAATGGTTACTACCTTTTAGTTGAGGAAGCGTTCCAGCAGGAATATACAACAATGCTAATATGCACCAAACAGGTGCAACTAAATTCATCAAACAAATACTACAGGAGGAAAACAACTAATCAATTCAAACATAGTAATAAGAGGAGACTTCAGCACCCTACTCACAACATTGGACAAGTTAAAAAAGCAGGTCAAAAAGCAGAGAAATGAGTTAAATGAAGCCATAAATCAAATGGACTTAACAGACATCTACAGAACGTTTCACCCAAACACTAAAGAATACACATTCTTTTCAGCAGTTCATGGAACTTTCTTTAAAATACATCTTATACTAGAACACAAAACAAGTTTCTGCAAATACAGGAAAATTAAAATCACACCTTGTGTACTATCTGAACACCATGGAATAAAGCTAGATAACTACTTCAGAGTAAACAGAAAGCACACAAACTCATGAAAGCTAAATAGCACAGCCTTGGATGAAGAATGGGTCAAGGAAGAAATAAAAGGAAATTTAAAAAATTCTCTAGGTACAATAACAATGAAGACACTTGTAAAATCTATGGGACACACTGAAAGCAGTCCTAAGAGAAAAGTTAATAGCACTAAATGCCTACATCAAAAAATATAAAATGATTACAAGTGAATAACTTAATGCTATACCCGAAGACTTTAGGGGGAAAAGGGCAAACAAATTCTAAAAGCGTACATAGAAAGAAACATCCAAGATCTAGGCAGAAAACAATGAACTGGAACTGAAAGACAATACAAAAAACAAAAATTAACTGGTTCTTCAAGAAGATAAACGAAATTGACAAACCCTTAAGCACATTAACCAACAGAAAAGAGAGGACATCCAAATTAATAAAATTAGAAACGAAAGGGGGAAATTACAACATATACTGGAGAAATCCAGAGGATCAAAATGACTTTTTTTTTTAATATTCTTCACTAAATTGGACAATCGAAATGAACAAATTCCTAAATACATACAACTTACCCAAATTACTCAAAATGAAATAGATAATTTAAACAGGTCAATAACAAGTGATGAAATACAAGTCTTCCATCTAAAAAATGTGATTCATCATTTTAACACTCAAAAACCATGTGATCTTTTCAATAGATGTAGAAAAGGCTTTTTGCCAAAATTCAATATCCTTCATGATAAAAGATTTGGAGAGAATAGGAATGAAGGGGACATATTTCAACATAATAAAGTCTATATACAACAACCTGTGGTAAACATCATTCCAAATGGGAAAAACTTGAAGCATTCCAACTTAGATCAGGAACAAGACAAGGTTATCCATTTTCACCACTTCTGTTCAATTTTGAGCTTGAAGTTCTATTCAGAGCAATAAGGCAAGAGAGGGAGATAAAAGAGATACAAATAGGAAAGAAAGAAGTTAAAACATCCCTATTTCCAGGTGATAGGATTCTACACTTGAGAGATCCTTATGGTTCCATCAAGAAACTACTTGAATTAATAAGGACTTTCAGTGGACTACAAAATCAACATCCAAACATAAAATAGTAACTTTCTTATGTACCAGAGACAAGCCAAGAAAGAAAGGGAATCAAGTCTATTTACCATAACATCAAAACAAAAAAAAAAAACTTGTAATAAACTTAACCAAGGAAGTGAAAGTCCTGTCAATGAAAACTGCAAAACACTGCTGAAATTAAAGAAGGTACTAGAAAATGGAAAGACCTCCCTTGCCAATAGACTGGTAACATTAACATTGTGAAAATGATCATCCTACAAAAAACAATATACAAATTCAATACAATCCCAATCAAAATCACAATGCAATTCTTCACAGAATTGGAAAAAAGCTCAACATTCATAGGAAAGGCCCCAATTAGCCAAACAATTTTGAGCATAAAAGCTTTGCTGGAGGTATTACTATACTGGGCTTCAAGCTATATTACAGAACTATAGTAATAAAAACAGCATGGTGCTGGCACAAAAATGATACATCAATTAATGAATTATAACAGAGGACCCCTATGTAAGGTTTCACACATACAGCCACTTGATTTTCATTTTATAAAGGTTCCAAGCATACATACTGGGGAAAAGATAGCATATTCAATAAGTGATGTTGGGAAAATTAGATATCTATATGTAGAAGAATGAAGATTGGCTGCTACCTCTCACTTTACACAAAAAAATTTCCTCTAAATGGATCAAAGACCCAAATATTAAACCCAAAGCACTGAAACTTTTAGAAGAAAGAGTAGAGAGTACATATGAATTGATATACCTAGGGAAAGATTTTCTGAACAGGACTCCAAATGCCAAGGAACTAAGACTAATAATGAACAAGTGGTACTTCATGATAGTAAAATGTTTCTCTTCTAAAAAAAGAAACTTCATTACGCAAAAAAGACAACTCACAGTTTGGGAGAAAATCTTTCCTAGCTTGAATCTGACAAAGGATTAATCTTCAAGGTAAATAACTCAAAAAGCAAACAGTCCAATTAAAATATAGGGCCTAGAACCAAAAGGGACTTCTTGTGAAAAGAAATTCGAATATCAAACAAATACCTTTATAAATGCTTGACTTCTCTGACCATCAGAGAAATGCAAGTAAAACTACTCTAAGATACCATCATACCCAAGTCAGGAAGGCTAAAGTCAAGAACACAAACAACAATGAATGCTGGCAAGGATGTGGAAAAAGGGAACACTTATTGGTAGGAGTATAAACTGGTACAGCCACTTTGGAAATCAGTGTGGAAGTTCCTCAGAAAGTTAAAAATGGAACTACCATATGACCCAGCTATACCACTTCTGGGAATAGTCCTAAAGGACTCTACATTTTATTACAAAGACACTTGTTCATTCATGTTTATTGCAGCTCATTCACAATAGAAAGAAAATAGAATCAACCACATGCCCATCAACAGAGTCATGATTAATGAAAATATGGTACATATACATAATAGAATATTAGTCAATCATCAGGAAAGACAAGACTAATAAATTTGTTGGTAAGTAGATGGAACTGGAAAATGTAAATGAGGAATCTCAGACACAGAAAGACAAGACAAACACCACATGTTCTCTCTGACAGGTGGATGCTAGAAATAAACGCCTGACTGAAATATTTACATTAAAGTTCCTCTAAGAGTCAGAAAACTTGAAAGAGACCAATGATCAGGAGGGAGAGATGGGAAGAAAGGATACAATGAAGACTCAGAGAAGGAGATAAGACACAACGAGTGATGGTGAGAGAGGGAATAATGGGAGAAAATACTTAGGGAGATGAAAGGGTAAGGTATAGGAAGGGCTGCAGGACTAATATAAAATCCCTAAGAAAGTAGAATGCAACCAGGTAGAATCAGGAATGGCTAGTCCCTATATAGAGGAGCACAAAGAGGAAGATACAGCAGAATAAAAAAAAAATGGTCCTGGATGGTACAACCTAGAACCTAGAAGCAATTGAACAATACTAGAATTAACAGATATATGATACTTCTTGATAAGTTGTTAGTCAGTCTCAAAGCCCCCCACCAAAAAAATTTAAAAAAAACAACAGAATAGGCTTTTGCTATTGTTCTTGGTTATCCACCAGACACTGACAATAAGATCCTATTAATGAAGATACCTTGCACATGAATCATAGGACATGGATTTAAAACACCAGATGGAAATAATTGGATGCTTCCTCCTTGCTGGATAGCTTGCAAATACCAGATAGTACTACGGAAGTTACTGGGAAAGAAAAGCAATCAAAGGTCAAACAATCAACCACATGCCCATCAACAGAGTCATTATTAATGAAAATATGGTACATATACATAATAGAGTATTAGTCAGTCATCAGGAAAGACAAGACTAATAAATTTGTTGGTAAGTAAATGGAACTGGAAAATGACTTTTTAAAAATTTTTTTAGGGTGAAGGAGACAGCACTCACTTATTCTCTACATTTTGGTGAGTTGTGCTTTTCTATAATAAATACCTTCTGATGCAGAAGGAGGTTTCAAGGCATAAATCTATAGGTGTAAAAGGTGTTTAAAACCAAGTTAGGGCTGAAGCAATCATAATAGGACTTTGCATGAAATCTTTTTTTTAATTTTTTTATTATTTATTCAATTGTGTGTGTGTGCGTGTGTGTGTAGAACCACCGGCAAATTCAGGAACCACCATGGACCCCCTCCACTTCCTCCTTGTTTACTCTGTCCTGGGATTCACCGGCTCCGCCCTACTAGGACCAGAAATGCGGGCCGCTGCCGCTTCCCCCTCCCCAGCTTCTGCCTGGCATCTATACATGGAGTCTAGGATCCGAACTCAGGACCTTCTGCCTGCAAGGCAGAGGCCTAAACCCTAAGCCACCTCTCCAGCCCCCAATCTGTGAAATCTGCAGATTGCAATAACAATGACCATGGAAAGAGGTGACCATCAGTGTGATAGTGGCATGAATATCAAGGAGACAACCAACAACTTTCTAATCAGATTTAAAATCTGCCTGTCAGCAAAGAACACATTCCTATATATCTATATTTTCTATAATTTCATGGCAGATATGTATACATTCACAAGAATTGCTTGGGAACTTTCCTGTCAACATCTCACTGTTATGACCACCATTGTAATAGTTCATGAGTTCTAAGGAGATAACCAACAGCTTTCTGATTGGACTCAAGACCTGTCTGTCAGAATGATACACATCCCTGTTACTGTAAACTAGAACAAGAACCTAAAAAAAGGGAAATAGATCAATTGTGAAGACAGTCAATAAACCTTCAGGTAGGAAGACAGTACATCAAACTGCTCTGTAGGCAGCTGTTACATCCATAGATTGGGAACTCACAATGGAAATCCTTGGTTCCAAAGCTGGCTAAGTGAAGGGAAATGCACATATCAGTGGGGTAGCCTAAAGAGAGGTAACTTGTTACTCTACGGAGGCCTGAACCCACACATGAGTAGACAAGCCACAGAAGCATACAGGTAGAAGGGTGGGAGCAGTAGGAGGGAATGGTGAAGGGAAGGGAGTGAATGAGAGGCATCCGGGAGGGAGAGAAGCTGGGATGAATACTCAATATGTTTGTAAAAATAGAAAAAATTAATTTAAAAAATCTCACCATGAAAGTGGAAAGACCTGGGCTGGAGAGGTGGCTCAGGGTTTAAGGGCTCTGCCTTGCAGGCAGAAGGTCCTGAGTTCAGATCCTAGACCCCACATAATAGATTCCGGGCAGAAGGGGGGGAGGGAGTCTGCGTTTCTGGTCCTGGTAGGGCGGAGCCTGTGAATTCCCCCGGCAGAGTAAATGAGGAGGTGGAGGCGGTACACGGTGGTTCCCAAATTAACCTGTGGTTCTACACACACATTCATACACACACGCATACATGCATACACGCACACTAATAAATAATAAAAAAAGAAAAAAAAAAGGAAGTGGAAAGACCTCCTTGAGGGACTAATGAAGGATAATGATGATAGGGAAGAAAAGAAAGATATTTTTTCTCAGCCATATACTGACTGATCCATGATACTTGCTGGAGCATGAATCATGTTAAGCTTATATCATCAAAGACAAACTATATTAAACACAGTGGGCCACACGGGTGAAAAGATTTGAAAATACCAGGGAGTCTGCAGGCAAGATGAAGGGTTTTTAAGAGGACAAAAGGGAGGATGGGATTGGGAACTAAGGTGTGAAAATACAAATTCACTATCTTCATGTATGCAACCTTATAAAAACAAAAGAATGCAAAGAAAAAGGAGAATGATAAATCCTGTGCTCAGGTCACAAGTTACTTTCTGTCTTTAATGCAGACTAAGATTGGCATTGGGAATTGCTGTCACCCACTTTTAGGATGGTTCTTCTGGTCAACATTATCCCTCTTCACAGGCTGCCTAGAGGCAAAATAACCCCTTACAGATGTGCCCAGATGATTGTCTTCTGGGTTTACTAGGTTTACAGAACTTGTCAGGTTTACACTTAACAGTGACTATCACAGCACCACCCCTTGCCAACTTGACACTCTAACACATTACTTTTAAACTTATGCCTATAAACTCTGATAATGCTAAAATATAGTTAGTTCATGTTCAAAAGTTTGCCTACGTTCTCCTAATTTTAACTCCTTGTCAGTTTTATGTATTTTCAGTTTTATATAGCATTTATATTCCATAATAAACTTAACTTCCATAATTGTTCACTTTCAATTTCAGACTGAAATAAATTAAATGCTCACTATTAATATTTTATCATTGCTTCTAGACTTCTTGGTTGGCTTGTTTTTGTACTCAAAATGTTTTCAGAAAGGGTCTTTTCTTCTTTTAGTTTTTATATATTAAAAAATGTCTGCCTTTAGCATAAAAGGATATCTTAATCAGACATGACATTTTAGGGTCACAATTTAAGATCATTCCTTTCTTCTCCCTTCCTCTGCTCTTTCTTCCTGGTATTGTAGATAAATATTCAGTTATTATGAAGTTTTTGGAAAGGGTTGGGGATGTAGTTCAGTGTACCTAATATGTACAAAGCCCTGGATTTTGTCAACATCATGCATACACACACACACCACACACACACACACACTCACACACAACTTTAAAAAATGTGCTTATCCTTTATTTATGTTAATTATATCAGAATCCACCCACAATTTTCCAGCAGTACCTATTGATAGTACCAAAGAACTGCCAGGGTTTCCCCTTTCTCAGTTTCTAGCTAACTGTTGGTAAGAGTTTTGTTTTGGTTTGGTTTGGTTTTGCCTTAGTTCTCAATCTAAATGCTACTCAGATCTATTAAAACAGCATCAGTACTGAGTGAGATCTATACATGTGATTCTTCCTAAACTCTGACCTAGGATGCCTTTAAAATTATGATGGCTATTATTATTAGAATTAGTTAATTTAGTTCAAGGACAAAGATCAATGGATGTTTTGTTCAATGCATTTAAAAGCCCTTCATTTGATAATACATTGCAATGGAAAGTGAGAAATAGGTTTGAGCATAGAAATTAAGAATATCTACAATTGCCATAAGATTTATCAAAATATTACTTTCTTTTCTAAATACTTGTCTGGTTAAAGCAGTATTTTCTTTACTTCAAATAATATACTACAAAAGAGTAAATGTGAAAGCAGATATAAAAATCCAGTTGTCCTGTAAGTCAGATATTGAAAAACTTTCAATCATCCATTCATTTGCCCACTCTATTGGCATATAATATTTAATTGTTGCAGAGTAATCACGCAGTTTATGGAAGCCCTATCGAAGACTGGAAGATTCACTTGTAGTGTTTTGAGATGCTTAATTGATAGCTATTTAATGACTGAATTCTCAATAGTTACCTAAACACTTTTCAGAAATATAAATTCAGTGAATTCCTGCATGCACCTTTAATATAAAAGTTGCTGGGCTAGATTCAGGAAACAAGTCAAGTCTCTGCTAATGAAGTAGTAATTTCACTAGAAGAATTAAAGTTAAGCTAAGAAATGATCTTAAGCATGATGACTGCTGTTTTTGAGGGATTGCTATATACATGAGAGAGCTAGAATAATCTGAAGTGGTCAAGAGAACCCTGACAAAGAAGTGAGCTGCAGGATGACCTGAACAGTTAGGAGAACAGGAGACAAATGCTGTAGGGAAGAGAATTTAAAAATAGTGTCTGTAAAACAGTTTGTCATGAAGGAGACAGCTCAAGGACTATTTGTTGAATGTGTATTTGTGTGAAGTTGGTTTTCCCTGAACTTCCATTAATAGATTCAAATGATGTTTAAGTGTTCTAGCATTTTGTGCAGTATACTCACAAGAATAAACAAACAGAATGATTAATGAAAATTAATAAATACATAATAAATGAATTGGCTTCATAGGATGCCCAGATAGGATGTAGAAAAGGGAGTTAATGCTGAAATACCAAGTGGCCATCTCTGAAATGTGTGCTCCTTAGTCCTTTTCAGGTATAAAGATGAAGTTGTATATCTTAAAGGAAAAGAGGTTCTAGAGTGCAGAGACACAACATATTCTTTCCTATGGAATGTCTGTAAGACATGTTACTATTAAGTTTATAAATTGTTCAACCTTCACTCAAATTAATTAGCTTGCATTTCTCATGTGCAAATAAGGAAATAAGATTACCAAATTTGGAAGGTTGAGAGGTACAGGACAGGAAATAGAAGGGAGGGGACTAGGAATAGAATCCATGAACTACTGGTTTTACAAAGCCTATTACTAACATTTTTAAAGTTAGCATGTAAGGTTCATATATATATATATATATATATATATATATATATATATATATATATCACTTTAGTTTTCAAATCTAGTCTTATTTTCTATTGCCTTTCCCCATAATTTTTTGACTCTTCCATCCTGTTGGTCCTCTGTCCCACTTAAAGACCTCCTTCTGTTTTCATGTCATATTTATCGCATTATTCTATTTTCATATCTTTCTCTCTCCTTCCCTTAAGATGTTTTCCTTCTTTTTAGCAGTCTTCTTTCTAGTTTTATCACACACACTCATATACTTACTACATATAAATTTAAATCTAGATACTGCATATGAGAGACAACATATTTGTCTTTCTGAAGCTGATTTCCTTCAGTTAACATAATTTGTGGTTCCATCTTTTTTTCTGCAAATCTCATGATTTTTTTAACTGAATAAAATTCCAGATGTGTTTATCCAGAGATAAACATTTAATTTTATTTATTTCTTAGCTACGAGTCATAACATAATAGAGCATAATAGAACAATAAACATGGATGTGCAAGTATCTGCAGGGTTTACTGGTTTACATTCCATTATGTATATCATAGTTAAGCACAGGTATCAACTTGACTGTTGAGAGTTTGAACTCTGGGCAGAGAGTTGAGTTAAGCCCAGAGCAAACCTGCAAGAGATTTTCTGGCTGACAGGGAAGTTCCAGCCCATGGCGGGTGAGATTAGGCCCTGGAATAAATCATGGAGAGGTGGTTGAGAGAGTTGGCATCCTTTTGTACACTTGACCAGAAAACATAGATAAAAACTATGGAAATGTAGGCATAGGTAGGGCTTTAAGAAAAAGGTTCTAATAGTATAGGAACTAATTCTAATAACTGAAAGATGGATTACTTGAAATGAAAAAGTTTTGAACAGTAAAGGAAACAATCATTGGAGTGAAGAGACAACTCAAAGAATGGGAAAAATCCTGATCGACCATATATTCATCAGACAGAGGCATCAAATACAGAAGATATAAAATCTGGAAAATTTAACACCAAAAAATCAACAACTAGCTTAATGAACTGAATAAGCAGTTCTTAAAAGAAGAAATACAAGTGGCTAATATAGTCAAGAAAGTTTTCAGCATCCTTAGCCATTAGCAGATTAAAGCTGCTTTAAGGTTCTATTACTCTAACAAGAATGGTACTAATCTGAAAAAGAACAACAGCAAATGTTGATAAGGATGTAGAGAAACACAAACACAAACTGTCAGTGAAAATGTAAACCAGTATAGTCACTATGGAAGTCAATATGAAGCTTAAAAAAAACAGAAACCTAAAAATACAACTACCATGTATTCAATGAACCATTTCTAGATATATACATTGTTGCAGTTCACCTGCATGGTTGCTGATAAATGACCATCAAACAGCTTAAGGGAAGAAGGGATTTATTTTCTCTTACAATTACTGGTTACAGTTCTTAATGGAGAGCTCCGTCAATACCAAGGCCAAGGGAACTGGCTATAGCATCTCTATGTAATGGCTGAGAGAGAGACGATCCTTACTTGTAGCAGTTTCAAAGTTTCAAATCTTACATGAAGGTAGATTTTCACCACTTTAAATTTAATTTTGTGCACAGTGAATGATACAGATCTAGTTTCATTCTTATGCATGTGGATATACAATATTCTAGCAGCATTTATTAAAGATGCTATCTTTCTTACAATGTATATTTTTTCACAATTTATTTCTAAAAATAGGTTTAGCTGAAGGCATATGGGTTTATTTCTGGGTCCTCTATTCCACTGGTCTATATGTCTGCTTTTGTACCAGTACCATACCGTTTTTATTGTGACTCCATAATGTAATTTGAAAATGGATATTGCTATAGCATTGTTCTTTTTCTTTGAGATTGGTTCAACTGTTTGTGGTCTTTAAAAAGTCTAAAAACTCCAGAAAATTCTTAGACCCAATAAATATTTTCATCACAGTGGTAGGATACAAAATCAGCACAAAAAAAATCTGTAACCTATGTATATATCCACAACAAATACTCTAAGAAGGAAATAGGAAGAAGAAAAACAAGTCATTCACAATAGTTTTTAAACTATCCACAAACGAACCTAATCAAAGAAGTGAAAGACCCTTATAGTGAGAACTTCAAACCAAGCAAAGAAATTGAAAAAGACACGGAAAGATTTCATGGACAGGAAGAAATAATGTTGTGAAATGCCTGTATTACCAAAAATGACCCACAGAGTCAATGCAACCCCCATCAAAATTCCAATTGTGTTCTTCACAGAACAAGAAAAAAACCTGAAATTCATATGAAAACACAAAAATCAAAGTAATCCTGGTAATGATCTTTGTTTGGAAACTCAGTAAAGCCAAGCCTTAGTGAAACAATACCCGAAGTAGCGATAAAGCATACCAGACGTGCAAGTTTGTAACTTGAGTTCATTGACCTTTTTGTATTTATATGGCATTAAATATAGCTGTATCCAGTGGAAATTTATAGTACTTGGAATTCTCAACGTGGGGTCAACCACATTCTCTAAGATGTGTTATAAAAAAAAATTCCTGAAATTGATGGCTGAAGAAGTTTCCCTCACAAAGCTTGCTTACATGCCTGGCACTCATCCTCAAATTCTGGAACAAAAATAAATCACATAAATGTCCCGTACATTGTCTGTGCTTAGCTAAGTATTTAGTTAATGGATATTAAACAAGAACTTTCTGTTTACATCTCCCCAAATTGTCTTTTATTTCAGACTTTTCATGTCTCTGGTTGTAGATAAGTTCCCTAAGAAGATCACCATTAACTCCCTCTATGACTTTCTCACATATAAATGTTCAGTAATGATTTCATCAACTAATAGTATCTTATGGACTGAATACTGCCATGGGTCTATCCCTGTGAACAGAATATATAAGAATCTAAACTTATTTAGAGGTTTCCTTGGTCTATATTGTCTATAATTCCATTTTAAATTATACCTGGCTCATTAAGCTCTATGAGATACCTAGTTCCTGATGATTCTGTAGGGAAGAGTTTTGGAATTAACAGAGTCCTCAATCATTTGTCTTAGAGGCTAGACTATTCTAAGCTCTTCAGTCAAATAGCATTGGCTTTTATAGCTCCTGTGGCCATAGGGGAAATTTCAATAGTGAGTTCTTCAACTAACTGAAAGTCAGCTCCCAGCCTGGGACTGTGGTTGGGAGGCAACATGTACTATATCCACTATACTAGGATCCCTTGTTTCCTTAGGTCTCTTTCTAATGCATATGCCAGAATTCCTGCTTAGCTCCGCCCACCTTATGGCAGCCTGGTGTTGCTGGGGTGAACTAAAATATAGACTCTGAGGTGTAAATACCAAGAGCAGAAACAGAACTGGAGCATCTGCTCACTCTATGTCTCCAAATGCTCCTAAGGTCCAGTCTACCATGCTTACTTCCCATGCCATAGCTAGTTAACCATGAGGTAAGGAAGACACCTACTAAAACTCTACAGACAGAACAGATTCTTAAACCCCAGCTTATTATACCTCAGAGTTTATGTAGGGAGCTGGGGAGACCATGAGCCTGGATCTGAGTACAAAAATACACTCACAAGCTTTGAAAGGTCATCATGCGCGGTCCTCACTTCCTGAAGCTTGCCAAGTCTCTATGGGTCTAGTCTTTAAAACAGACATGTCAATATTTCCAGGGGGAAAAGTGAAGGGTACAGATGCCCCAAATCTTTTAGGGAATCTCTTCTGTCATCTGTTTCTAAGTGTCAATCAGTATGAGGGATGACTGCCAACTGTGATATGAAACAAATGGTCTAAAATTGACCTGAATGTAATAATGGCCTTTTTGAGACAGTCAAGAAAAGCCCATACAAGTCACAGGTCACAAAGCTGCATTTCATCTGTCCTCAGCATTTGGTGGGATACAATTTCCCATTCTCTGCAACTGCATTCTTCAGGGAGACACTAGTCAAGAATCAGTACCAAAGAGCTTCCAGGAGTCTCTGCGTACCAAAAGAATTCCATCACTCTTTCCTTTCTTTGCTTTTGAATTTTAACAGTTATGTTTTCCAATTCTGTATTTAGAACAGTTGACTTCCAACTTCAGAGAGTGTGTTTAACAGATAAGAGAGGGCATCATCAGAGCAAGTTTAGGCCTGATTAAAAAGATCCAGAGAACTGACAGAGCTGAGTGTGCCAAATTCTGTGAGAGAATACCTTAGTAAATGAATCCATCACTGACTTTCCTTTCTGGCTGTTGAATTTAGGTCTACTGCATGATGGCTCGAGAACCTGGATTTACTCCTGACAAGTGCCTTTAAATAAACTTGAACTTCCTCAATTTTGAACATTTTTTTCAAGGAACTTCTGAATTGGGGCTGCATCAGAATTCAGTAAGCCTCCCAGATTTCAACCAATTTTGGACCATGATGTTGAAGCTAGGTGTCTCTAGCCTGTTCCCAATTAGAGATAAACAAAGAAGTTAATTTGTAAGCATGCATCTTAAGTGCAAATGACAATCATATATGAGAGTTACAGAAAGAAAAATAGCTAAATTTCTTTGCATAAAACATTCTTGGCTCATCTTTGTCACTGGTTCCTTTCTTCCAAAACTAATTTTTAAAAGGCAGTGTGTGTGTGTGTGCGCGCACACATGTGTTCGTTCATGTCCATATGTGTACAAATGTGTGTGTGAATTCATGTGCAGAACAGAAGTTGATGTTAGTTGCCTTCCTCAATAGTTTTACACCAAACATATATATGTTATGTTTTTTATTCTTTGACAGTTTCATATATGAACACAATGAATTTGTCATTTTTCCCCATAATACTTGATTCTGCCCTTCTCCTTCTGTTGGAATGTTCTTCTCAGACAGTCTCCCTCCCATTTTCATGTCTTTTTTTTGTGCATGTGTGACCTGCTGAGTTTCATCTAAATTTCTTGTACTAATATGTGCCTGCCTGAGCATTTGCTAGTGCATGGATGAGGCATGTGTTCTCTACTGGAAAGTGGGATTTATATCTAATCAGACAGCAGTTGGTTACTCCCATGACATTCATGCCACTATTGCATCAGTGATGACCTCTTTGCCAGGGTGTTTATTATTGTAGTTCACAGACTATTGATGGCCTTTCTCCACCCAACAATCTACATAGCACCTTTAGATACTGTGAAAGCTGGCCGGCAAGGAGAAAACCTTCAGGTCAGTTCCACCTTATTTTCTCCATGTCCTATGATCAACATGGGTTCTACCTTTTATTTTGAGTCAGAATCTCTCACTGATTCCAAAGCTCATTGATTTGGCTAGATTGAATGGCCAGCAAATTTCTGGGATCCCCCTGTATCCATCCATCTTCTCAATTCAGAAATTATAGGCATGTGGGCCGTTCTCAGCTTTGTACATGGGTGCTAGGGTTCCAAATTCAGGTCCCATTGTTTGCACAGAAAACACTTTACCAACTTAACCATCTTCCTTGTCCCCAAAAGGCATTGCAACATTCTGATCAATCACCCTGAACAAAAGCAACTCTTCTTTGAAGAGTTCCACTACAAACTAGAAAGAGAGAAGTAAGAGGAGATCACGGGGGACACAAATGGGTGGAGAAGTAAGGTCAGCAATGAAACAGAAAATAAGACAACTAGCATATTATTATATATTAGAATGTCTTAACTTGAATCCTAGCTCCACCATTTATCACTCATGATCTTGAGAAAGATATTCAAGCCTCATTAATTGTCAGTTCATTTGAAATATATCACATAGAGTTGGATGAGGATAAAGGGCATAATCTTTACAAATGATTAGCACAGTATGAAGTTAATATTCCACAAGGTTCTATAAAATTTACAATGTTTCTGGGGAATCAGACAAATGGTGAAGTATAAATGTAATGTGAGTTATGAGTTTAGACGTTTGAGTTGGATCAGGAATAGATGATCCATCCAGTTTTTACATGCTTACTTGGGTACAGGAATAGAATTAGGCTGTTTTGGCTGGAAGGAGCCAGCATTCTGTGTCAGCCTTGATACCCCAACCCCTACCTCATAGATAAATAGTCAACTGTCAAAAGACAAATCTGCAAAATTTTACTTAAGAGAACAAGAAAATAGAGATGGGTTTGTAAACTCATGAAGAGTAAGGGATAACATACAGGGACACCTTGGTGATCTTTGAGGGTACATTCAGGTTTTCTCAAGAAATTCTAGCTAATTATTTCATCACAGATCCATGCTTTTAAATTTGTTCTCCTGCCTTTTGTCTTGGTTTAGAGTATCATAAGCTAAGAACCACGATACTCTTTTCTTTTTCTCTTCCTTAATTACTTTACATTTTTTGTCAAGTTTAAATGTAAGGTGGTCACCTCAAGAATTCACTGCACCAGAGACTAAATGGGAGTTTTTAATGGATTTCCAGAACCATTGGCCCAATGATGGGAAGAGGGAGAGGAGAAGAAGGAAAAAAAAGGGACAGGGAGAGGAAATGAACTGGTTTTATACCCACAGGACTGGTGGGTGGACAGAGGGGAAAGGTCTGGAGGTGACTTCTCAGGATCTTTGCCCAGCAAAGGATGAGGATCATCTTTGATCTTGAAACCCTGCTAGAGTGAGGGAAACATACACACTCTTAAAAACCTTCCTATGGGGGCTGGAGAGGTGGCTCAGGGGTTAAGCCTCCGCCTTGCAGGCGGAAGGTCCTGAGTTCGGATCCCAGATCCCATGTATAGACGCCAGGCGGAAGCGGGGCGGCCTGCGCTTCTGGTCCTGGTAGGGCGGAGCCTGTGAATCCCGGGGCTGAAGGAGGTGGAGGCGTCCATGGTGGTTCCCGATTCGTCCATGGTTCTACACATACACAGACACACACTTACAGGCGCGCGCGCACATACACACACACATGCGCACAGTTGAATAAATAATAATAATGATAATAATAAAAATTTTTAAAAAACCTTCCTATGGAGACAGGACCATCAGGCAGGAGCTAGAAATCCTAACAATTATGATTTATCATCATATTAGTATCATAATAAATTATCATTTATCAAAAGTTCTCTTCCAAAGTTTTCTGGTGCTGACGGGAGTTACAGATAATTTAGGAAGTGAGACCTAGCAGAAGGTCTTCAGGTCATTAGGAGTATGACCATGAAACTTTTACTTTTCCTCTTTCAAGCCTTGATCGAATACAGTTCCATTTATTTTTTTCCACTCTATATATTTCCTTTCTTGCTTTACTTTAGCTAGGAGTTCCAGTACAATATTGAGCAGAAGTGATGAAAACCATTTTTGCCTTGTTTCTGATCTCAGTGGGAAAGCATCTATTAATGTTAGCTACACTCAGGTGTGATGTTATACATCTGTAGTCCCAGTATTTGGAAAGCTGATCCAGTAAGGTGGATAAATTCAACCAGCTTGGACTACATTGTGAAACTTTGTGTGCCTCCATCAAATTTGCTAAGAAAGTTAGTTGTCACTTTTTTTTTACTGTATGTTCTTTATCAAGTCGAAGTTCTTTATTCCTAACTTTATGAGTTTTTCTAAAAATCTTAAGTGTTGAATTTTGTAATTTTTTCCTTGACCACAATATTGTTCTGTATTGACTGATACCTTTTTACATTATTGTATGTATTGTTGCATCTTAAAGTTACATATTTTCCAGTTATTTTTATTTCTTTTTTATTATTTATTTTTTTCCATTCATACAAACCTGATAGGTACCCCATTCCTATATGTATGTATATATTTCTTTTTCTCACTCTCTTTATATATAAGACTTTATATTATGCATTATATGTAGATTCTGTATTTGATGAATATTTGAGCAAATAGCTTGTTAAAGATATATTAATAAATAAAGCTATATTAAATTTTTGAGATGTTCATATTGGTATAGGGAAGATGAAAGAAGACCTCCAGAAAACAACTAGAAAGTGGGAGTGGGAACTGTGCAACAGTAAATCAGAAAAGGTAAGATATTTCTTGTTCCTAACTTTTACTTCTCTACTTATAATTAGGGAATATTTTTTCTTGAAGGGACACCAGAGTTATGTAGATTCATATGCTTTCAGATACAGTGACAATTTTTTAAGAAATATTCTCATTGCCTATCAATTCAGTTAGAACACTCAAAAATCTTAATCCACATACATGCTGCTCCATCTGCCTCCACAAAATTTTGCCATTATATTTTCTTGGTTAGTTCCTAAGTATCCTTTACTATCTTGACCAATCTCCCAAAGGCTTTATGATTCAGTTTGATTACATTTTAAACAATTTGTTTCTTTAGTGATCTTTGAAAATGGCTAAGCTTAATTCTTTAACTCCTCCACACCATCTTGTTTTTTTAATCCATAGTGTTTGATTGCAATTCTAACTGATCAGCCTATATTCATTGAGTAGGAGAGGACAGGGACATAAGAAAATCTACCAGAAATATAATTTTCCAATCTCTTCTTCCATAAAGAGCTATCTTTATCTTAAAACTGAAAGACCTGTTTTAAGACTAAATGCAGAAGAAGCTAAGAATATGGAAAGATAAAGTTCACTTCAAATCTAGCTGTATCTTTCACTATATGATCTCCCACAAATAAATCTTTTGGTTTATTATACTACATTTAAAATGAAGATTATCACATATTTCTTAAGGAATTTTTATCAATTCTACAAATACCGAGTACCCTACTGTTATATGTACTCCTGTATATGTAACTGCAACCAAAGAAACAAAAATAATCCTATTTTCTTCTGTTGGAACCGAAGTTCCCTTTGGGCCCCTTACCCAGACCCCGAAGGAGACACGAGGACCACCGAGTTGCTGTAAAGGCACGAGGCAAGATTTATTAATCTAGCTAGCTAGGACCGCCTCCCTGCTCAGGCATAGGAGAACGGCCCCGACTGAATTTGGGGCAAGATTTTTATAGGAAAAGCAACTGCCTTGAGCAAAATACATTCTGTAAATATTTTCACTATACACAAGGAAGTTGAGTCAGTTTACAGATGTTCTGGCCGATAACCTTGCCCTGGGCAGTTCCCGGCATGCCCAGGGGGAGAGGGTGAGGCAGCAGGCTCAGGTCTGCACGTCCGCAGTGAGCTGGCACTGGCGGGAGAGATTTGAATTTTGCGCTGGCGGGAACTTGGGCTTCACAGTGGGAACCTGGGTTCCACATTCCCCCCTTTTCTTTAGGCACACTCCAATCATGGAGTGTCAGTTACAGTTCTTGTGATAAATTTCTGGGAGGATTGGAGTCAGTTCCTCAGCAGGGGTGTTCCTTCCAGGTGATTCCAGCAGTAGAGGACGTCTCTTCAGAATTCTAAAGACCTTGAGAGACCCATCCCAGCATAGCTGCTCTAATCCTGCCTCACTTTCCCATAAACCTATATGAGAATCAGACTGCTCTGGGGATAAAGGGCGGTGATTCGATCTGGCTGCTTCCTGCTGAATCAGGGCGAAGGAAATAAGAGCAGTCTGACATTCTCATCTATGAAATGCTGGGTTGGTCTAGAGGTCTTTGATAGATGGCTTTATTACCTCAAGGTTGGTCTAAAAGAGACAAAATACAGGCAAATTGAATCTCCAGAATCCATAGAAGGACCAGATCATTGTAATTGGGAAGGCACATGAGATAAACCGAACAAGCTCAGCAGTCTTGCTGTGGGTAAGTCCCTGCGTGAGCTTAAGCAATATAAAAGAATAATTTCTCCTATGATAGCATCTTTTCATCCAAATATGCCCTGAATGGGTGGCCTTCATCTGATTCCTGGATTGCTTGGATCATACCCTTCTAAAGCTGATAGTCACAGAGAGCAGGGCCAAGGCAATGTAGGCCGTCACACTCACGATGCTGAATACTGACAAGGAAAGCAGCAGGAACAAGCTGGCGTCAAACACCACTCCAGTTTTCTTAATCTCTCTAGTAGAGGAGGTCAACAACCATGGAGCCCAAACCCCTGTGGCCAGGTTACAGTGACCTTCCCCCAGGGAACAGGCTTTAGGCCTGAACTGGGAAGAAACACCAAGACCTGACAATTTTTATATTTATTTTTCCTAGATAAAGCCATGTCTTTTCTCCAGAAAATGTTTCCTTGAAATAATATCTTATCAGGTTGGAATCTTTTCCATCAGAATGGTTGGATAAGGATGCAGCATTTAGGGTCTTTAAACTGCAGACTTTTGTTACATGCTATCTGGCATTTTCTGTAATCCATGATTTTCTCTTCTAATACCTTTAAGCCTAAACCTTGAATATTCGGGCACTCAGGCATGTAAACAAAGGAATGCCTAAAAAGCATCACTATTAAGCACATAAGGAATCTCAGTAGTTACTTTGTGAGTGCAATGAGCCTGTCATTTTCTTGATCTTAAACATTTTAGTAAAATCAAAAGTTGACAAAAGCCTAGGAAGTTGAGCACTAGAATTTTGTGCTCCCTTGTCTATTAACATAGAAACAAAGAGGCTTCCCATTTGCAGGTTAAACCCAAGGTTTCTCACGAGATGCTCAACCTGGCACTTTTGGGCTTCCTTTTGCTGGATATCAGTGGCAAACTTCTTTTTCCCATCGGAGGGAAGCTAAGAGCTTCAGGCCATTTCATTGGTCTCCACCAGAGAACTCGCTCGACCCCTGGGTCCTGAGGTTCAGGGGGCAATCTTCCTCCAGTGGAAATTCCCATAGTTGGGACATAGGCCACATGAAAGCTTTCTGTGCTCACAACAGTCTCAAAGCGCCCAGTCTGGTCATATTCGAAGCATCTTTACCTTTCCCCTGTCGGGAGGGGTCCTGGATTGATCTGCTTGGGGTGCCTGTTTAACCTATCCCTTAAGGCAAATGTCAAGTTCTGATTCCTTTGCTTTCTGGTTCTTTCTCTTTCTTTTCTTTTCTTTTTTTTTTTTTTATACTAAGTCCTAGGTCACCTGTCCTATTTTTAAAGTCCTAGGACAAACAGAAACAAAGGATTCTACCTCCAAGACAGAAATGAAAGCTTCCTGATGGTGCCAACCTCTCCCTTACAGATGATGGGGACCTATTTCCCTCAACAGATGAGAGCCCTGTTGTCCTCCACATGAGAGTTTACTTCCCTCTGACAGATGAGGACTTTGGCTGACATGGAAGCTAAATGAAATTCCTGTCTGTTTCACCTTAGTCTTGAGGGCATTGAGAGGCAAAGCTTTTCCTGAGTAACTAGCTGGTACTTTTGGTCCAGCTCTATAGTCTCTCAACTTTCTGGCATTTGTTTGTCTAGTTGGATGGTAGTATAACTTAAAGATCTTCCTGGGATCATCTCTTGTCTAAGATGTATACAGGGCATGTCTGAGAATATGCTATGACTTGACCCTCTTTTAGGTTGGTAGAACTAAGCATTCACAATTTCTAGATAGTCCCTGGACACAGGAAGGGGAAATCTCTCTCTTTTGGCTTCAATTAGTGAACCTGGACTTGAGGAAAGGACGCGTGGCTTAGCAGAGTTCTGATAATCACTATACACAGTGTTGTCAGCAAAGACATCCACTGACACAGCCCGTGGTGTGGTCCGGGGAGGCCAGCACTCCACCCAACGCCACCAGAGCCCCACCCGATGACACTAAAAGGGGAGAGTCCATGGTCCACACATGCCTGAAGCTTCCTGTATTCCCTATGCTATTTAAACAGCATAGTCATTGTCTCAGACTTGAAACACTTTCCTTCAGGGCAAACATTTTTAGGAATTCCCTTCCATTGACTAACAAAAGCTACAGTCACATTGATCCCCACCACACGACGCAGACAGACAAAGGTTGGGAATCCCTCCAGGAGAGATCATTCAAGTACCAGTCTGGCCACACTCTTTGCAGAGTCATGGGTGATAACTTAGCCATAGTGGGTTCAGCTGTTTCGTGACTTGCGATCGGATTCTAATCCGATCCCACCCTAGACCATATGTTATCACCATGGAAACGCAGAACTGGCCCAATCGAATCCCGTGGCTTTAAGAGATCTTAGGGATCTCGCCGTGGGACTACAAACTCGAGCACAGAGGTGTTACAGGTTTCCCACCTCAGGCCGACATTCACTCACACATTCATGCAGAGGTTAAAACATTCCCTCCCCCATTTTGCAGGTGCCCTTTTCCTCCCCCTCCAAGAGAGGCCTGCTCCAAAAGGTGAGCAGAGGTTGGTTTAGCACAGTCTCTTTTACCGTAAAGTCCAAGATTTAGAGAAACTCCCTAGTTGGCCTTGAGTCTGTTCCAAGCTGCAGCTGAGGCGGGGCCTCAGTTTCTCCTGCTGGCCACCTCCCTGGGGGCAGGGAGGGCCCTGGTCTCAGACTTCTCATTTATGACCCCACTGTTAAGATTCCTACTGTCCTTGAGAAGTTGGGATTTTAGAAGTAACCAATTTTCTGCTTTAAACAGACAACTGAAATACATTTGAATACATGAAGCTTAATTCTTAATTTCTAATTTCTGAGGCTCAATATCTTTTGTTTTATAACATGGAAGAAACATAACAAATAATATTTTCTTTAACCATCATCTCTTATTTTCAGTCTTCTCATAACTCTAACATCCCACAACCCTTCATGACATACTTTAACATTTTTTTTAAGTAACCAACTCATAAACCTCTTGCACATCTAACTACCATACATATTTTCTTTCATACTTGATGGTTTTCTGTTGTTTACCCTTAAAAAAATGTCCTTTAAAAGAGGCAATAACAGTAGACCTCATCTTAAAAATCATTATATCCCAATTAAGTTAGCAAGATTGTAACAGAACACAGGAGTACACCTGGAAACAGGAAATTAGCATACATACCAGGAGAATGAAGAAATTCCAATGAATTTCTCAGAAATCAGTTTTCCTTTCTGGTTGCTAGATATGTTGGTATTACATATGGGAGAACAAACTTTTAAAGGAATTACAGAAATCAAGATAAAACAAAAATTTTAGTCAGTACGTACTCAGGCCTTTTATGTTGTTCTTAAGTGTGCACGTGCATTTAAATTGAGCATGCCAAATAATAAAAAGTCAAAAAAAACCAAGATGTAATCATAAGCGCGCAATAATTTGAAATGGCCATAGCTGTGTTATTTTGAAACATAAAACACACCTATTATGGAAAACCCAGATAACTAAGCAAATCAAAACACTTAAAGTAACTCTTAAAATGAGATCATCATAAACACAGCACAAAAAAACGACAGACAGTTCCCCGTCTTCCCTAGTCAGATTTTTCCCCCAGGGTTAGTACTCGAGAGGAGTTACCTGGCAGGCGTTTGTGGAACGGGGGCTTCTTGGGGCAGTCCCTCGCCCAATGCCCTTTTTCTCTACAATAGCGGCATTGGTCTCGGTCAGCTCTCTTGTCACCTTTATTGTTCAGGTATCCCTTTCTCTCTTCCTGCCTGTTTTGCCCGTCCTGCTTGTCCTGTACTATTGTAGCCAGGATTTGAGTAAGCCTCCGTTCATTCCTTCCTTCCCTAACGTCCGTCCGATGGTTGATAATCAAGTCAAGGGGCGTTGATCAAGTCTGTCCCATTATATATTGAATTTCTTGAACACAGAAATACCCCAGAAACACAGAGAATGACACAAAGACGAACCCAACAAATATTTGCAGCACCCGGTCCTTAAGCGCTCGCTCGAGCGGCTTCTCTCCCGGGAAGAAAGTGAAAGTAAAAGAAGCCTGCAACAGAGGAGTTCGGAGACCCGCTGCCCCGGGTATGCCCTCCTTCTCCGACTGCTGCAGCTTACCGAACAGGGTTGGGCACAATTGGGAATACCGTCCAATTGCCCAAGCCTTATGGGGGAGTTCAGCTGGGAATACCGTCCAACTGAACCTAGTTGGGAATACCATCCAACTGCAGCTTACCCCCTGTCGACAGGGTTGGGTTCAATTGGGAATACCGTCCAATTGCCCAAGCCTTACGGGGGAGTTCAGCTGGGAATACCGTCCAACTGAGCCTAGTTGGGAATACCATCCAACTGCGGCTTACCCCCTGTCGACAGGGTTGGGTTCAATTGGGAATACCGTCCAATTGCCCAAGCTTATGGGGGAGTTCAGCTGGGAATACCGTCCAACTGAGCCTAGTTGGGAATACCATCCAACTGCGGCTTACCCCCTGCTGCCCCCCTGCGAGGTCGCGGACACGTCTGTCCACGCCCAGAGAAGAAACTGACACGAGAGAACACAGACACAATACACAATGCACAGGACACAAGACAATTCAGGAGCTCCACTTACCTCCAACCCTGGTCGTCGGCTCCTCCGAGTTGGGTCAGGGGCATCCCGGACGAGCCTCCATATGTTGGAACCGAAGTTCCCTTTGGGCCCCTTACCCAGACCCCGAAGGAGACACGAGGACCACCGAGTTGCTGTAAAGGCACGAGGCAAGATTTATTAATCTAGCTAGCTAGGACCGCCTCCCTGCTCAGGCATAGGAGAACGGCCCCGACTGAATTTGGGGCAAGATTTTTATAGGAAAAGCAACTGCCTTGAGCAAAATACATTCTGTAAATATTTTCACTATACACAAGGAAGTTGAGTCAGTTTACAGATGTTCTGGCCGATAACCTTGCCCTGGGCAGTTCCCGGCATGCCCAGGGGGAGAGGGTGAGGCAGCAGGCTCAGGTCTGCACGTCCGCAGTGAGCTGGCACTGGCGGGAGAGATTTGAATTTTGCGCTGGCGGGAACTTGGGCTTCACAGTGGGAACCTGGGTTCCACACTTCCAGCTTGTAGAACACAATAAACAAGATAATTGAACACATGGTTGTATTAGATGACAAAATGGTTACTGGAAGAAAATCAGCAAGAGATGTGTAGGGACCTACACTTTTAGATAGGTAGCCAGGAAAGGACTATGGTTATGGAATTATTAGGATGGGAGGCATATGTAGGTTAGCCAGGCATACAATAAAATTCAACAAATGTGAACTGATATTTTTATTATGAAGAAAGTGTGTAAACTGAGTGATCCTTAAGATTATGTCCCTTTTGCTAGAAACTGAAGGTGAACAGGAAGGCTGTTTCTTGCTGGAGCACTTCCTTGTTATATTCCAGAGCCTGAGTCCTTAATATGCTTTTCCCACCTATACACGGAAACATTTAAGTTCTTAAAGACATTCACAATCAGCTTTCATATTGACTCAAAGCTCTAAATCTAAGTAAGTTTCAGTACTGAGTTATTGTTGTCTTTCAGCATGTCATTTCTTGGTTCTCATTTTTCCCTTCTCCCTTCTCACAAGTCATACAACTGCTGCAGACCAGAGTCGCAGCCTCGAGACCAGGGCTCCCCAGGACCGGGTGGAGAACAGAACACACGCAGCTCCCTCTCGTCCGAGTGAATCCTGAACCCGTTTATTGAAACTTTCGTGACAGCTTTTATACAGAAACTTTTGGGGTAAAGAATGTTGCATACATTATACAGAAACTTTTGGGGTAAAGAATGTTGCATACATTATACAGAAACTTTTGGGGTAAAGAATGTTGCATACATAATAGATAATCAGCAAAGTCACCTTCAGGGTGGACCCTTTGTTCTTTTTCAAGAACCTAACCCATTGCTTCAGGGCAAAGGCACTTAACAGGAACATTCTCAGTATTCAAAAACTTATCTAATCTATAATGCTTCACCGGATAGCTGTGGGGGCTGAGCCCACGTTTTAACAGAGACTGTTTTCTTTTAAAATACAGAGGCAGAATGTTCTCTTATTGAATTTAGCAAGGAACATATTTTACAACTAACTATAGGAATCCTCAACACCCCACAAGTCCCAGCGTGAGCTTTGGCTGTTGTCTTCTCCAGGTTGATACTCTCAGTCAGGCAGGTCGACATCAGCAGGTTCTAACTTGGGAAGATGTATGTGGCTCATGTAGTCTCTACTATCTAAGCTTAAACCACATCTCCAAAAGGGGGGGGGGCCTTGACTTGAATACTCAAGGCCCATAAGCTATAGCTGGTTCTGTCGATGGAACACTGAGGTATGCACTGAAGAAAACACTTAAGCAATATAGGTATTAAAAGAATAACTTTTATAATAGCATCCTTCTATTTCTTTAATAGTAAAGTTGTTTATGTCTTTTTTTGAAGAATTCCAGAAGCGTATTGCCATCAGTTAGATGACCCATCTGTGAACCATGCATACTCCAAACCTGGGGTCCAGTCAGGCCCCATATGCCAAGGGTGTCTCTTTCGGGGCAGAGGCGATCATTGGTGGGAGTGCACTCAGATGGTCCATCTCTGTGATTTCTCATAAGAGTGCTGTTTGGGGTAGGAAAGACACAGCCCCCTTTGCTTCTGACATGGATTTTCCCAGTTTGGATTGCAAATACCATCTCCAGGGGCAGTCTTGGCATCTAGACTTTCTGGCATGATGGTCTCTTCCTTGGCCTTCAGCCAGGGTAAGAGGGTATCACAGTTTCTTTTAAGGTTCCGGTGGACTGAGATGAGAGCATAGTCTTGTACTTCTGGAATTTCTGAGTTAGTACATAGGTGGGAATCCTACCCAACCTATGTTTTAAGACTCTAGAAGTTATTCTCTAATTTCCTTAAAATCAGTGCACACATTTTGGCTAACAAGTCTACTTATTATAAATGACTAGACATGAAATTTCTATTTAGTATTTGACTAAACTTTAAAAAGCAGGCTTCTTTTCTAGAACAGAGAGCAGGAAGCTAGTTCCAAAAAACCCTAACAAAGGGCACCCCTAATTACCATAAGAATTCCTGCCAGAGGCAAGACTTGAATTGTCCTAAAGAAAACCAAAACCTAGGTGCCAAAACCTAGGGGAAGGGCACTCCTAATTACCAGAAGAATTCCTGCCAGAGGCAAAACTTGAATTGTCTAGGAGAGAATGCCCAGCCCCTGTCCTTGGGCATTACTGTGACCTTCCTCAGAGGACAGGCTTTTAGGCCTGTGCTGGGAAGAAACACCAAGGCCTGACAATTTCCATATTTTTCTTATTTCTCTAAAATAAAGCCATGTCCTTATCCCAAAACATGTTACTTTGAATCCACCTTTTCCAAACTGAGACATATTCTACCAGATTAGTTGGATAGGGACGCGGCATACAACAATCCTTACAGTAGTTGGTACCCCCAACACAAAGTCTCTGCAGAAGTCCCACACACAAAGTTGGCCAGTCACAGAACTTGCAGGAGGAAATAGGGAAAACTGAACTACCACCTAGCAAACACCTGATTTTTTCCCCCAAACATTCGCCCTCTGGGCTTTTCCGGGCCCCTTAGGAGTGAATTGCTCCCCTTTAATTACAACTTCTTCTGATTCTCTAGAAGCCATTGGCTGTCTCTTTAAGGAAGCAGAGAATCTTCTGTCATCCGTTGGTCATTGTTGACGGGCCAGTTACCAGCAAGGAAAGTCTGGTCTCCCTGGTAACGCCCCTTCTGTGACTCTGTTGACCCTACGCTCTAGTCTCATTCCCCGCCTTGAGGCGGCAGCGAGTGGCCGAGTCCTTGGCGGGCTTGGTGGCGACATGGTTTAGATTGGAGGCTGGGCTACCCAGAACTCAGGCGGTAGCCGCTTGCAGGTGAGTGGGGCTGCTGCGCAGCTCCACAACCAGTGCAGTAACGGCCACCTCCCTCCTGTCCCGGGACCACAGGGTTCCGGATCAGCTGGCCTCTTGCAGTAGGTTCCCTTTCATCTGCTGAGAGCCAGAGCCCACAAGAGCTCCCTGAATGCGCCTCTCTGCTGACCGGTTGGCATGTCGGGCCTCAGGGATCGTCCACTGAATTGGCTGGGTGTCCGGAACTTGTCCCATTGGTCAGTGCTGCGATCTGAGTTAGGCGGCCTTGATGAGGAGCACAGATTGTCGCAGCACCTGCAGGGATCCTGTACTCACACTCCGGACAACTTAGTGTCCCTAGGTGGTAGAAGAACCCAAACACATCAGGTCTAACAGGGTCACTGCCTCTGAAAAGGCGTGGATGAGCCTGCTCATGCCAGTGGGCTTCTGGGAAGATGAGAAGACAGGGATGAGCCCTGAGACAGTCCTGAAGTCAGAGGTGGGTAGGAGGATTAAAGGAAAGGGAACCCTGAAGAGAATTCTGAAGGGAAAACAGCAAAACAAAAACCCTGGATTCATTTATGTGCAGTTCTGATCGGGCAAGACTGTGAACCCAAAGGGCAAGTCCCCTGACAACTCAAAAATATTTTTGTCTGGTTTTCCTCAAGATCTCTAGTCGTTTTGGGGAGAGAGGATTGTTTTTAGAGTGAGACAGAAGTATTGAAAATAATGGATAAATTATTCTTCTGAGAATAGTTGGAATTTCCAAGCACTTAAGGGATGAGTTTTCAATTTTTGAATAAGTTAGCAGTGGGAGAATTTATTTATTTATTTATTTATTTATTTATTTATTTATTTTTTATTTCAGCTCATACAAACTTATTAGGTACACCAGTTCCCTCCCTTCCTCCTCCTTCCCCCGTACCCCCTGCTCCCCCTCCCCACCCCTCTCCCTCCCCATCCCCCAGTGCCTCCCGCCCCAATTCCCAGAGAGTCCTTTCTTGTGCATGTCTGATTTTCCTCTGGGCCCTCCTCTCCGATGACGTACAAGGACCCAGTGGCCTTTCCCTGAACCCTTTCCCGTGTTCCCCTTAGGTATAGGAACACTGCTGTGGCTGCCAATCCTTTACCTCCAAGGCTCTTGGTGCCTTTAGCAGATGCTAGACTTTGTGAGGTCAACAGTGTGTTGGACAATGCGCAGGGCATGCAAAGTCCAATTATGATTGCTTCAGCCCTAACTAGTATAGAGTATCTTATATATCATTGCTCCTCCCATCCTTTTGCTCTTACACTCTTACCGCCCCCTCTTCCGCAAATTTCCCTGAGCTTCAAGATGGGGAGAGATTAAGCTGGCCTAGTTCTAGGTGGTTGATATAGAGTCTCTGAAGTTCTGGATTGTGGTTTGTTGATTTTCTTTTGCAGTTTTGCTGCTCCTGCAATGCCCTTCACTCCATCCTGGTGGGCATTTTATGTTACCCCCTGGCCAGAGACAAAAAGCTGTTAGAGTCTTGTGATAAAAGCACATTCAAAGGTAGATGTAATAAAAGTGGGAAACCATACTAAGGGAGGGGTCTATCACCCATTTGCAGAATGGTTACTTTTTATCTGCCAGACTATATGCCCTCCTCTTCTGGTGAGATCACTCCCCCTCAGTACTAAATGATCAGGAACAAAAGTCTGTGAACTTAATCAGATGTCTCATTACTTATTTGGGTCCTTGGTGGAGGCCTATTTTCTCTGCTGTAACATGGTCCCGTATCTCCTTGTTTCTGGTGTGGCCCTCCTACCCCATCCCTCCTGTTCATAATCCTTGCAATTACTGTCTCTAGGTGGGCTGGGTGGGTTTGGTACTAGGAGCCACCTATTAGGGAGTATATACGGCACTTAATTTTCCATGTCTGGGATACTTCTCTCAATATAATTGTTTCTAATTCCATCCATTTTCCGGCAAATTCCAGTAATTCATCATTTTTGTTGGCTGAGTAGTACTCCATTGTATAGATGTACCACAGTTTCCTTATCCACTCGTCAACTGTTGGACATTTGGGTTGATTCCATGACTTTGCATTGTAAACAGTGCTGCTATGAACATGGTTGTGCTTGTGCTATCGAGGTGAACCTCCGCTGTATGGGGGGTTATTCCCAAAAGTGGAATAGCAGGGTCATACGGCATTTCAATCTTTAATTTCTTTAAGAATCTCCAGATGGCTCGCCAGAGTGGCTGTATGAGCCTGCATTCAGCAGTGGGAGAATTTATAACAAATTTTGGAAGCCTTTCTAAAAACTTGAGTTACTATTGCTTGGAAGTTGGGAATGCCCACAAAGGTGAAAATTCCAAGTACAACTGTAGGAAAACAGGAGGATTTGGAATAGCCATGGAATAGATATAGGAGAAAGTTGAAGATTACTCAAAAATTTTCAGATGTTGGGGCTATAACCCAGGGGTAAAGTTTTTATCATCCATTCAGGAGGCCCTTCAGCTTATATCATATATTTCCCACCTCATAGATTTTACTTCCTTGATCCTGGACTGTTTAGTGTAACTTTTGCATTCACCACATTAAATTTGTTTGACTATATTAGGGACTTCCAAATATTTTTAATACATATGCTACCTCCCAAATATTGTTTATTTCAGGTAATGTATGAATATGTCTCTAAGTATATCACTTATAAAATAACCAAAAATAAAAATCTAGAGAATGAAGCAAAAATTCTTGTCTGCAAGTTAGGACATTTTCAGCACAATTTAAAAATCACATAAAAGTGCTATCTTTTTTCTTTTGAAGATTGTATCTCTGAGGATTCCCATGCCCAAGACAAGAGGGGCGCCATGCTTCTGGAAAGCAGTCAATCATAAGCATAATCATTTTCAGGAGACTTTCTTTTTAGTTTTCAGCTTGATTTTTAAAGTCCTCCTGTGTTTTTTTCTCCCTTTGGATTAATGGATTCCTTTAAAGGAGGTCAACGTGATCTTTGTTTATGAAACAACCTTAACTTCTCTGGGTTACCTATTAGAAATAAACTATTTGTGAAACATCTCATCAATGATTATTACAAGAATTATTAAAAGGAAACATGACTATCTCAATTCCCCTCTTTCTCCTTTGTCTTTACCTATACCCTGTTTCTTTTTTCAGATGCTGACCTTCATTTGAATTTTCAGATAGTATTTTTATTGTGTGTGTGTTTGTGTGTGTGTGTGTGTTTGTGTGTGTGTAAAGAACATCTTGGGAATTTCATGAAGACTGACTTGAGTCTGTAGATTGAAGGGTAGCTTTTAAAAAAATTTTTTTTATTTATTCAATTGCGTGTGTGTGTGTATGTGTGTGTGTGTGTGTGTGTGTGTGTGTGTGTGTGTGTGTGTGTGTAGAACCACGGGAGAATTCGGGAACCACCATGGACTGCCGCCTCCTTGTTTACGCTGCCTCGGGATTCACAGGCTCCGCTCTACCAGGACCAGAAACGCAGGCTGCCCCCGCTTCCGCCTGGCGTCTATACGTGGGATCTGGGATCCGAACTCAGGACCTTCCGCCTGCAAGGCAGAGGCTTAACCTCTGAGCCACCTCTCCAGCCCCTTTGGTAGCTTTTAGTAGCTATCCGTTTTCACAAATAAGAAGAGGCTTTTCTTTCAGTGTCTTCAATATCTTATCACTATTTAAAATCATTATTGTAGAGGTCTTTGCTTCCTTTCACCTTGCATTTATTAAACTGTTTTTTAAATTTTTTTTTCTGCTCATACAAACATAATAGGAACTCCTGTCTCCTCCCTCCCTCCACCCCTCCCTGGAGCTCCTTGTTCCCTCCCCGCTTTGTCCCTTCCTTTCCCCCCTCCTTCCCTTTCTCCCAGCGCCCCCTCCCCCCATCTCTGAAGCATCCTTTAATGAATATATCAAACTTTCCTCTGGGTTCTCCTCTCTGATGAGGTGTAAGGACTCAGTGGCATTTCCTAGAACTCTTTCTTGTGTTCCCCTTAAGTATAGGAACACTATTGTGACTGTTAATCCCTTGCTTCTAAGGATCCTAGTGCCTTTAGTCCATGCTAGAATTTGAGGGGTCAACAATATGTTGGTCATTGCGCAGATCATGCAGAGTCCTGTTATACTTGCTTCAGTCCTAACTTGTGTGGAGTATCTTGCATATCATGACTCCTCCCATCCTTGTGCTCTTACAATCTTACCTCCCCCTCTTCCACAAATTTCCCTGAGCTGCAGGATGGGGAGAGATTAGGCAGGCCTGATTCCAGGTGGTTGTTATAGAGTCTCTGATGTTCTGAATTATGGTTTGTTGATGATTTTTTTTCAGTTTTGCTGTTCCTGCAATGCCCTTGGTTCCACCCTGATGGGTATTGGATGTCACCCCCTGGCCAGAGATAAAAACCTTTTAAATTAGAGTCTTGTTATAAGAGTCTATTCAAAGGTAGATGGAATAGAAGTAGGAGACCGTGGTGAGAGAGGGGTCAATCACCCATTTGCAAAATAGTTATCTTCTATCTGGCAGCCTATATGCCCTCCCCTTCTAGTAAGATCGTACCCCATCAGTTGGAAATGATCAGGAAGGAAAGTCTGTGAACTTAATTAGATGTCTCGAAAGTCTGTGAACTTAATCAGATGTCTCATTACTTACTTGCAGTCTTTGATAGTGGCCTATTTTCTCTGCTGTAACTTGGTCCCCTCTGTTTCTGGCGGGGCCCTCCTTCCCCATCCCTCCTGTTTATAATCTTTACAATTACTATAGGTATTACAGAGATTTGTCTTTGAGTGTCTCTAAGTGAGTTTGGTACTAGGATCCACCTATTAGGGAGTACATACGGCACTTAATTTTCCATGTCTGGGATACTTCTCTCAATATAATTGTTTCTAATTCCATCCATTTCCTGGCAAACTGCTTAAATCATCATTTTTGATGGCTGGGTAGTATTCCAATGTATACATATACCACATTTTCCTTATCCATTCGTCAACTGTTGGACATTTGGGCTGATTCCACGACTTTGCTATTGTAAACAGTACTGCTATGAACATGGTTGTGCTTGTGCTATCGAGGTAAATTTTTGCTGTATGGGGGGTTATTCCTAAAAGTGGTATAGCACGGTCATATGGCATTTCAATCTTTAACTTCTTTAAGAATCGCCAGACAGCTTGCCAGAGTGGTTGTATGAGCCTGCACTCGCACTAGCAATGTAAGAGAGTTCCCCTCTCTCCACATCCTCTCCAGCATTTGGTGTTGCTTGTATTGTGAATTTTTGCCATCCTGACAGGGGTGAAATGATATCTCAGGAAGGTTTTGATTTGCATTTCCCTGATGGCTAAGGATGTGGAGCATTTTTTAAAGATATTTGGTAGACATGTTAATTTCATCCTTGGTAAAGTTTCTTTTAAGTTCCAGCACCCTTTTTTTAATTCAGCTATTTGTTTCCTTGGTGTTTAGTTTTCTAAGTTCTTTGTGTACTCTGGATAATAGAGCTCTATCTGATATGTGGTTAGTGAAGATTTTCTCCCATTCTGTTAGTTGCCTTTGTGCTTGAGTTACAATCTTTATTTATTATTATTATTTATTTAATTGTGCGTGTATGCATGTGTGTGCATGTGTGTGTGCATGTATGTGTGCATGTGTGTGTGCGTATGTGTGTATGTGTGCGTGTGTGTAGAACCACGGATGAATTCCGGAACCACCATGGACCACCTCCACTTTCTCCTTGTTTACTCTGCCCCGGGATTCACAGGCTCCGCTCTACCAGGGCCAGAAACTCAGGCCGCCCCCGCTTGCGCCCGGCGTCTATACATGGGGATCTAGGATCCGAACTCAGGACCTTACGCCTGCAAGGCAGAGGCTTAACCACTGAGCCACCTCTCCAGCCCCTCTTTATCTGAACAGAAGCTCTTTAATTTCACAAGATCCCATCTGTTGAGTGTTGGTTTTAGTGACTGTGCTATTGGATGTCTGTTCAGGAATTGTTGGCCTAGCCCAATCAGCTCCAGGGAGTTCCCTACACTTTCAACTATGGTTTTAATAGTCTCTGGCCTTATATCGAGGTCCTTTATCCATTTGGAGTTAATTCTTGTACATGGTGACAAGTATGGGTCCAGTTTTAATCTTCTGCATGTGGATATCCAGTTTTGCCAGCACCATTTGTTGAAGATGCTGTTCTTTTTCCATTGGATTTTTTGGGCCCCTTTGTCAAAGATCAAATGGCTGTAGTTGTGTGGGCTTATATCTGGGTCTTCAACCCTTATCCATTGATCCGTGTGTCTATTTTGGAGCTAATACCAGGCTGTTTTTACAATTATGGATTTATAGTATAGACTAAAGTTTGGTATGGTGATACCTCCAGCCGTGTTTTTGTTACTCAGGATTGTTTTTGCTATCCTGGGTCTTTTGTGCCTCCATATGAATTTTGAGATTGTTTGGTCAACTTCTTTAAAGAATTGCTTTGGGATTTTAATTGGTATAGCATTGAATTTGTATATTGCCTTTGGTAGGATGGTCATTTTTATGATGTTGATTCTGCCAATCCAGGAACATGGAAGGTCTTTCCACCTTCTGGTGTCTTCTGCAATTTCTTTCTTTAGGATTTTAAAGTTTTCATTATAGAGGTCTCTTACTTCCTTGGCTAGGTTTATCCCAAGGTATTTTTTTAGGGGCTATAGTAAATGGGATTGTTTCTCTCAGGGCCTTTTCGCTTCTTTCATTCTGGGCATATAGGAAGGTCACTGATTTTTGTACATTTATTTTGTATCCTGCCACCCTGCTGAACTTCTGTATTAGGTCCAGGAGCTTCCTGGTGGAGTTTTTGGGATCACTCAGGTATAGGATCATGTCATCTACAAATAGAGATAACTTGACTTCTTCCTTGCCAATTTGAATCCATTTTATGTCCATTTCTTGTCTTATGGCTTCAGCTAAGACTTCAAGTACAACATTGAAAAGAAGTGGTGACAGTGGACAGCCTTGTCTAGTTCCTGATCGAAATGGGAATGCTTCAAGTTTTTCCCCATTGAGTATAATCCTTGCTGTTGGCTTGTTGTATACCGCTTTTATTATATTGATAAAGGTTCCTTCCATTCCTACCTTCTCTAGGGTTTTGATCATAAAAGGCTGTTGGATCTTGTCAAAAGGTTTTTCTGCATCTATCAAAAGTGTCATGTGGTCTTGAACTTTGGACTGGCTTATATGGTGAATTACACTTATTGATTTGCGTATGTTGAACCATCCTTATGTGCCTGGGATAAAGCCTACTTGATCCCTGTGGATGATCTTTTTGATATGTTTTTGAATCTGATTTGTTAAGACTTTATTGAGAATCTTTGAATTTGTGTTCATCAGAGAGATTGGCCTATAGTTTTCTTTTTTAAGTGTATCTTTATTAGGTTTTGGGATTAAGATATTAACTTCATAGAAGGAATTTAATAGTGTTCCTTCCTTTGCTATTTGATGGAACAGTTTAAGAAGTATTGGTGTTATTAGCTCCTTAAATGTCTGGTAGAACTCTGTGCTGAATCACATTTTTTGGTGTGAAGATTTGAGATTACTTCCTCAATTTCCTCATATATTATAGGACTATTTAAATAATTCAGAACTTCCTGATTCCATTTAGGTAAGTTGTGTTTACTTAGGAATTCATCCATCTCTTTTGTGTTGTCAAATTTCACGAGTATAAGTTTTTGAAATATGATGTTATAATTCTCTGGATTTCTTGGGTATCAGTAGTGATAACTCCATTTTCATTTCTTTTCTTATTATTTATTCAATTGTGCATGTGTGCACTTGCATGTGTGTGTGTGTGTGTGTGTGTGTGTAGAACCACAGGCAAATTCCAGAACCACCATGGACTGCCTCCACCTCCTCCTTGTTTACTCTGCCCCGGGATTCACAGGCTCCGCCATACCAGGACCAGAAACACAGGCTGACGCTGCTTCCGCCTGGCGTCTATACGTGAGGTCTAGGATCCAAACTCAGGACCCTCCGCCTGCAAGGCAGAGGCTTAAGCCCTGAGCCACCTTTCCAGCCCCTCCATTTTCATTTCTAACTTTGTTAATTTGGGCTTTCTCTCTCTCACTTTTGTTAATTTAGCTAGGGTTTCAAAAAACCAGCTTTTTGAGTGGTTGATTTTCTGTATCATTTTCCTAATCTCGATTTCGGATATCTCTCCCCTTATTTTGCTAATCTCCTCCCTTCTACTCCTTTTGGCTCTAGTATCTCTAAAGCTTTTAGCTGCATTGTTATTTATTTCTGATGTTTCCATTTTTTTTTTGATATAGGCATTAAGAGCTATGAACTTACATCTTCGGACAGCTTTCATTGTGTTCCAGAGATTTTGGTAAGTTGTATTTTCATAATCATTCACTTTCAGGAAATCTTGAATTTCCTTTGTAATTTCTTCCTAAATCCAATTCTCATTCAGCATCATAGTGTTAAGTTTCCAGGAGTTAGTGTATTTTCTGTTGCTTGTTGTGTTGTGGATGTCAAGCTTTAAGCCGTGGTGGTCTGATAAGGTACAGGCTAGAATTTCAACTTTCCTGTATATGTGGAGATTTGTTTTGTGGCCCAGTATGTGATCTATTTTGGAGAAAGTTCCGTGTGCTGCTGAGAAAAATGTGTATTCTTTGGTGCATGGATGATAAGTTCTATAGAGATTTGTAAGGTCCATTTCAGTAAAGGTTTGATTAAGTTCCAAAGTGTCTCTCTTAAGTTTTTGACCTGTTGATCTATCCCATGTTGAGAGGGTGGTGTTGAAAACCCCCAGAATTATCATTTTGGGATTGATTTCTTGCTTTAGACGTTGTAGGGTTTGCTTAATGAATGTGGGGGGGAGTCCATATTGGGTGCATATATGTTCAGTATTGTGAAGTCTTCCTGGTGAATTGTACCTGTGACTAACATGTAGTATCCATCTTTATCTCTTATGATTTTTTTTTTTTTGGTTTGGAGTCCACTTTGTCCGATAGCATAATGTCTACCCCTTCCTGTTTTCTGGTTCCATTAGCTTGCAGAATTGTTGACCAGCCTTTTATTTTTAGGATGTGCCTATCTTTTGTGGTGAGATGGGTTTCCTGCAGGCAGCAGATTGATGGATTGTGATTTTTAATCCAAGTTTGTAATCTGTGTCTCTTGATCAGTGAGTTAAGTCCATTAACATTTAATGTTATAATGGAGAAACTATTTTTAATTCCAGACATTTATTATGTTTAGTGGCTTTTGTAAGTGTATTGTTACATCTTTAGGTTTTGGTAGTACTTCCCTTCTGTTCTCCTGGATATGCCTGTTTTTTTCTTTAAGCTTGAGTATCATTTCTAGCATTTTTTGAAGGCCTGGTTTGGTGGACATGTATTCCTTCAAGTTGTCTTTGTGCTGGAAGATTTTTCTTTCTCCCTCAATCATGACTGATAGTTTTGCGGGTTATCTCAGCCTGGGTTGACATTTTTGCTCATTCAATACTTGACGTATGTCTCTCCAAGCTCTTCTTGCTTTTACTGTTTTGACTGAGAAGTCATTTGTTATTTTAATAGGTTTACCTTTAAAAGTGACTTGTTTTTTTCCCTTGATGCTCTCAGCACCATTTCTTTATCTTGAATGTGGAGTGTTTTAACTATTATTTGCCGTAGCGAGTTTCTATTTTGGTCATATCTGTTTGGGGTGTGGAATGCCTCTTGTATATGGATAGGCTTCTCTTTTTTTAGATGAAGAAAGTTTTCCTTGATGATCGTTTGAAAAATTTCCTCAGGTGTGGTATTTTGAGATTCTTGGTCTGGCATTCCATGAATACGCATGTTAGGCTTCTTCAGGGTGTCCAATAACTCTTGAATATTTCTCTCGAGTATCTTTTTGTCTTTAACAACCTCTTCCTTTGAGCTGGTTAATACTCCCACTTTGTCTTCAAGGTCTGAAATTTTGTTTTCTGCTTCGTTAGTTCTGCTGATAAGACTCTCTGTGGAGTTCTGGGTTGAAGATAACTTGTCTTTTAGTTCAGTTTTTAACTCTGCTTGAGTCTGTTTTAACTGCTCTATGCTTGTTTTTGTTTCTTGAACTGTTTTTCTCAACTCCTCCAAGTGTCTGTTGTGTTCCTCTTCAAAGCAATTGATGCAGTTATTTAATTCCTCCTAGATTTCCTCTTTCATAGTATTGAACATGGTAATGATCATGTTTTGAAAGTTGCTATCTTGGGTTAGGCTTTCTTGGCCATTTTCCGTGGGTTTGTTCTGGTTAGAGTCTATCATTATGGGATTAATTCCTTCAGTGGGAAATTTGCTTACTTGGGTGTTGTTTCTCTTTGACTTGGGCATTGTTGTTTTAACTCTTGAGACCGTCTTTCAATTTCTGTGCGTTTTTCACTGAACTGAATTATTTGGCCTGGAGTTTTGGGGTTGGGCAGGGGCGGAGCTTACCTAGGTGTCGGTGAGTCCCGGCTGGACTGGGTGCAACCCGGGCTGCGGGTTGGGGAAAGGTTAACTGTATTTTATTGTGCTGTATTAGCCTTTTATGTTGCTGTTCCTAATTAGCTTATATTCTGTTGAGGATTTTGAATATTGTGCTGAGTTATGACTATAAGGAATATTGGCTTATAGGTACTTCTTATCTTGTAATATCTCTTCTTTGAACAAAATAAGTTAGTGTTCTAGGGATCATTATATAAGTATATATATAATATATATAAGTATATATATAAATATAAATATCTATTAACAGTCTTTTGCCACTCATCAATGAAAACTATATTAATGCAGATTCCACTTTTATAGAAAATGTTTAATGACTAAACTCAGTTTCATATATATGTATTTATGTATGTTGAGTATAGACACAGATATACCTACATTTAAGCATATGTATTAAGGATCTCTTCATTTCTCTTGCATTTTAGAAGTTTCTGTCATTCAGTCTCCTTCCTTGAATTTATAAACATAGTTTATATATAGTTATTGCTTATTTTTCTCTTACCTCTCTCTTTTTTTCTCTCCCTCTCTTTCTCTCTCTCTTTATAAGTAACAGGGGTATCAATACAGTGTCAGTTTACTGATTCTTTAGCAGTCTTTATTTGATTCACCAATTCTTACATTGTTTTCTCTTTTTCCTATAGACATGCTAAACCGTTTATCGGGATTAGTAAATGTTTTTCATGATTTATCAGGATATAAACAGGATGTGAGAAGCCCTTTTGGAGCTGTGAGTATATCTGCCTGATTTAAGCTGATGAGACAAATGCTCTGCATTTTTCTGAGGAAAAGAATTAAAATAGAAAGATGTGCACAGCTTCTCTTAAACAAAATAGAAGGATAAAGAAAAGTATTAAGACCTTGTAAATAACCATTCTGTTCTAAGTTTTGTAGCTTAAGTACTATAAAAATGGAAGCCCTGCGCAATGTCCAACACACTATTGACTTCACAAAGTCTAGCATTTGCTAAAGGCACTAGGATCCTGGGAGGCAAGGGATTGAAAGCTACAGTAGTGTTCCTATGCTTAACAGGAACACAGGAAAGGGTTCTGGGAAATGCCACTGGGTCCTTGCACCTCATCAGAGAGGAGGACCCAGAGGAGAGTTTGGCATGCACATTAAAGGATGCTCCGGGGATTTGGGGGGGAGAGGCACTGGGGGATGGGGACAGAAGGGAGAGGGAGGGGGCACAGGGGGATAGGGGTTGGAGGGAGGGAGGACCAGTGTACTTGTTAAGTTTGTATGAGTGGAAATTTTAAAAAAAGAAAGAAATGGAAATCAGCTTCTAGATTTGAAAGATTTTTCTCAGTTCTCCTAAGTCTTCCTTCTAATTTATGAGAAAGTTTTAAGTGATTGGTGGGGGAAATACAAGATCATGGGTCTTGACAATATGTTTCCTTTTATGCACTAATCTGAAATTTTCTTATATGTAACATTATATTTTCTCAGGGTCACATAAAGAATCAAAGGCAGTCTTTTATGAAAGATGAATCCTGATGCCTAAAAATTAAGAGATGTATATTCAACTGGCTCTTTGTTTTTCATTTGAGACAGGGTTCTTATGTGTTCTAGGTTGATTTTGATCTTACTTTGTAGCTGAGGATGACCTTGAACTGATGATTCTCTGGCATTTAATCTCCAGGAGACTGGGATCACACACACCATCCAGTGATAGGAACTGAACACAAACAGAGCTTCATGAATTTTAGATTAGCACTCTGCCAGTTGAGCCACATCTTATCTTATACTTTGTCAAGTTAAAATTTTGACTTCTGACTTCTCCACTTAGTCATCTGTATTCTTATTTCCCTTTATTTTTTTCTTATGTAAAATTTGGATAATAGAACTTTAAATGAGATGGAATACTCGATACATTATAGTGACTATGCTGATTATTATTGGATTGTTTAGAAAGAATGTTAAGTTCAAAAGAGGATATGGTTAAAGGATAAGATGAAGTTGTGGGAATGAAAGAATTCTTGTCTGGAAATTAATGATTTCCCTTTACATTGCCAGAACTCAGCCCAGGATTATGACATTGAATCTAATATTTCAAAAGATGATATTCAATATAACTTGGTGTATAAAGAAAATTTAGTCTTGGAATTGAAAGATTTGCTTAGACAGAAGGATATTCAACTTTTGCAGAAAGATGAAGCTCTGCAGGTATTACCACTTTGCTCTTTTCTTGACGAGCATTTGATAAAGATATATCCTTTCCCCGGACTGTTATAACAACCAATTCTTATTTCCCAACTGCTGTACATGACAAATATGGAAAGTGACCATTGTTATGAGCTGCATAAATAGTAAATAAATGTTAATCATCATTATTCTATATGGCAGGATGAAAAACAGTATGCTGAGAACAAGATTAAGAAAATGAAACTTAAAGCAAAATCCAAAATAGATGTGTTGAACAAACAGATGGAGGAAATGAAAGCACAAAGAGGGGCTGCTCTGCCTGAAGAATCCCAGATTGAGCCTCTATGTAAGGTACAGTGACTAGCTGGATTGACAGTAGGTATTTTCTTAGTCAATAATCCTGCCAGCATTATGGATCTTTAGTAAACACAAAATATTATAGTAGTTAGTAAATTAATATAATGCCAATTAGTACAGCTCTCTCATATTAAGCTTATAGTTTGCTTGAGCTATAGGCAGCAACACAGAGAGAAAAAATCCTACAGAACATGTAGTCATGAAATGCCAGTTATTAACATTTATCAGAGAATTTAAAAGACTGACAGAAAGAAAGAAGACTTAAAGTGAGACATCTAAAGAATAGAGACATACACTAAGAGGATTTTGATCATTGTTTAGAACATTATTTTCGGTATGATTTGTTTTCCTGCACTGAAAATCCTTTATATAATGGATTACATTAAAATATTCTGTGGATTCTTGTTTCATGGATCATGGATTGAATCAACTTGTCTCCCTTTCAGGATGCCCTTCCTGTTTTTTTTTTTTTTTTTTTTTTTTTTTTTTTTATGACTGCCATCAACAAAACAGTTTCCGATCAGAGATAAAAAGAGGACTAAGGGAAGCTGTCTTTTGAGGAGTACACATTCCATGATCTTCTCTTTAGCAGCACATTACCATCACTCTAAGAAATCTTACAGTGTGATGTGGTCATACTGAGGAAGGTGTTTCCCTGCACAATTATGCAGTCAGCCTTCATGTCACCTACAGAAGACATTATTTTATTTCCTTAATTTGCTCGTTTTGTCCTTGTAGATACTGCATTTGCATCCTCAGAGATGTTCTTGTGATAAATACATTTTAATCAATTTTTAGGTAGAGTCATGGAGGGAGTCCATTGCCACTTCTCAGTATCTTGCTTATTCTTTTCTCTGAGGATTAAAATTTAGCACTCAGAGAACATTACTATATCTGAATCTCAGGATTCTTGTTTGACTAGATATACAGGACAGTGAGAGAATACTCATGCCTTGTATATGTGGTCCTGGGTTCAAACCCAAATACAAGCTGGGGACAGTGAATAACTTTTCAATTTATTTCACAGCTTTCTTGAAGTTCTTAAATAACTTCGGTCTCTGAATTCTTCTTTTCTTCCTTTATGGTTCCTCTGATAACTCTGTTCCCTGGCTATGGTGGCACTTACCTTTTCCTTCCCACTTTTTTCTCCAAATTTATATTTAGTTATCCTGTTAGATTTTTTAAGTTATTGATCTTATACTCTGATTTTAATTTAATTAAAGTTTAGCCTATGTGGTCTTAAATATGTCTGTATGTAATAATCTTATTTTTTCCTTCTGGTTATTTGAGTGATCTCCAGCACCCACAGTGTGCTATAGTCATCACTGACAAGAACCTTTGATAATTACACATGCAGTATGCTGCTGGGTAGTCTGAGGAGGAATTGTTGAAGAAATGATAGTAATCTTCCAATGCTTTAATATTATGGGAAAGAAAACGTCAAATTGTTCTCTTTTTACTTTGAACAAGCAAAACCGGGTTTATTAGAGATTTAATAGAAGCATTGTCTGACTCAAAAGAAGAGCATATTGGAGTGAAAATAAGACTTTTTTTCTGATATCTTCCCCTCCCTTAACAGTAACTGTTGCTTTCTGAGATTTATTCATACATTTTCAAGGCATTAAGAAAGTTGATTTTCTATTAAAGTTTAGTGTAATCTAGTACAGACTGATTTTGCAGGGGGCTAATGTTAGAATAGACATTCCATTTCTTGTACCTTCTTGCTTCTGATTGCTTTCCACTGTTTTCAGACAGCCATCTTTGGTATTGTTCAGAGTTTACAACTATCTAAGAAGTAGTAGAAAATAAGATTCGTTACTTTTTGTTACATTTTTAATACTCCCAACAATTTAAAGATGCTGCAATTAAGTTGTTATCAAGGTCAAGTATAGCAAAAGATCAAACATGTATTAAGAATAACTTTAAAATAAGTGACTTAATTCATTATGTTTTTTTAACTTGTCAAGAGTTCTACAGAGTGTGAAATGATAAAACAGGAACTTGAGGAGAAGGAACAACTAATTAACAACTTACGAGCCCAGCTTTGGAAGGCACAATCAGAACAAGTTGCACAGGTAGGGGGGTGTGCTTTACCTCACTACCATAGCTTGGCGCACTACCATCCAGTGGATTATTATGTATTCAATAAGTAGATAACAAGTATCTACTTATGTGTTGGGCAGTACCCTCTCTGCCTGCTTCTCATCTCACTCCCAAGGCTATGTATTGGTATTAGTCATTTTTCGTTGGTATGTGTAGACACCCAGTATTTTTCTCTATATATGGTTTACATGTTTTTCTTGTAGAGTTTTTCTTGAATTATATAATTTATTGTGTTTGACTTGTTCCCATGCTCAGGTTTCTTGTTTGGGATATTCCTTGTGATTTCTGTTATTTATATTTTGGTCTTTATCTCCAGCATTTATTATTTTATCAATTTTTTAATTCTAAATCATTTTTTCAAGTTCCTTTATCCTATTAAACTTATGAATTCAGTTGTGCTACTTTTATGTTGTTTTTATATTTTTTCTGTAATTTCCTTTTATATCAAATTTATGAGTTTTGTTACCTATTCTGAATTTTTAAAATTCTGATATTATTCATGTTTTAAATATTTTAACTTCTTTAAAGGTTTTATAAGTTCTGTTTTTAATTATGCATTTATAAATTTTGATCCTTCTATAAACACGCAGTTCTACACATTGATTTTTTTTGTCGTTGTTGTTTCTTTAATTGCGTATTAAATTGTAGTCAAAGTTGACCTAGAATTGTAAACCATGCTGACTTGAAACTGTAGCAGATCACTTCTCCATCTCTTGAATGCTGTAATTACAGACAGGAACCCTCATGACTGACTTCTTTGTGTCTTTTTAATGACATGCAGTATTTGACTTGGATCCTCTTCTATTTCTTCTTGTTGTCTGAAATTAGTATTACTGAACTTTTAGAGAGAGATTTATTTCAGGAAAAATTTTCATACTTATTAATTTTACCTTTTTTTCTCAACTACATGAGCACAGAATTTCTCAGATTCATGACTTTTTCCCCTCATGTTCTTCACGTTGTTCTGTATTGTCATTGTCTAATACTGATAACCATACATCCTAGACAATTCATATGTACATCAACAGGTGAATATTTTCAAACTGTGAAATGTGCACATAGTATACTATTCTTTAGAAATAAAAATCAATGAATTATGTGCAACATATCCCTTCATTTAAATGAAGAAATGTTCAGTCAGTCACTTCTGATTTAGAAATACTAAATTCTAACTAAAATAATCAAGGTATATATTTTTATTTTTAATTATAGCTTACCTTGTTAGCAGTAATGACTCATGCCACTTGCATCAATTATTTAAATAAGCGAATTTCAGTATTGCATATGGCTTCAGAAAAATAATTCAAGCTCTGTCTACTTGGTGATTTATTGTATGTACTGAATATTGTTCAAACTTCAATAATATATCTTTTTGGATAAAACTGGTAATATAAATTGCAGTCATATCAAAACAAAACTAAATTTGATGAAAAATTGAGCCATAAGCAATATTAAATTTAACTTAAATAATACAAAAAATGAAAAAAATACTTTGCATTAGTTGCATTCCAAGCCTGATACAGTCTCATGTGACAACCTGATATTGAATGTGCAGGATGTACATAAAACTTCTCTTTTGTCTGTCTCTATTATTCCTATTCTGTTTTTTTATTTTCAATTGAACCAAGGTCTTGGTATGTAGCCTATGTTGGCCTTGAGGTCACAATATCTTTCTGTCTCAACTTTCTGAGATTTCAGACAGAGGCATGATCACTATGCTCAAGGTTTTGTTTCCAGTTCATCAATGATAAGTCAAAGATGGAAACATGCAGTCCAAGTGTTCTGCAGTGTGCTACACATCCAGATTTGTATCACTTTAATTTCATTGTTAGTAGTTTCTCCTAACTGCATGTTCATATCTATGTCTTGGAATAGAGTCCTGATAAGTTCATTGAAGACACTTGAGGGTCTAGTTTGCTTTGGCCTTTTAATCCTTCTTCCATTTAATTAGTGTTAAAGATTGGTGGAGTGCGGCTGTTATTGCAAAATTGGCCACTGCCTTCCCCAAACAAATATTGTTTTGCTCTTTTAGACTTTCCCTGTTCTGAAGGCCAGAGTATTGTGCTCTGTAGCTAGTGTTTTCCTATTACATGCTCTCTAGTACCATACAGATCTTGTCTATTTTAATGATTTGCCATTACTTGTTTGTATTCTAGGGTTTTGTATGACTGTTGTCCCAACTTTATTGATAATACTGTCCCTGTTTTTTCTTTATTTTAGTTTTGTTTGGTCTATATGAGCATTCAAACAAATTGGGAAAATTGTTGTTTTTCCTTCTATTTCCCTCTAACAAATAAATTTTGATAATTATTTTTCATTAGTAGTCACAATGCTCATTATTGGTCACCAAAGCTTGATGAAATGTTAAGATATGGGATAAGTAAGTCAAAACAAGCTGAGGTGAAATGATATTTCTGTACAGAAGACAGGACTAAAACAGTCAAGTAACATGATAGATGAAAATAAGTGTTATGACACAAATAAAAGTGGATAATGGGCTAGAAATTGGGGAGAAGTAAAAAAGAAGAACGACTGAGAAGGGAACAAAGTGATGATATTTGAAGAAAATATATATACATAATATAATATGTATTATAATATGTGATGTCAAATAGAATATAATAATAATGAAGAGCCACATTTCCACTTGTAGTATATTTGAATTCTAGGTAAATATTTTTAGTACCTCCAACATCTTAAGACATAATGAGTCAGACCTTCTTAAAAACCATTAATTTTTATTAGAAAAGTAAAAAAAAGGCTCATTGATTTCTCTCTCTGTACACACACACACACACACACACACACACACACACACACACATTCTCTCTCTGCTCAGTTTTTCAGTATATGGTAATTCCTTTTTAAAATTTCATATATGAAATACTTGTAGATATAATACATAGGTTTATAGACACTGGATATACCTTGTTTTTGAAGTTCCAGGGATTGAACCCAGGGCTTCATGCTTGCTAGACAGGCATTCTGACACTTGAGGCACATGTATCTCCAACCTTTTAAGTTAAAACTGATGGAGCCTCCACTTAGTTGCCTGCATTCCTGTTTCTCTATTTTTTTTTACATAACATTTGTATAATAATACTTTAAATGGTATAAAATGCTCAATACATTGTAGTGGCTTTGCTGATTATTGTTGGACTGTTTAGATGGAGCCTTTAGTTTTCCAGGACTTACCCCAGAACTCTGATATTGAATGTAATAATAAAATACAGGAGGACATTTTACATCGTTTCACTGAGGCAGAAAACTTGATCATGATACTGAAAGATGTGATTAGAGAGAAGGATGTTCAACTCCAGCAGAAAGAAGAAACTCTACAGGTATGACCTGAACATTCAATAAGCACAGATCCTTCCTTCAGACTGTTGGAGCATCTGATTGCTACTTCCTAACTATTGTAAATGATGACTGTTGGAAGTAGCGTTGGTTATGTGCTAACTAATGGTAAAAAAGCATTCATTGTCATTGTTCTGTATAGGAAGAAAGACAATCTTCTGAGAACAAGATGACCAACATGAGACTTCGTTCTCAAGCCAAAATAACTGTGTTAAACAAGCAAATAGAAGAAATGAAGGCAGAAGAGGCTGAGTTCCTCTCTACGGTATGGTGACTGACTAGGTCGATGATAGGTATTTTCTTAGTCAATAAGCCTTCCAGTATTATAAATCTTCAATAAACATATCATTCCATATGATGATAAATTAATACAGCACTAATCAATACAGTTCCATCTTACTGAGTTTGCTTGGGATGTTGGACACACACTGGGAGATTAAAAATCCCCCAGAAAATGTGAACATGGAATGGTAGTTGTTGCCAGTTTATCAGAGAATTTAAAAGACTGGAAGAAGAAATAAAACTTAAAGCAAAAGAGTTAAACAGCAGAGACTTATGTTAGGGGGATTTCGACCATCGCTTAGAACTTTTTAAACTGCATGATCACTATGGACTTGTTTCCCTTGTCTACAACCCTTTAATCTACTGACTTAATAGAAAATATTCTGTGTGTTTTTATGGCCCCATAGTGGTGGATTAGTGTTTCATTGATCATGAGTTAAATCAAATGGACCAATTTGTCTTTCTGTCATGATAACCTTCCTGTTTTTTTTTTTATGGCTGCCACCTATAAAACAGTTTTCAATCAGAGCTACAAAGATATTGCAGTTCACCTGCATGATTGTTGATAAATGACCATCACACAGCTTAAGAGAACAGGGAGTTTACTTTCTTATGACAGTCTGGTTAGTGTTCTCAGTCCAGCTTGAAGGGAGAGCACACACCAACACCAGGTTCAAGGGAACTGACCACACCATCACTGCATAACGGCTGAGAGATGGACAATCCTTACTTGTCGGACCAGCATGTCTGGCCAAGTGTACAGAAGGATGCCAACTCTCTCAACCAGCTCGCCGTGATTTATTCAGGGTCTAATCCCACCCACCATAGGCTGATTCTTCCCCATCAGCTAGACAATCTCCTTCAGGTTTGCTCTGGGCTTAACTCAATCATCAACTCTCTACAACTGTGCCCAGAGCTCAAATCCCCAATGGTCAAGTTGACACCTGTGACAAATGAGGACTAAGGAAAGCTGTCTTTTGAGGAGTAGAGCACTATTCTAGCACACATTTCCATTACCTTCCCTTTAGCAGCGTGCAGGAAAGTGAGATGACATGTGTTGTAGTTCACCTGCATGGTTGCTGATAAATGACTATCACACAGCTTAAGGCAACAAGGAGTTTACTTTCTTACAATTGCTGGTTACAGTTCTTAGTCCAGCTTGATGGGAGTGCATGTACCAACACCAAGGCCGAGGGAACTGGCCACACCATCACTGCATAACGGCTGAGAGATGGACAATCCTTACTTCTCAGACCAGCATGTCTGGCCAAGCGAACAGAAGGATACCAACTCTCTCAACCAGCTCTCTGTGATTTATCCAGGGCCTAATCCCACCCACCATGGGCTGGGTCTTCTCCATCAGCTAGACAATCTCCTTCAGGTTTGCTCTGGGCTTAACTCAACCATCAATTCTCTACAACTGTGCCCAGAGCTCAAACCCTCAATAGTCAAGTTGACACCTGTGCATAACTATGACACTCCACCCCTTGTCAACTTGACACAAAAACAATAGCACTTTTTTTTTTTTTTTTTTTACAAAAATTATTCTCATTTATTCAACTCTTTAAAATAAAATATTCATTTAATATGATACTCACAGAGGCAATAAAATACATAATTTAATCCGCTTTTCAAACTCATTTAAAAATAGAGATCTGTCATTTTATGTTTTTTTTTTTTTTTTTTATTAAAAATTTAATTATACATTTTAAAAATTTTTTACCAGTTCCCTCCCTCCCCCCTCTTCCCCCTCCCCTTCCCCCAGTGCCTCCCCCCCAATTCCCAGAGAGTCCTTTATTGTGTGTGCCTAACTCTCCACTGTGTCCTCCTCTCCGATGACATATAAGGACCCAGTGGCATTTCCATAAGCCCTTTCTCTTGTTCCCCTTAAGCATAAGATCACTACTATGGCTGTCAATCCCTTGCCTCCAGGGGTCTCGGTGCCCTTATCAGATGCTAGACTTTATGAGGGCAACAGTGCGCTGGACATTGCGCAGGGCATGCAAAGTTCCATTATGATTGCTTTGGCCCCAACTATAAAAACAATAGCACTTTTAAACTGTAACCTTTCCTTGTCCCCACAGATGTTAAAGTTATCTTTAAAAATATAAATACATTTCATGGACAAATTTAAAATGTTCTCTTATTAAATGTTCAGTTCCAACATTTTCAAAGTTCAAAGTTCTTAACCTTCTTAAATTAGAAATAAGTTAAATACTTTAAAACAGATAAAACATTAAAACAGAAAGAATTTAAACAAGAAATCATTAAAAATATCAAAGTCCAGAAAAAAAAAAACACATCCTTTACTTCAATGTCCATCTTCTGTTGCTCATCACGTAGTAAAGGCGGCTCAAAGATTCTAGGCATTTCCAGTCCCTGTTTGCAGCTTAAAGTTGTAAAAGCAGAGTTCCTCTGAACCAGGCTGAATCTCCACTCGAAGTCATCCTCAGCAGCAGTCTCACAGTTCTGGCATCTCAAACACAACTCTGGGTTCTCCTCTGCAGCTTTAAGCTTCACCATCTCTTGCAGGAACTCTACGCCTGCCGCTTGATGCTAAGCTTTTGCTGCTCTCCATGAACCCCTCGGTAGTACACCCAAACCAGTAAGCTGGACCAACTTCAACACGCTGATGCTGGAAAAGCCCTTTTAAGGCAGCCTAACATCCAAAGGGCAAGAAACGGCTTTAACTTGGGCTTTCAGCCCCTGAAGGAATTTTAGATTTCAAGCCACTAACTTGCCATACGGTGGTTTTCACATCTTCCACTGTCCCAATGCAAGTCACTATGTCTTCCTTCACTGATATTCATTTCTCCAGCTGCTGCCTGCCCTTTGCACATCCAAACCTTTAAGGCTGCCAACACAGCTCTCTTCTGTCAAGCAAACCAGTCCATCGTCTTTAAATTCAGCTTTATCAAAGTCCTTGTTCCCCTCATCACAAATTGGGCCCAAGCAATCTCTCTCAGCAATTGGCCAACTAAACTCTGAAGAATGGTATTTATAAATCCACAAAGTGAAAATTCTCAAGCATTTCCAACTTTGTCCAGCAGAACCGTTCAAAAGCCACAAAATCCACATAGATTTATCAGCAACACCCTACTTCCTGGGTACCAAATTCTGTTGCAGTCAGCCTGCAACATTGCTGATAAATGACCATCAAATGGCTTGAGGGAACAAGGGGTTTATTCTCTTATGATTTCTGGTTACAGTTCTTAGTCCAGCTTGATGGGAGAGCACACACCAACACCAGGGCTGAGGGAACTGGCCACACCATCACTGCATAACGGCTGAGAGATGGACAATCCTTACTTGTCGGACCAGCATGTCTGGCCAAGCGAACAGAAGGATACCAACTCTCTCAACCAGCTCTCTGTGATTTATCCAGGGCCTAATCCCACCTACCATGGGCTGGGTCTTCCCCATCAGCTAGACAATCTCCTTCAGGTTTGCTCTGGGCTTAACTCAACTCTCTGCAACTGTGCCCAGAGCTCAAACCCTCAACAGTCAATTTGACACCTGTGCTTAACTATGACAACACGCATGCCCTGTTCCTGTGGCCCTGGATTCAGATTCAAGTACAAACTATGGATAGTGAATAAGAATAATCTTGATTGACTATTCAGTTTATTTTCAGAGCTCTCTTAATGTTCTCAAATAACTTCTGTTTTGCATCGTTCTTTTCTTCCTTTGTGGTTCTGACATCTCTTTTCCCTGGCTATAGTGACACTAATCTTTTTCTTCCTGTTTATTTCTCCAAATTTCTCTTCAGTTAGGCTGTTAGATTTTTAAATTGTTGACCTTATACACTGATTTTAATTTAATTTAAGTTTAGCTTATGTGGTCTTAAATATGTCTGTATCTAATAACCTCATTCTTCTCTTCTGGCTTTTAAATGATTTGCAGTCCCCAGTGTGTTGTGGCAATTAGTGACTCTTTGACAATTGTATATGCAGTATGGTGCTGGTTGGTCTGAGGAAGAATTGTTGAGAAAGATAGTAATCTCAGGATGCTTTAATGGTGTTTATCACACATGGCTTGTATTTAAGGACCTCCAGCATACTTTTCTATGTAAGGTTCACAAGTTTTCTTTAAGAAATTTCTTGAATTACATCATTTGCTACATTTCATCCATTCCAGTGCTTAAATTTCTTCTTTGCCATTTTTGTTGGTATTTATCTTATTTTTATGTTTTTTTTTACTTTCAGTATTCATAAGTTTTCCCAAATGTTTCTAAATGCTTCCTCACCTCATTCTCAGATTTATTTTTCTTATTTAACTCAGGGCATTAGGTGATGTGCTACATTTATATTGTTTTGCATTATATTCGGGGATTTTCTTTTATTTGAGTTATTTATGAGTTATGTTACCTGCTGTATGTCACATAATTTTATTAACTTCTTTCAAAATATATTTTGTGACATGTTTTTCTGTTTAAACTCATGTTGTTCTATATTTTGGTCTTCATTATTTATTTATTTATTTATTTATTTATTTATTTATTTATTTATTTATTTTGCACTAGGCAGATTATCACGGTGTAATCTGAGCTGACTGTAAACTGATTAGGTAACCCAGGCTGGCTTGGAAATTGTAGCAGTCCTTTTGTCTGCTTCTTGGACGCTGCAATTAAAGCCAGAGCCTTCATGCTCAGCTGCTTTATGTACATTTTCAAACACTAATTTCATGTGATATTTGGCTTGGTTCCTTTTCTATTCTTTCATTTTGTGTGACATCAGTTTTACGAACTTTTAAAAGGAGCCTTGTATTATTAAAACGTGCACACGGTTTCTCTTTTCCTTTTTCTGTTATCCTGTTATTCTGCTTTTTGTTTTGATTTGAGCCAGGGTCTTGGTATGTAGCCCATGTTGGTTTTGAAGTCACAATCCTAGTGTCTCAGCCTTTCTATTTTTCAGACATTGACATTTTCATTATACTCAACTTTTCGTTTTTGCCAGTTCAAGGAAGCAGAAGTCAAAGGCTGAAACATGTAGCCCAAGTGTCTACCAGTGAGCTACATTCCAGCTTTGCTTTACTTTAATTTCATTCCTACACATTTCTCCCAAGTGCATGTTCATGTAAAATGTCTTGAAATAGAATCCTTAGTTTGATGAAGACACCTGAGAGTCTAGATTGCTTTAGCCCCTTAATACTTCCTGCATTTATTCAGTGTTAAAGATGGTGGAGTGTTTCTCTTATTGTAAAATTGATTACTGGCTCCTCTAACAAATATTGTTTTATTCTTTGAGACTTTCCTTGTTGGCAAGGCCAGCATAAGGTGCTCTGTAACTGCTCTTTCCATTATGTACTCCCTAGTGCCGTACAGATCTTGACTATTTTAGTGATTAGCCCTTACTTTTTTGTATTCTAAGGTTTTTATGATGGTCATCCTAACTTTATTGACTACGTTGTCACTGAATTTTTTTCTTTATTTCTGTTTTTCTTGGTCTCTTTTTACTATGTGAGCACTCAGACAAATTGGGAAAATTATTGCTATTCATTCTATTTTTTCTAACTATAAATTTGATAATAATTTTTCATCAGTAATCACAATATTTAGTATTACTGACCAAAACTGGATGAAATGTTAAGATATAGGGTGAACAAGTAAAAACAAGTTGAGGTGAAATGATATATTTCTAAACAAGATAATACTAAAAAAACCCCAAGTAGCATGATAGATGAACACAAGTGGTATGATACAAATAAGGGTGCATAATGGATTAAAAATGGGGAGAGAATCACTGACATTAGAAAAACAATGTTTATACATTATAATGTGTATTATATTATATGATGTTAAATCAACTATAATAACAATGAAGTCCCACAGTTCCATTTGTAGAATATTTGAATTCTAGGTAAATTTTTTTAGTACTTTCAACGTCTAAAGACATAGTGAGTCATTCATTTTTAAAACCATTAATTTTTGTTAAAAATAAAAAAAATCTCAATAGATTTCTCTCTCTTTTCTCTTTCTCTCTACATACATATACAAACTGATAACATCCACACACTTCTGCCTTGATTCAGCTCTTTAGTATATGATAATTCCTTATGAAAAGTCATATGAAAAGTACTTATGAATATAATATATAGGATTACAGGCATAGGACAATGCCTTGTTGCTGAAGTGCTACACATTGAACCCAGGGTTTCATGCTGCTAAACAAGCATTATGTCACTTGAGAAGCATGTATCTCCAACTTTTTAAAGTTAACTGTTTGATTTTCAATTTAGTTGCCACATTCCTGTTTCCCTTTACTTTTTTCTTAGGCAAAATTTGTATAAGAGTAATTGAAAAAGAGATAAAATACTAATACATTATAATGGCTCTGCTGATTATTCTTGAACTGTTTAGAAGGAGTCTTAAGTTTCAATGGAGGAGAATTTTTTGAATGATTTTTTGAATGATGGAGTTATTGGAATGAAAGAATTGCTCTCTAGAAGTTAATAGCATTTCCTTTACATTGCTAGGACTTAAATCAGGACTTTATTACTAAGTGTAATGATAAAGCACATGAGGATGTTCTACATCGCCTTGTTGATGCAGAAGACTTGATTTTGGAACTAAAAGATGTCATTAGACAGAAAGATGTTCAACTGCAGCAGAAAGAAAACACTCTGCAGGTATTACTGCTTAGCTGCTTTCATTTGATAAACACAGGTTTATAGCATCTGATTCCTTTTTCCTAACTACTGTAAATGATGATTGTTGAAAGTAGCATTGGTTATGTGGTAGCTAAATAATAAACAAACATTCACGATCATTGTTCTATGGCAGGAAGAAAAACAAACTTCTAAGAACAAGATGACTAGAATAAAACTTCATGCAAAAGCCAAAGTAAATGTGTTAAACAGAGAAGTAGAAGGAATGAAGGCACTAATAAGGGCTGCTCGTTCTGGAAAACCCAAGACTGATTCCCCATCTAAGGTATGGTGACTATCTGGGTTGACAGTAGGGATTTTGTTAGTCAAGAAGCCTTCCATTATTGCAGATCTTCAATAAACAGCCATCCACCATGGTGGTAAATTAACACGACACCAATTAGCACAGCTCTCTCTTACTGAGTTTGCTTGGGATGTAGAACACAAACAGCAAGATTAAAAATCTCCCAGAAATTGTGGGCATGGAATGGCATTTGTTGCCAGTGTATCAAAGAATCATAAAAGGATGACAAGAAATGGACCTAAAGCAAAAGAGTTAAATAGCAGAGCCATATAAGAGGAGTATTTTGATCATTACTTAGAACCTTATAAACTGCATGATAATTATGGATTTGTCTAATTGATCTATAACCCTTTACTCTGTTGAATTAATGTAGAATATTCTGTACCTCTCTATGGCCACATAGTGGTGGATTCGGGTATCATGGATTGTAGCTTAAAGCAAAGGGATCAGCTTATTTCCCTGTCAGGATGTCTTTCCTTTTCTTGTTTTTTATTTGCTTTTTTGTTTTTGACTGCCACCAAAACAGTTTCCAATCTGAGAACTGAAAGAGGAGTAGAGCACTGTTCCAGCATACATTTCCCTTTAGCAGCACATTCACTTCACCCTTCCCTGAGTCAGAAACCTTTACAGTGTGGAGTGGGTCCTATTGACACAGGTGTGTTACTACTGTACAATTATGCAGTCAAGCCTTCATGTCACCCAGAGAAAACATGGCTCATTACCTCAATTTGCTTGTTGTGCTCTTTGCCTTTTGTATTTTCAGAGGTGTTACTGCTTGGGATAAATACATTTCCATCAATTTTAGGCACAAGCCATGAAGCGAGGTTATTGTTAGTTCTTAGTACTTTGTTTAATCTTTTCTTTGAGGGACTAACTTAGCACTCAGAGAGCATTACTGTAACTGAATCAGGATCCTTGTTTGGGTGGGCATTCAGGACAGGGGGAGAACACTCCTGTCCCTTTTCTGTGACCCTAGGTTCAGACTCAAGAACAAACTGGGATCAGTGAGGAAGAATAACTTCGACAAACTTTTTACTTTCACAGCTCTCTTAATGTTCTCAAAGAACTTCTGTTGTTGATGCTTTTCTTCCTTTATGGTTCTTAATTCTCTTTCCTGGCTATTGTGGCATTAATCTTTTTCTTCCTGTTTGTTTTTCTAACTTTCCTTTCTGTTTGCTACTAGATTTTTATATTATTGATCTGTAGTCTGATTTTTAACTTAAAGAGTAGTTTCTGCAGTCTTAAATGTATCTGAATCTAATAACCTTTTATTTTTCTTATTTTTCCTCTGGTTCTTAAATGATTTCCAGCACCCATCTCCTGTGCAGTAGCTATAAGTGGCAAGTACTTTTAAAATCATAAATGAAGTATGATGCTGGGTGGTCTGAGGATGAACTGCTAAAGAAATGATAATAATCTGCAAATGCTTTAATGGCATTTTTGTATATGAATTTTATTTGTAGACACCTAGTACATTTTTCTATATAAATTTCACATAACATCTTTTCAGAAGTTTTCTTCAATTATATCATTTGTTACATTTCCTCTGTTCCAGTTCTTAAGTTTCTTCTTTAATACTTCAGATGACATTTCTCTTATTTTTATGCTTGTTTTTTAAATTTTTTTAAAATTATTTATTCAATTGTGTGTGTCTGCGTATGTATGTGTGTGTGCGCGCGCGCATCTGTGTGTGTAGAACCACAGGACGAATTCGGGAACCACCATGGACGCATCCACCTCCTTCTGCCCTGGGCATCCACCTCCTTCTGCCCTGGGATTCACAGGCTCCGCCCTACCAGGACCAGAAGCGCAGGCCACCCCTGCTTCTGCCTGGTGTCTATACGTGGGATCTGGGATCCGAACTCAGAACCTTCCGCCTGCAAGGCAGAGGCTTAACCTCTGAGCCACCTCTCCAGCCCCCTTATGCTTGTTATGTTTATTAGTTTTTATTAGTTTTTATTAGTATTTATTAGTTTTTTCAATTCCTTCCAAATGCTGCATCAACTCTTTCTCAAATTCCTTTTTCTTATTTAAATCAAGGCATTAGGTGATATGTTACATTTCTGTTTTTGTATTATATTCTGGGATTTTATTTAAAATATTTTTTTTAATTTATGAGTTTTGTTATCTGCTGTGAAGCTTTCAAATTCTGACTTTTTTCATATCTTGAATATTGTTATTAGCTCCTTTCATAATATATTTTGTGATTTCTGTTTTTCAAGCATGACCCAGTAAATATTTTTCTGCTGTAAACATGCTGTTTTACAACTTAGTCTTGGTATTTTATATAATGGTTTACTCATTTATTTGTCAATTAAGCAGGGTGTCATGATATAACGTGAGCTGACCAGAAAAGGACTATATAGCCCAGGCTGGCTTGGAAATTGTAGCTGTCCTCTTGTCTACATTTTGAATGCTTTAATTACACTCAGAGCCTTTATACTCAGCTTCTTTATGTCTTTCTAAATACTAATTTCATGTGATCTTTGCTTGATTGTTCTTTTATTCCTTTTCTTTGATGTTAGTCTGCATGAATTTTTAAAAATTTTTTTATTATTATGATTATTTATTCAATTGTGCGTGTGTGTGTATGTATGTGCGCGCATGTGTGTATGTGTGTGTGTAGAACCACGGACGAATTCGCGAACCACCATGGACGCCTCCACCTCCTTCTGCCCCGGGATTCACAGGCTCCGCCATACCAGGACCAGAAGCACAGGCCGCCCCCGCTTCCGCCTGGCGTCTATACGTGGGATCTGGGATCCGAACTCAGGACCTTCCGCCTGCAAGGCGGAGGCTTAACCCCTGAGCCACCTCTCCAGCCCCGTTTTCATGAATTTTTAAAAGGAGACTTGTATTTATAAAACATATGTACAGCTGATTTTTGCCTATGTTTTTTTTTTATTGCTATTCTGCTTTTTGTTTTGATTTGAACCAAGGTCTTGGTATGTTGCCCACGTTGGTCTTGAAGCCACAATCCTCCTGTCTCAGCCTTCTGAAATTACAGATCTGGGCATGCTCACTGTATTTAGGCTTTTTTTTCCAGTTCATCAACCAGAAGCCAAATATTGAAACATGTCCATCTTTGCTTCACTTTAGTTTCATTGCTAGATGTTTGCCCTAGTGTATGTCCATATCCATGTCTTGAAATAGAGTTCTGATGAGTTTGATGAAGACATCTGAGGATCTAGTGTGCTTTAGCCTTTTAATTTTTCTTGCATTTAATCTGTGTTAAAGATTGGTGGAGTGCTCCTCTCAGTGTAAAACTGGCTACTGCTTCCTCTAAAAAAATGTTGTTTTGCTCTTTTAGGCTTTTCCTGTTCTCAAGGCTAGTGTATGTTCTGTAGGTGCTTAATTTCCATACATATTCCCTAATGCTATGCAGATATGTCCGTTTTAATGATTTGTTCTTACTAGGGTTTGTATGACTATCATCCCGATTTTATTGATATTGTCCCTGATTTTTCTGGTTTTTTTTTTTTTTTTGGATTCTCTTACTGTGTGACCATTCAAACAAATTGGGAAAATTGTTGTTATTCCTTTTATTTTCCTCTAACAAATTAATATAATTGTTTTTTTTATCAGTACTCACAATCTTAAGCATTACTGACCAAAACTTGATAATGTTACAATATGGTGTAAGTCAAAAGAAACTGAAGTGAAATATTTTTATAAAGAAGATAGTCTAAAGCAGCCAAGTAAATCTTATGAAGTTAATAATGGTGGATAATTAGCTGGCTAGTGGAGAAAGAGTAAAAAGGAGGACCATTGACAAGGAACATTTTGATGATATTTGAAGAAAATATATATACATAATGTGCCCTATTCTATATGATGTTAAATAGAATATAATAGACACAGTTCCAATTCTGGTGTATTTGAGTTGTAGGTAAATATGCTTAGTACCTCAATCTCTTAAGATATAATAGGTCAGTCCTTTTATAACTATAAATTTTATTAAAATAATTTCTTTCTGTCTCTCTTTACACACAAATACACACACACAACACACTCACAAATACAACTTCATTCTCTGTTCACTTCTTTAGTATTTGACAATTTGTTATTAAAATATCTTGTGAAAAATATTTGCAAATATTTTACACAGGCTTATAAGCACTGAACTATGCCTTGTTGAAGTCCTGGGCTTCATGTACGCTAGGCATGCCATGGAGCCAAATGTATCTCCATCTTTTAAAGTTAAAATATGTTGATTTCTCCACTTAATAGACAAAGTTTGTATAATAGTACTTTAAATGAGGTTAAAAACTCCATATATTATAGTGGATTTGTTGATTTTTGTTACATTGTTTAGAAGGAGTCTTGAGTTTCAAAAGATGAAAGTTGTTTGAAGGAGAAGATGGAGTTGTGGAAATGAAAGAATTTCTTTCTGGAAGTTAATAAACTTTCATTGTTCTTATACAGGACTTACCCCAGGACTCTGACATTAAATGTAATAATAAAGAACACGAGGACGTTCAACATCGCATCGTCGATGCAGAAAATTTGATTCTGGAACTGAAAGATGTGATTAGACAAAAGGATGTTCAACTACATAACAAAGAAGAAACCCTGCAGGTATTACCGCTTCTTGAGCATTCCATAAAAAACAATACTTACTTTGGACTATTAGAGCATCTGATTCGTATTTCTCAATTACTGTAAATGATGACTATTGAAAGTAGCATTGATTATGTGCTAGCTAAATGGTAATCAAACATTCATGGTCATTGTTCTGTCCCAGGAAGAAAAGCAAACATCTAAGAACAAGATGACTAGAATAAAACTTCATGCAAAAGCCGAAGTAATTGTATTAAACAGAGAAATAGAAGAAATGAAGGCACTAAAAAGGGCTGTTCAGACTGGACAATTCATTGTTGAGCTCCTATGTAAGGTATGGTGACTGACTGAGTTGACAATAGATAATTTCTTAGTTATCAAGCCTTCCAGTGTTGTAGATCTTTAATAAACAGCCATCTACCATGGTGGTAAATTTACACCACACTAATTAGCACAGCTCTATCTTATTGTGTTTCCTTGGAATGTTGGACACACACAACAAGATTAAAAATCTCCCAGAAATTGTGGGCATGGAATGGCATTTGTTGCCAGTGTATCAAAGAATCATAAAAGGATGACAAGAAATAGGACCTAAAGCAAAAGAGTTAAACAGCAGAGCCATATAAGAGGAGGATTTTGATCATTACTTAGAACCTTATAAACTGCATGATAATTATGGATTTGTCTAATTGATCTATAACCCTTTACTCTGTTGAATTAATGTAGAATATTCTGTACCTCTCTATGGCCACATAGTGGTGGATTTGGGTATCATGGATTGTGGCTTAAAGCAAAGGGATCAGCTTGTTTCCCTGTCAGGATGTCTTTCCTTTTCTTGTTTTTTATTTGCTTTTTTGTTTTTGACTGCCACCAAAACAGTTTCCAATCTGAGGACTGAAAGAGGCTGTCTTTTAAGGAGTAGAGCACTGTTCCAGCATACATTTCCCTTTAGCAGCACATTCACTTCACCCTTCCCTGAGTCAGAAACCTTTACAGTGTGGAGTGGGTCCTACTGACACAGGTGTGTTACTGTACAATTATGCAGTCAAGCCTTTATGTCACCCAGAGAAAACATGGTTCATTACCTTAATTTGCTCATTGTGCTCTTTGACTGCTATACTTCTTTTGTATTTTCAGAGGTGTTACTGCTTGGGATAAATACATTTCCATCAATTTTAGACACAAGCTATGAAGCGAGGTTATTGTTAGTTCTTAGTACTTTGTTTAATCTTTTCTTTGAGGGACTAACTTAGCACTCAGAGAGCATTACTGCAACTGAATCAGGATCCTTGTTTGGATGGGCATTCAGGACAGGGGGAGAACACTCCTGTCCCTTTTCTGTGGCCCTAGGTTCAGACTCAAGAACAAACTGGGATCAGTGAGGAAGAATAACTTCGACAAACTTTTTACTTTCACAGCTCTCTTACTGTTCTCAAATAACTTCTGTTATTGATGCTTTTCTTCTTTTAGGATTCTTCCAACAATTCTCTTTCCTGTCTATTGTGGCATTAATCTTTTTCTTCTTGCTTGTTTTTGTTACTTTCTTTTCAGTTATGCTACTAGATTTTTACATTATTGATCTGTAGTCTGATTTTTAACTTAATTAAAGTGTAGTCTCTGCAGTCTTAAATATGTCTGTATCTAATAACCTTTTATTCTTCCTCCGGGTCTTAAATGATTTCTAGCACCCACTGTCTATTTAAACTCATACATGCAGTATGATGCTGGGTGGTCTGAAGATGAATTGTTGAGAATGATAGTTAGTTCCAGGATGCTTTAATGGTGTTTATCACACATGGTTTGTATTTGAGGACACCCAGTATACTTTTCTATACAAGGCTCTCATGATATCTTTTTAGAAGTTTTCTCGAATTTTATTATTTGTTAAACATTTCCTCTATTCCAGTGCTTAAGGTTTTTCTTTAGTACTTCTGTTGGTATTTTGTGATTAATATGCTTGTTTTTGTCTTCATTGTTTATTGTTTTCTCAATTTCTTCTAAATGCTGGATCGACTCTTTCTCAGATTCCTTTTTCTTATTTAAATCAAGGCATTAGGTGATGTGTTACATTTGTGTTTTTGTATTATATTCTGGGATTTTATTTTATTTGAGTTATTTATGGGTTTGTTATCTGCTGTGAAGCTTTCAAATTCTGACTTTTTTCATATTTTGCATACTGTTATTAGCTTTTTTCACAATATATTTTGTGATTTCTGTTTTTCAAGCATGACCCAGTAAATATTTTTCTGCTGTAAACATGCTGTTTTACAACTTAGTCTTGGTATTTTATATAATGGTTCACTCATTTATTTGTCAATTAACCAGGGTTTCATGGTATAACCTGAGCTGACCAGAAAAAGACTATGTAGCCCATGCTGGCTTGGAAATTTTAGCCATCATCTTGTCTGCTCCTTGCATGCTTCAACTACAGTCAGAGCCTTCATGCTCAGCTGCTTTATGTGTTTTTCTAAATACTAATTACATGTGATATTTTGCTTGATTCTTCTATTCCTTCTTTTTGTTTGATGTTAGTCTTCATGAATTTTTTTTAAAATGATTTTTATTATTATTATTTATTATTCAACTGTGCGCATGTGCGTGTGTATGTGTGTGCGCGTGTGTGTCTGTGTGTGTTGTGTGTGTGTCTGTGTATATGTAGAACCACGGACGAATTCGCGAACCGTCATGGACGCCTCCACCTCCTTCTGCCCCGAGATTCACAGGCTCCGCCCTACCAGGACCAGAAGCGCAGGCCGCCTCCGCTTCCGCCTGGCGTCTATACGTGGGATTTGGGATCGAACTCAGGACCTTCCGCCTGCAAGGCGGAGGCTTAACCCCTGAGCCACCTCTCCAGCCCAGTCTTCATGAATTTTTAAAAGGAGACTTGTATCTTTAAAACATATGAACAGGGGATTTTTGCTTATCTCTCTTATTGCCATTCTGCTTTTTGTTTTGATTTGAACCAAGGTCTTGATATATAGCCCATGTAGGTCATGAAACCACAATCCTGTCTCAGTCTTCTAAGATTACAGACCTAGGCATGCTCACTGTACTTAGGTTTTTTTTTCTCTAGTTCATCAACCAGAAGTCAAATACTGAAACATGTCCATCTTTGCTTCACTTTAGTTTCATTGCTAGATGTTTGCCCTAAGGTATGTCCATATCCATGTCTTGAAATAGAGTTCTGATGAGTTTGATGAAGACACCTGAGGATCTAGTGTACTTTAGCCTTTTAATTTTTCTTGCATTTATCAGTGTTAACGATTGGTGGAGTGCTCCTTTCATTGTAAAACTGGCTACTGCTTCCTCTAAAAAAATGTTGTTTTGCTCTTTTAGCTTTCCCTGTTCTCAAGGCCAGTGTAGTGATTCTCTGTAGGTGCATAATTTCCATACATATTCTCTAGTGCCATGCAGATCATGTCTGTTTTAATGGTTTGTTCTTACTTCATCTGTTCTAGGGTTTGTATCATTATCATGCCAGTTTTATTGATAATATTGTCCCTGCTTTTTCTCTGTTTTTGTTTGGACTCTTTTACTGTGTGGTCATTCAAACAAATTGGAAAAATTGTTGTTATTCTATTTTTCTATAACAAATAAGTGTAGGTAATTATTTTTTATGAGTGGTCACAATGTTTAGTATTAATGACCAAAGCTTGAATGTTTAAATATGGATGGTATCTGCAGTCAGAACAAGCTGAAGTGAAGAGATATTTTCAAGAAGGTAGTGCTTAAGTAGCCAAGTAAATTTTATGAAGTAAATAAATGTGGATAATAGGGTAGCAAGTAGAGAAAGGGTAAAAAGGAGGTCATGTTGATAGGGAACATGTTGATGATATTTGAAGAAAAAATATATAAATAATGTAATGTGCACTATGCTGTATGATGATAAATAGAATGTATTGAAAAGACACAGTTCCACTTGTGGTGTATTGGAAGTCTATGTAAATGTCTTTAGTACCTCCACTCTTAAGATATAATGGGTCAGTCCTTTCGTAAACATCAGTTTTTATTAAAAATAAAAGACTCCATGGATTTCTCTCTGTCTTTCTCACTCCTTCTCTCATCCTTTTTTCTCTCTCTTCAAACACACACACACACACACACACACACACACACACACACACACACACACACAAACTCTCTATTCATTTCTTTAGTGTATGACAATTCATTATTAAAGTATTATGTTCAAAACACAAATGCAATATATAGGATTACAGGCACAAAATAATTTTTTGAAGTGCTGGCCTTCATGCCTGCTAGGCAAGTTTTCTGCCAGTTGAGCCACATGTATCTTCAACTTTTAAGGTTAAAAAAAGTTGATTCCTCCACTTATTCACCTGTGTTTCTATTTCCCTTTATTTTTTGTTAGGTAAATTTTATGTAATAGTACTTTAAAAGAGATAAAAGAAACTTGGTACGATTTAGTGGCTTTGCTGATTACTGTTGTGTTGTTTAGAAGGAGTCCTAAGTTTCAAAAGATATGAGTTGGCTCAAAAGTAAGATGGGTTGTATGAAAGAATTTCTCTCTGGAAGTTAATAACATTTCCCTGTTCATTGCTAGGACTTTCCCCAGGACTCTAACATTGAATGTAATAATGAAGCACATGTGGATGCTCTGCGTCGCCTTACTGATGCAGGAAATTTGATTTTGGAACTGAAAGAGGTGATTAGCCAGAAGGATGTTCAACTACAGCAGAAAGAAGAAACTCTGCAGGTATTACCCTTTTTGCTCTTTCTGAATATTCCATAAACACAGATTCTTCCCTGGCATTGTTAATACCATAAGATTCCTATTTTCTAACTACTATAAATGATGACTGTTGAAAGTAGCATTGGTTATGTTCTAGCTAAATGGTAAATAAACATTCATGGTCATTGTTCTGTGGCAGGAAGAGAAACAATCTTTGGAGAAGAAGGTAACTAGAACAAGACTTCATGCAAAAGCCCAGATAACCGTATTAAACAGACAGATAGAAGAAATGAAGGCACTAATAGGGGCTGCTCGGCCTGGAGAACCCCAGACTGACTCCCCATCTAAGGTATGGTGACTGACTGGGTTGACAACAGATGTTTTCTTAGTCAAGAAGCTTCCATTATTGCAGATCTTCAATAAACAACCATCCATCATGATGGTAAATTAACACAACACTAATTGGCACAGGTCTGTCTTACTGAATTTGCTTGGGATGTAGGACACACACAGCAAGATTAAAAATCAACCAGAAAATGTGGATATGGGATGGCAGTTTTTGCCAGTCTATCAGAGAATTATAAAAGACTGACTGTAAGGAATAGTACCTAAAACAAAAGGGTTAACAGAGCCGTATACTAGTAGGATTTTGATCATCACTTAAAACCTTTTCAAAAGGCATAACTGTGAAGTAGTCTTACTCTTCTATTATCCTTTAATCTATTGAGTTAATATAGAATATTCTGTGTCTTTCTGTGGCCATAGAGTGGTGGATTTGTGTATAGTGGAATGTGGTTTATAACAAATGGATCAACTTTCCCTGTCAGGACATCTTCCCTGTTTTTGTTTATTTGTTTGTTTGTTTTGATTGCCACCAAAACAGTTTCCAATCTGAGGACTAATAAAAGCTGTCTTTTGAGGAGCAAAGTATTATTCTAGCTGTTAGCAGCGCATTCACTTCAACCTTCCCTGAATCAGAAACCTTTACAGTGTGGAGTGGGTCCTACTGACATAGGTGTGTTACTGTACAATTATGCAGTCAAGCCTTCATGTCACCCAGAGGTTCGTTACCTCAATTTGCTCATTGTGCTCTTTGACTGCTATACTTCTTTTGTATTTTCAGAGGTGTTACTGCTTGGGATAAATACATTTCCATCAATTTTAGGCACAAGCCATGGAGCGAGGTTATTGTTAGTTCTTAGTACTTTGTTTAATCTTTTCTTTGAGGGACTAACTTAGCACTCAGAGAGCATTACTGTAACTGAATCAGGATCCTTGTTTGGGTGGGCATTCAGGACAGTGGGAGAACACTCCTGTCCCTTTCCTGTGGCCCTAGGTTCAAACTCAAGAACAAACTAGGATCAGTGAGGAAGAATAACCTTGACTAACTTTTTACTTTCATAGCTCTCTTAATGTTCTCAAATAACTTCTGTTATTGATGCTTTTCTTCTTTTTGGATTCTTCTGACAGTTCTGTTTCCTGGCTCTTGTGGCATTAATCTTTTTCTTCTTGCTTGTTTTTGTTACTTTCTTTTCAGTTATGCTACTAGATTTTTACGTTATTGATCTGTAGTCTGAATTTTAACTTAATTAAAGTGTAGTTTCTGTAGTCTTAAATATATCTGAATGTAATAACCTCATATTTTTATTCTGGGTCTTAAATGATTTCCATCACCCACCATGTGCAGTAGTTATCAGTGGCAAATCCTTTTAAAATCATACATGCAGTATGGTGCTAGGTGATCTGAGGATGAATTGTTGAGAATGGTAGTAATCCCAGGATGCTTTAATGGTGTTTATCACACATGGTTTGTAATTGAGGACACCCAGTATACTTTTCTGTATAAAGTTCTCATGATATCTTTTTAGAAGTGTCCTTGAATTTTATCATCTGTTACATTTCATCTGTTCCAGTGCTTAGGGTTCTTCTTTAGTGGTACTTTTGAAATTTTGTGATTCGTATGCTTGTTTTTAATCTTTAGTGTGTATTAGTTTGCTCAATTCCTTCCAAATGCTTTCTCAGATTCCTTTTTATTATCTAAATGAAGGCATTAGGTGATGTGTTACATTTGTGTTTTTGTATTATATTCTGGAATTTTATTTTATTTGAGTTATTTATGGGTTTTGTTACCTGCTGTGAAGCTTTCAAATTCTTATTTTTTTATATCTTGCATACTGTTATTAGCTCCTTTTGCAATATATTTTGTGATTTGTTTTTCAAACAGGCCCTAGTAAATATTTTTCTACCTATAATCATGCTGTTCTACAGCTCAGTCTTGTTTTTTTATTTAATGATTTACTCATTTATTTGTTAATTAAGCAGGGTATTACAGTATAGCCTGAGCTGGCCAGAAACTGCAGCCCAGGCTGGCTTGGAAGGAGCTGTCTTCTTGTCTGATTCTTGAATGCTTTAATTATAGTCAGAACCTTCAGGTTCAGTTTCTTTGTCTTTCTAAATACTAATTTCATGTGACATTTGGCTTGATTCTTCTATTCCTTCTTTTTGTTTGGTGCTAGTCTTTATGAATTTTTCAAAGGAGGTTTGTATTTTTAAAACATATACATAGCTTCTCTTTGTCTGTCTCTGTTTTGTTTTGATTTGAACCAGGGTCTTGGTATGTAGCTCATGTTGGTCTTGCAGCCAAAATCCACCTGCCTCAGTGTGGGAACCGGTTCCCACTCATGCACTCATTCACTCACTCAAACACACAGCTGCTGGCTGTGATGAAAGCAGGTTCCAGCCATCCCCACCTCCACCTCTACCCCTAGAGACTCACCACAAGACAGGGAGATTGCCAGAAGCAGATCTCTCTTTATTGGGGGAGAGTAAAGGAACTTTTATAGACAAAGGCCACCAAGGCGCCAAACAGGCATTCAATTGTGTCACAAGGTCAAGACATCCTACAGGTGCTAATGGTCAAGTTCAATGTCACTCAGCACGGGGCAGGTAGATACCTGAAAGCCAATTAGGGCTCTCTTTGAAGTGATCAGGTTACGCCCAAGACCCTTGCCCGCAGCACCATCTTTAGTCCCATGTGCTGGGCCATGCCCTGGGGCAAATCCTGGGCAGGCCCAACACCTCAGTCTTCTGAGATTACAGACCCCAGCATTCTCACTATTCTTAAGATTTTTTCCCAGTGCATCAACCAAAAGCAAAAGACTGAAATTCGTAGGCCAAGTGCCTATCAGTGAGCTACAAGTCTATGCTTCACTCTAGTTTCATTGCTAGATATTTTTCCTAAAGTGCATCACACATCCATGTCTTAAAATAGAGTTCTGATGAGTTTGATGAACACACCTGAGGATCTAGTTTGCTGTAGCCTTTTAATTCTTCTTGCATTTATTCAGTAGTAAAGATTGGTGGATTGTTCCTCATTGTAAAACTGGCCACTGCCTCCCCTAACAAATGTTTCCTCTTTTAGACTTCCATGTTCTCATGGTCATCATATGGTACTCTGTAGCTGCATTATTTCCATACAAAGTCACTATTGTCATTCAGATCATGTCTGTTTTTAGTTATTTGATCTAACTTTTTGTATCCTAAGGTTTGTATGAGATTCACCCCAATTTTATTGATAATATTGTCCCTGCTTTTTCTCTATTTTTGTTTCGTTTGATCTCTTTTACTGTGTCAGCATTCAATTAAATTGGAAATACTGTTATTCCTTCCATTTTCTCTTAATAAATTTAGGCAATCCTTTTTTATCAATAGTCACAACATTTAGCATTACTGACCAAGACTTGATGAAATGTTAAATAAGATATGGTATATATGTGCAAGATGTTATTAAGATATGGTGTGTGCAAGTCAAAACAAGCTGAAGTGAAGTGATTTTTTTTTAAGAACAAGATAATTCTAAAGCAGCCAAGTAAATGTTATGAAGCAAATAAAGGTTGACAATAGTCTAGGATGAGGAGAGTGGGTTAAACAGAGGATATTGATATGAAACATGTCGATGATATTTGAAAGAAATATATACACATAATATTATGTGTCTTATGCTATATGATGATAAACAGAATTCATTAAAAAGACACAGTTCATTTGTGGTGTATTTGAACTCTATGTAAATGTGTTTAGTACCTCCAATCTTTTAAGACATAATAGGTCAGTCCTTTTATAACCATCAATTTTTATTAAAATTAAAAGGCTCCATGGGTTTTTCTCTCTCTCTCCATACGCATAATATACATATTCATTATCTATGAATTTCTTTTGTATGTGACAATTCATTATTAAAATGTCATGTAAAATACTTAAAAATGTATTATATAGGAATACAGGTACAAGACTGCCTTGTTTTTGAATCTGCCAGTTGAGGTGCATGTATCTCCAACTTTTAAAGTTAAAAAATATTGATTCTTCCACTTATTTTTCTGTGTTTCTGATTTACTTTATTTTTTTAGGTAAAATTGATACAATAGTACTTTAAAGAGATAAAAGAAACTCAAATCATTATAGTGGTTCTGCTAATTATTATTGTAGTGTTAAGTTCAAAAGATGAGAGATTGATTCAAGGATAAAATGGAATTGTAGGGATGAAAGAATTCCTCTCTGGAAGTTAATAACATTTCTATATACATTGCCAGGACTTACCCCAAGATTCTGATATTGAATGTAATAGTAAAGTACATGAGGATGCTCTACATCGCCTAGCTAATGCAGAAAACTCGATTTTGGAACTGAAAGAGGTGATTAGCCAGAAGGATGATCAACTGCAGCAGAAAGAAGAGACTTTGCAGGTATTACTGCCTTGCTGTTTTCTTTCTGAACATTCGATAAACACAGATCTTTCCTGGGACTGTTAGAGCATCTGTAAATGATGGCTGTTGAAGGTAGCATTGGTTCTGTGCTAGCTAAATGTGAATAAACATTCATGGTCATTGTTCTATGGCAGGAAGAAAAGCAGTCTTTGGAGAAGAAGATAATTAGAACAAGATTTCATGGAAAAGCCAAAATAACTGTGTTAAACCGACAGATAGAAAGAATGAAGGCACAAAGAGGGGGTAATCCTTCAGGAGAAACCCAGACTAATACCCTATCTAAGGTATGGTGACTGACTGGGTCGATAATAGATATTTTCTTAGTCAACAAGCCTTCCAGTGTTGTAGATCTTCAATAAACAGCCATTCATCATGGTGTTAAATCAATATAGCACTAATTTAGTACAGCTCTATTTTTATTGAGTTTGTTTGCATGTAGAACATACACAGGAAGATTAAAAATCTCCCAGAAAATGGACATTTAATAATAGATATTGCCTGAGTATCAGAATATAAAAGACTGACAGGAGGAAATAATAGCTAAATCAAAATAGTTAAATTGCAGAGCCATATACCAGGAAGATTTTAATCATCGCTTAGTACCTTTTAAACTGCATGATAATTATGGATTTGTTTCCCTGCTGTATAACCCTCAATATGCTATAAAACCCTTCAATCTGTTGACTTAAATATAGAGTATTCTGTCTTTGCATGGTCATATATTGCAGGATTTGTGTTTCGTGTATTGTGGGTTAAGTAATATGGATCAACTTGTCTCCCAGTCAGGATGTTTTACCAGGTGTTTGTTTGTTTGTTTGACTGGCACCAACAATAGTTTCCAATCAGAGATACGAAAAGGATTAGGAAAAATTGTTTTTTTAAGGAGTAAAGCACTGTTCTATCAGCATTCATATTATCTTCTATTTAGCAGAACTTTCACTTCATTGTTTATTGAGTCAGAAGCTTTTACAATATGATGTGGATCATATTGAGACAAGTGCCTCACTGCACAATTATGCAGCTTTCTTCCATTTCACCTATAGAAGACATGGTTTAATTTAGCTAATTTGATTGTTTTGCCCTTTTATGTATTGCATTATATTCTTAGAGGTGTTAGTTAGTTCCTAGTATAAATAGATTTTAATCAATTATTTTGTCCACAAGTCATGGAAGGAGGCTATTGTTAGTTCTTGGTACCCTTTTTAATCTTTTCTTTGAGGGACTTAGTGCTCAGGGAAGATTACTGAGTCAGGATCTTTATTTGGCTGGGCCTGCAGGACAGAGGGAGAACACTGTGCCCCATTCATGTAGCCCTGGGTTCAGATTCAGGTACAAGGTTAATAAGAATAATCTTGACTAACTTTTCACAGCTCTCCTAATGTTCTCAAATAACTTCTGTTTTTGAATCCTTCATTTCATACTTTTAGTTCTTCAGACAATACTCTTCCATGGCTATGGTGATTCTAATCCTTTTTTTCCTCCAAATTTCCTTTTAGTTATGCAGTTAGATTTTTAAATTACTAATCATATACTCTGATTTTCAATTTAATTTAAATTTAGCCTGTGCGACCTTAAATATGTCTGCATCTTATGATGTAATTTTTTCCACTGACTCTTAATAGCCTCCACCCCACCTCCACCGTTGTGCAGTACCTATCAGTGCCACACACCGTTGACATTCATACATGCAGTATGGTGCTGGGTGGTCTGAGGAAGAATTGTTGAAGAAATGACATTAATCCCCCAGATGCTTCAATGGTGTGTGACATACATGGTTTGTACTTGTAGACACCCAAGTATACTTTTCAATATAAGGTTTAGATGTTTTCTTTTCAAATGTTTTCTTGAATTATGTCATTCATTATGTTCGATTTGTTTCAGTCTTTTTTTATAATTTTTTTATTATTATTTATTCAATTGTGCATGTATATGTGTGCGCGTGTGTGTATGTATGTGTGTGTGTGTGTAGAACCACGGACGAATCCAGGAACCACGATGGACACCTCCACCTCCTTGTTTACTCTGCCCCGGGATTCACCCGGGGTCCTACCAGGACCAGAAACGCAGGCCGCCCCCGCTTCTGCCTGGCGTCTATACGTGGGGTCTAGGATCCGAACTCAGGACCTTCTTTCTGCCTGCAAGGCAGAGGCTTAACCCCTGAGCCACCTCTCCAGCCCCTGTTTCAGTCTTAACTTTCTTAACTTTGCTACTTCTGTATTTCCTTTATATGTTAGTTTTATCTTCAGTATTCATTAGTTTTCTCAATAGCTTTTAAACGCTTTATCAACTCTTTCTCAAATTCTTTTTTATATTAAACTCAAGACATTAGGCTGTGTGTTACATTTGTGTTGTTTTGTACATATTCTAGAATTTTCTTTGTTTCTTTTGAGTTATTTATGAGTTTTGTTTACCTGTTGTGAAGTTCTCAAATTCTGATTATTTCACATATTGCAAGCTGTTCTTAATGCCTTTCAAATGATATTTTGTGATTTCTGTTTTTCAAGTATGCCTTAGTAAACATTTATCTGTCTATAATCATGCTGTTCTATATCTTAGTCTTGTTTGTTTATTTAGTTAGTTATTCATTTATTTTGTTACCTAGGCAGATTATCATGGTGTAACCTGAGCTGAACAGAAACTATTTAGTCCTGGCTGGCTTGGAAATTATAGCAGTTCTCTTGCCTGCTTCTTGAATGCTGTAATCACAGCCAGACCTATCATGCTCATCTACTTTATGTGTCTTTTTACATACTAATTTCATATGATTTTTGGCTTGGATCTTCTTCTATTCCTTCTTTTTTCTGTGCTGTTAGTTTTTGTGTACTTTTAAAAGGAAACTTGTTTCAGGAACATATGTGTATACATTTTTTGTCTGTTTCTGTTATTGCTGCTCTACTTTTTGTTTTGATTTGAGCCAGGTCTTGTATGCAATCCCCATGTTTAGCTGTTTGAGATTTCAGATGTGGACATGGTCACTGTACTCAAGTGTTTTTTTTTCTAGTTCAGGAACCAGAAGCCAAAGACTAAAATATGTAGGCCACATATCTACCAGTGAGCTAAATGTCTAGCTTTTCTTCACTTTAATTTCATTACTAGATGTTTGTCCTAAGTGCATGTTCATAGCTATATCTTGGAATAGAGTTCTGATGAGTTTGAGGAAGACACCCTGAGGATTTAATTTGCTTTATCCTTTCAATCCTTCTTTTTTTATATAATACATTTTTTATTATTATTTCAGCTCATACAAACTTAATAGGTACACCAGTTCCCTCCCTCCCTCCTCCCCCCCAACCCCCTGTTCCCTCTCCCCTCACCCCCCCCCCCCGTGCCTCCCGCCCCGATTCCCAGAGTCCTTTCTTGTGCATGCCTGACTCTCCTCTGGGCCCTCCTCTCTGATGATGTACAAGGACCCAGTGGCATTTCCCTGAACCCCTTCCTGTGTTCCCCTTAAGCATAGGAATACTACTGTGGCTGTCAATCCCTTGCCTCCAAGGATCTTGGTGCCTTTAGCAGATGCTAGACTTTGTGAGGTCAATAGTGTGTTGGACATTGCGCCGGGCATACAATGTCCAATTATGATTGTTTCGGCCCTAACTTGTGTGGAGTCTTTTCAATCCTTCTTGCATTTATTCAGTGTTAAAGATTGGTGGAAGGCTCCTGTTATTATAAAATTGGTCACTTCCTCCCCTAACAAATATTGTTTTGCTCTTTTAGACTTTCCCTGTTCTGAAGGCCAGTGTATGGGGCTCTGTACCTGCTGTCTTTCCATTACACACTCTCTAGTGCCATGCAGATTATGTCTATTTTAAAGATTGGCCCTTACTTTTTTGTATTCTAGTGTTTTTAAAACTGTTGTCCCAACTTTATTCACAATATTTTTCCTTTTTGTCTTTATTTTTGTTTTGTTTGATCTCTTTTACTGTGTGAGCATTTGAACAAATTATGAAAAAGTTGTTATTATTCCTTCTATTTTCCCCTAGAAAATGAATTTAGGTAATCATTTTTTCATTAGTCACAATGTTTAGCCTTACTAACCAAAACTTGATGAAATGTTAAGATATGGTGTGAGCAATTAAAATCAAGCTGATATGAAGTGATATTTTTGTAAAGAGATAGTACTAAAGCAGCCAAGTAAATGTTACAACAAAAGTGGATAATGGGATAATAGTAATAAAAATGAGATAATAGAAATTGGAGAGGGGGTAAAAAGGAAGAACACTGAGAGGAAAGAAGTTGATGATATTTGATCAAAATATATATAATATATATAATATAATGTGTATTACACTATATGATGTTAAACAGTTTATGATAATAATAATGAAGAGCCATAGTTCCACTTGTACATTTGAATTCTAGGTAAATATTTTCAGTATCTCCTATCTCTTTAGACATTGGGTGAGTCCTTTTAAAACCATTAGTTTTTATTAAATATACAAAAGACTCCATAGATTTCTGTCTCTCTGTCTTTCTGTCTTTGTCTCTCTTCACACACACACACACACACACACACACACACACACACACACATTCTCTCTTTATTCATTTTTAGTAGACGATAATTACTTAGTAAAACGTCATATGCAAAATACTTACAAATATAATACGGAGAATTGCAGGTACAGGACTATGCCTTGTTTTTGAAGTGCTGGGTTTCATGTTAGGCAAGTATTCTGCCAGTCAAGCTACATGTATCTCCAATTTTAAAAGTTAAATTGCTGCTTCTTCCACTTACACACCTTTATTACTGTTCACCTTTAATTTTTTTTCTTGGGTAAAATTTGGATAATAGTTATTTAAATGAGATAAAATGCTCAATACATTATAATGGCTCTGCTAATTATTGTTGGATTGTTTACAAGGAGGCTTAAATTTCAATGGATGAGAATTTGTTGAAGGATAAGATGGAATTGCGGGAATGAAAGAATTCCTCTCTGGAAGTTATTAATATTTCCATATACATTCGCAGGACTTATTTCATAGCTCTGGTATGGAATGTAATAAAACATTCGAGGACATTCTACATTGCCTTGCTGATACAGAAAAGTTGGTCGTGGAACTGAAAGATGTGATTAAAGAGAAGGATATTCAACTCCAGAAGAAAGAAAAAGCTCTGCAGGTATTGCTGCTTTGCTGCTTTCTAGCTGAGCATTCTATAAATACAGATCCTTCGGACTGTGAGAGCATCTGATTCCTATTTCCTAACTACTGTACATGATAACTGTTATAAGTAGCAAATGGTTATATGCTAGCTAAATGGTAAGTAAACATTCATGGTCATTGTTTATGGCATGAAGAAAAGCAATCTTCTGAGAACAAGATGACTAAAATGAGACTTCATGCAAAATGTAAGTGTGTTAAACAGACAAATAGTAGGAATGAAGGCACGAATAGAGGCTGCTCTCCCTGGAGAACCTCAGAATAAGCCCCTGTCTAAGGTATGGTGACTGTGTGGACAGCGAGTGTTTTCTTAGTCAATAAGCCTTCCAGTATTGTAGATCTTCAATAAACACAGCCATCATGATGGTAACTTAATACAACACTAGTTGACACAGATCTGTCTGTCTTATGGCATTTTCTTGGGATGTAGGACACACACAGGAAGATTAAAAATCCCCCAGAAAATGTGGACATGGAATAGCAATTGTTGCCAGTGTATCAGAGAATTATAAAAGGCTCACAAGAAGAAGTAAGACCTAAAGCGAAGGAGTTAAACAACAGAGTCATATTCTAGGAGGATTTTGATCATTTCTTAGGACTTTATGAAATGCATGATCACTATGGATTTGTTTTCCTTCTTTGTAACATTTAATCTTTTGACTTAATGTGGAATTTTCTGTGGCCACATAATAGTGGATTCCTGTATCAATCAGAAATACAAAAATCTTAAGAAAAGTTGTCTTTTGAGGAGTAGAGCACTGTTCTAGCACACATTTCCATTATCTTCTCTTTAGCAGCATATTTGTTTCATTGTTTTTAAAGTCAGAATCCTTTACAGTGTGTTGTGGAACATACAGGGTCAGGTGTGACACTGTACAATTATATAGTCAGCCTTCAGGTGCCTATATAAGACTTGATTTTATTTCCTTAATTTGCTTGTTTTGCCCTTTGATGTACTGCATTTGTGTTCTCAGAAGTGTTACTTCTTGGGATGAATAGGTTTTTTTCCTTTCGATTTTTAGGCAGAAGTTATGGTAGGAGGCTATTGTTAGTTTTTAGTATGCCGTTTAGTTTTTTCTTTGAGGGACTAATTTAGTGCTCAGGAAGTTACTTTTCCTGAATCAGGATCCTTGTTTGGCTGGGCCTGCAGGACAGGAGAACACTCATGCCTGTTTTTGTAGCCCTCAAATTCAGACATACAAGGTGGACACAGTGAATAAGAATAACCTACACAAATTTTTCAGTTCATTTTCACAACTCTCTTAATGTTATCAATTAGCTTCTTTTTTTGAACCTTCTTTTTTTCTCTTATTGTTCTTATTGTTTGTTTCTCCAAACTTGTTTTCAGTGATACAAATAGATTTTTGAATTATTGATTTTACACTGATTTTTAATTTAAAGTTTAGCCTCTGCATTCTTATATATACCTGTATCTAATAACCTCATTCTTTTCCTCTAGCTCTTAGATGATTTCCAGTACCCATGGTGTACTGTAGCTATCAGTGACCAGCACCTTTGACAATCATACATGAAGTATGGTACTGGGTGGTCTGAGGAAGAATTGTTGAAGAAATTATAGTAATCCCCCAGATGCTTTAATGGCGTTTGGATTCATAGTTTGTATTTGGAGATACCCCATATATTTTTCTGTAAAAGGTTCACATGGGTTTTTTTTTTCAGACGTTTTCTTGAATTATAGCATTTGTCATATTTTATCTGTTCCTGTACTTAAGGGTCTTCTTTGGTACTTCTGTTGACATTTCTCTTATTTGTATGCTTGTTTTTATCTTCAGTATTTATTAGTTTTCTCAATTTATTCTCAATGCTGCATCAACATTTTTTGTTTTAACTCAAGGCATTAGACTATATGTTACATTTCTGCTGTTTAGTATATATTCTGGAATTTTCTTTTATTTGAATTATTTGACTTTTGTGACCTGCTGTGAAATTTTCAAATTGATTTTTTTATATCTTGCATACTTCTCTTGTTGTGACATCTGTTTTTCAAGCACTCCTCAGTAAATATTTTTCTGTCTATAAGCATGTTGTTACACATATTATTTCTGGTTTTTAATCAGTTCATTTTTTTAACTAGGTAGGGTATCACAGTGTAACCTGAGCTGACCAAAACTGAGTATGTAGCCCAGGCTGGGTTGGAAATTGTAGTAATCTTCTCTGTTGCTTGAATGTTGAAATTACTGACAGATCCTTGATGCTCAGCTGCTTTATGTATCTTTTAAAAATACTAATTTCATGTGATATTTGGCTTGGTTCTTCTTCTATTCCTTCTTTTTTCTGTACTGTTAGTTTTTATGAAATTTTAAAAATAGACTTGTTTCAGCAAAACATGTACACATAGTTTCTCTTTGCCTGTCCCTTTATTGAGGTTCTACTTTTTCATTTGATTTGAGCTAGGATCTTAATGTGTAGCCCATGCTGGTCCCGAAGTCACAATTCTCCTGTCTCGCCTTTTGAGATTTGGACATAACTTGCTCATAAAAATCTATTTGTATCACTGAAAAGAAGTTTGGAGAAACAAACAGGAAGAAAAAATGACTTGCCACCATAGCCAAGTCATCAGAAGAACAATAAGAGAAAAAAAGAAGGTTCAAAAAGAATCGATAACATTAAGAAAGCTGTGAAAATGAACTGAAAAATTTGTGTAGGTTATTCATAGACTGTGGACATTTTCACTATATTCAAGTTTTTCCAGTTCAGGAACCAGAAGCCAAAGACCAAAACATGCAATTTCTACCAGTGAGCTGCATGTCCAGCTTTGCTGCACTTTAATTTCATTGCTAGAATTTTCTGCTAAGTGCATGTCTCTATCAGTGTTTTGGAATAGACTCCTGATGAGTTCAATGAAGACACCTGAAGCCTAATTTGTTTTTATCCTTTCAGTCCTTCTTTATTTATTTGGTGTTAAAGAATGATGGAGTGTTACTGTTATTGTAAAATTGGTCATTGCCTCTTCTATCATTTTTTGGCTCTTTTAGATTTTCCCTGTTCTCAAGGTCTGTGTGTAGTGCTCTATACCTGCTGTCTTTCCATTACATGCTCTCTAATTTCATGAAGATCTTATCTATTTTAGAGATTTGCCCTTACTATTTTGTATTTGTGTTTGTATGACTCTCATCCCAACTTTATTGTTAATATTCTCCCTTTTTTCTCCTTTTTTTTTTTTTTTGTCTTTTACTATGTGAGCATTCGAAGAAATTGGGAAAATTGTTGTTATTCCTTATATTTTCATCTAACAAATAAATTTAGGTAATTTTTTAAATAAGTACTCACAATGTTTAGTACTAATGATCAAAACTTGAAATGTTAACAGATGGTATGAGCAAGTGAAACAAGGCGAGGTGAAATGATATTTTTGTAAAGAATATAGTACTGAAATAGTTGAGTAACATGAGAGATGAATGTAAGTGTTATGAATCAAATGAAACTGAATAATGGGCTAGAAAATGGGGAGAGGGTAAAAAGTTAAGACCACTAAGTGGGAACAGATTGACGATATTTGAGCAATATATCTATATATATAATATAATGTACACTATACTTATATAATGTTAAATGGAACAGGATATATAATAATAGCTATAATACAGTATACAGTATTAATAATGAAGAGCCACATAGGTAAATATTTCTAGTACCTCCAACCTTTTCAGATATATTGGGTTGGTCCTTTTAAAACCATCAGCTTTTATTAGAGAAGAAAAAAACAGGCTATATTAATCTTTCTCTCTTTCTCTCTCTCTCTCTCACACACACACACACATACACAAACACATTCTTTATCTGTTCAGTTCTTCAGTATATAATAAATTCCTTTTAAAATACATATGCAAAATATTTGTAAATACGATACATAGAATTGTAGGCACGGGCCTATGCTATGTTTTTGAAGTGCAAAAGATTGAAGCCAGGGAAAGCATTCTGCCATTTGAGCTGCATCCCAACAATAAAGTTGGGATGAGAGTCATACAAACACAAATACAAAATAGTAAGGGCAAATCTCTAAAATAGATAAGATCTTCATGAAATTAGAGAGCATGTAATGGAAAGACAGCAGGTATAGAGCACTACACACAGACCTTGAGAACAGGGAAAATCTAAATTTAAACTGTTAGTTCCTTCACCTACTTGCCTATATTCCTGTTTACCTTTATTATTTTCTTAGATAACATTTGGAAAATAGTACTTTAAATGAGGTAAAATACTCAATACATTATAGCGACTCTGCTAATTATTTTTGTATTGTTTAGAAGGAGTCTTTAAGTTTCAATAGATGAGAGTTGGTTGAAAGATAAGATGGCGTTGTTGGAATGAAAGAATTCCTTTCTGGAAGTTAATAACATTTCCTTGCACATTTCCAGGAATTATCAAACCAGGACTCTGATACTGAACGTAATGACACACAGCATCGGCTCACTGATGCTGAAAACTTGATTGTGGAACTGAAAGAAATGATTAGACAGAAGGATGTTCAACTTCAGGATAATGAAGCAGCACTGCAGGTACCACTGCTTTGCTGCTTTCTTGAGGAGCATTTGATAAACACAGATCCTTCCTTGGGACCGTTAGAGCATCTGATTCCTATTTCCTAATTATTGTAAATGATGACTGTTGAAAGTAGCATTGGTTATGTGCTATTTGAATGGTAAATAAGAACTCATGGTTATTTCTACAGCAGGAAGAAAAGCAATCTGCTGAGAAAAAGATGACTAAAATGAAGTATCTTTCAAAAGCTAAAATAACTGTGTTAAACAAACAAATTGAAGACATGAAGGCACTAGGATGGGCTACTTGGTCTGGAGAACCCCAAGCTGAGCCTCTTTCTAAGGTATGGTGACTGACTGGGTGGACAATAGATGTTTTCTTAGTCAACAAGCCTTCCAGTATTGTAGATCTTCAAGAAACACAGCCATCATCGTAGTAAATTAAGCACAGCACTAATAAGTACAATTCTCTTAGTGACTTTGTTTGGGATGTAGGACACACAGGAAGATTAAAAATTCCCCAGAAAATGTGAACATGGAATGGCAGTTGTTGCTAGTTGATCAGAGAATTTAAAATCTTGACAGGAAGAAATAAGATCTAAAGCAAGACAACTAAAGAAAAAAAAAGACAGCAGAGACACATACTAGGACGACTTTGGTCATGATTTAGAACCTTATAAACTAAATAAACTAACATAATAAATAAATAAATAAACTAACATTATTGCTGGAATTTGTTTCCCTACTCTGTAATCCTTTAATCTATTGACTTAATATAGAATATTCTGTGTTTTACACTCATCATATAGCAGTGGATTCCTGTTTCATGGATTGTAGTTTAAATCAAATGGATCAACTAGTTTCCTTGATGGGAAGTTCTCCCTATCTTTTTATGATCGCCTCCAACAAAACAGTTTCCAATCAGTGATACAGAGGACTAAGGAAAACTGTCTTTTGAGCAATAGAGCACTGTTCTAGCATATATTTTCATTATATTCCCTTTAGCGACACATTCACATCACTGTTTATTGAGTCAGAAATCATTATAGTGCAGTGTGGGTCACACTGAGGCAGGTGCCTCACTGCACAATTATGCAGTCGCCTACAGAAGACATTGTTTAATTTCCTTAAATGGCTTGTTTTGCCCTTTGACATTCTGCATTTGTATTCTAAGAGGTGTCAGTTCTTGGGATAAATAAGTTTTAATTAATTATTTAGTCACAAGCCATGGAAAGAGACTATTGTTAGTTCTTAATGCCCTTTTTAAATCTTTTCTTTGAGGGACTTATTACTAAATTACTTAGGAAGATTACTTTTTCCTAAATCAGGATCTTTGTTTGGCTGTGCCTGCAGGACAGTGTGAACACACTATGCCCCACTCGTGTAGCCCTGGGTTCAGACACAGGTATAAGCTAGGGACGATTAATAAGAATAACCTTCACTTGTTTTTCAGTTCATTTTCACAGCTCTCTTAATGTTCTCAAATAACTTCTGTTTTTGAATTCTTCTGTCTTACGTTATAGTTCTTCAGACAACTTTCTTCCATGGCTATGATCCCACTAATCTTTGCCTTCTGGTTTTTGTCTCTAAATTTCTTTTTAGTTATGCTGTTAGATTTTTAAATCTAGTTATGCTGTTAGATTTAACTTAAGTTAATCTTAAGTTAACTTAAGTTAAAGCCAGTGCAGCTTTAAATATGTCTGTATCTAGTGATCTAATTTTTTCCCACAGACTCTTAAATGATTTCTAGCACCCACAGTGTACTGTAACTATCAGTGACAAGCACCTTTGACAATCATACATGCAGTACGGTGCTGAGTGGTCTGAGCAAGAATTGTTGAAGAAATGGTAATAATCCCCAGATTCTTCAATGGTGTTTGGCACACATTGTTTTTGTAGACAGTATATTTTTCTGTCTACATGTTTTCTTTTCAGAAGTTTTCTTGAATTATGTGATTTGTTGTTTTTGATTTGTTTCAGTGCTTAAGTTTCTTCTTTGGCACTTCTACTGACTTTTATTTCTTTCTTTGTTTTATCTTCTGTATTTATAAGCTTTCTCAATTCCTTTCAAATGCTACATCAACTCTTAAATTCTTTTTTCTTATTTAACTCAAGGCATCACATGATGTGTTACATATGTGTCTTTTTGTATTATATTCTAAGATTTTCTTTTATTTATGAGTTTTGTTATCTGTTGTGAAGTTTTCAAATTCTGAGTTTCTTCATATATTGCATGATGTTCTTAACTCCTTTCAAAATATATTTTGTGTTTTCTGTTTTTCAAGAATGCCTTAGTAAATATCTTTCCATAAGAATGCTGTTCTACATCTTAATCTTGTTTTTAATTTAATTATTCATTTATTTTGTTAGTAGGCAAGGTATCACAGTATAACCTGAACTGATCAGAAACTGACTGTATTGTCTGCTTCTTGAATGGTGTAGTTACAGCCAGAGTCTTCATGCTCAGCTCTTTATATGTCTTTTTACCTACTAATTTCACTTGATATTTGGCTTGGATCTTCTTTTCCTTTTCTTTTAATTTTTTTGGAAGTTTAAAAAAATTTGTTTCAGCGAAACGTGTATACAGCTTCTTTTACCCATCCCTGTTATTGCTGTTCCCTTTTTGTTTTGACTTGAGCCAGGGTCTTGGTATACAGTCCATGATGGTCATGAAGTCACAGTACCTCTGTTCCAGCTTTCTGAGATTTCAGATGTGGACATATTCACTGTACTCAAGCTTTTTTTCCAGTTCAGAAACCAAAAGCCAAGACTGAAACATACAGGCCAAGTGTCTACCAGTGAGGTGCATGTCCAGCTTTGCTAATTTCATTTGCTAGAAGTTTCTCCCAAGTGCATATCCTTATCCGTGTCTTGGAATAGAGTCCTGATCCACTTGATAAAGACACCTGAGGCCTAGTTTGCCTTATTTTTTCAATCCTTTTTGCATTTATTCAGTGTTAAAGTAGGGTAAATGTACCTGTTATTGTAAAGTGGCCATTGTCTTTCTTAAATATTTTTTGACACTTTTAGACTTTCCCTGTTCTCAGGGTAAGGTTCTCTGTAGCTACTATTTTCAATTACATACTCTTTAGTGCTGTACAGACATTATCTATTTTAGAGATTTGTCCTTTCTTGTATTCTAGGGTTTGTATGATTGTTGTCCCAAATTTGTTGATAATATTGTCCATTTTTGTTTGCTGTCTTTTACAATGTGAGCATTCAACCAAATTGGGAAAATTGTTGTTATTCTATTTTCTTCTTAAATATTAATTTGCTGACCAAAACTTGATGACATGTTAAGATATAGGATGAGAAACTAAAAACAAGCTGAGGTCAAGTGAAATTTATGTAAAGAATATAGAACTAAAAGAAGCCAAGTAATGTGACAGATGAATGTGTTATGATGCAAGTAAATCTGGATAATGTGTTGGAAAGTGGGAAGAGGGCAAAAAGGAGGGCCACTGAGAAGGGAACATGTTGATGACATATATGATACTACACTGTATGATTTTAAACAGAATATAATAATGAGGAAGAGACAAAGTTGTAATACATTCAAATTCTAGGTAAATATTTTTAGTACCTCCAATCTCCTAAAACACAAAGGGTCAGTCTTTTTAAAACCATCACTTTTTATTAAAAACGTCGAAAAGACTCCATAGATTTTTTTCTGTTTACATCTCTGTGCACACACACACACACACACACACACACACACACACACACACTATTCTATTCAATTTTTTAATATAATTCCCTTTTAAAATGTCATATGTGAAATACTTGCAAATATAATGCATAGAATTATAGGTACAAGGAATATGCCTTGTTTTTGAAGTGCTAGGGATTGAACTCAGGACTTCATGCATGCTAGGCAAGCATTCTACCAGATGAGCCACATATATCTCCAACTTTTAAATTTAAACTTTTGTTTCAACCACTTAGTTCCCTTTATTTTTTGCTTAGGTAAAATTTGCATAATAGTATTTTAAATGAGAATATTTTCAATAAAATATTCACTACATTATATTAGCTCTGCTGATTATTGTTGGATTATTTAGAGGAGACTTAAATTTCAAAGGATGAGAGCTGTAGAAGGATAAGATACGTTACTTAATCTTTTCTCTGAGGGACTAATTTAGTGCTCAGAGAGCATTACTACTGTACCTGAATCAGGACCCTTGTTTGGCTGGGCATTCAGGACAGTGGGAGAACACTCATGACCTTGGGTTCAGACTCAATACAAGCTGTGGATAGTGAATAATTACCTTGACTTACTTTTCAGTTTATTTTCACAACTTTCTTAATGTTTTCAAATATCTTCTATTTTGAATCCTTCTATTCTTCCTTTATGTTTTTTTCAGACAACTCTTCTCTGAGTATGTTGGCACTACACTTTTTCTTCCTATTTATCTGAATTTCTTTCAGTTATGATGTTAAATTTTTAAATTATTGATCTTATACTTTGATTTTTAATTTTAATGCAATATATTTTCTCATGTAATACAAACCAGAAACATTCCTTTGTGTAAAACCCCTAAACAGTCTTATTTTTTTTCATGGTTATCAACAATGAAGGTTTGAGATCAAGTATACTTTATAAACTCTCGTAGCCTAAAAATTTCATTGTTATCCTTGAAAGATGACTCAGAGGTGAAGACTGCCTCAATTCCGAAAGACCTGAGTTGGGATCCCAGCTCACACACAAAAAAGTCAGGCAGAAAGTGGTGGCCTGTACTTGAGGCCCTGGTGAGCGGAGCCTAGAAAATCCAAAGTGAAACAAGGAGGAGGAAGCAATGCAGGATGATTCCCAAAGTCACCCTTCGTCCTCCACAGGGATGCACAGCGCCCTCTGACACACACACACACACACACACACACACATTTTTTAAAAAAATTAAAAATTTCACTATTGTATATTTCTTTTCCTCTATCCCCCATTTTGAGAGCAGAAGTTTTATTTGTTGGTCCCTGCCTTTTAATGGTCAGATGGCTCTCCTAAAAGTGCACACTTACATGATCCTCACTCACATACATCATGATGATGGGGTTGAGACAGGGACTGATGGTTTATTCCTGTCTGTCCTTCACCCTGCCCACAAGCCCAAAGAATATAAACACTCCATATTCTCCCTTGCATGTTGGTTTTTCTTCCCTTCAATTAGACCAGGACTGTATGTAACAATCAATAAATTTCTTCCATCCTTTGTCCGTGGCATTGTGTGTTTGGCCATATCTTCTAATTGTATAAAAAATTTTGTAGAATAATCCCTCTGGAAAAGAAAATGTATATAAAGACAAAGAAAATATCTACTATAGACACTTGCCTTTTATTAGGAAATCCAGATATCTAGATACATTATTAAACACAAGAAAGTATTATTAATAATAGATTAAAAATAGTATATCGATTAAGGTACTTTTTGAGAAATACATAACCTCTTCTTTTTAAATTTTTTTATTATTTTTATTCAATTGTGCATGTATGGTGTGTGTATGTATATATGTGTGTAGAACCACGGATGAATTCGGGAACCACCATGGACCACCTTCACTTCCTCCTTGTTTACTCTGCCCCGGGATTCACAGGCTCCGCCCTACCAGGACCAGAAACGCAGGCTGCCCTCATTTCTGCCCGGCGTCTATACGTGGGGTCTAGGATCCGAACTCAGGAGCTTCCGCCTGCAAGGCAGAAGCTTAAGCCCTGAGCCACTTCTCTAGCCCCTCTCTCTCTGCTTTTATGACTATTTTCCTTTAGATCTTCTTGTTGCTTGGTGGTATTAATGTAGTCTTATAACTTGTGATCTTAGAAATGTCCTTTTATATACAATAGACTTGGGATTCCTATTTTTGCAATCCAAGTTTTAGCCTGACATTAAAAAAAATCAAAGAACAAGAACACTGTGAGACATGATTTATTTATTTTGCTAAGTTCAGGATTTTAAGTCTTCAAATATTAACTAGCAGAGAACTAGATGCTCTTTTAAAAGTATGCTCATGGGTGGAAAACTTTTACAAGACAAAAATGCTAGAGTCCATAGTATAGTATAAACATGGACTCTGCCCCCACTTGAGAATCATTAATTTGTTGTCTCTCTACAATTCAGGCAGCCACTGAGGAGACCATTGATGCTTTGCAGAAGAGAGTAATAGAGCTAGAGAATGAGAATAGAACCTTGCTTAGGCATTCTGTAGAGTTGGAGGAACCCAGAGCTCAGAATGGTATGTATAAATAAAAAACCTAATTCTGTCTTACTATCCCACAAGTGTTTCCATTCTTGCCACTATGTGTGTGTAACATATACATTTCCTGATTCTGTGACAAAAGGATGTTAGATAGCAGAACTAGTAGTTACTAAAAATAAATAAATATACATTAAGTGGTTAAGTATACTAACAACATTTACGTCAGCATATATTTTTCTCTGTGAGTTGTGCTTTAGGATTTAACAATGTTAGCTACATCTAGGTGTGATGCTGCATACCTGTAGTCCCAGTATTTGGGTAGTTGTTTCAGAAGGATGGGAAAATTAAGCCAGTTTGGACTACATAGTGAAACTGTGTTCTTCTCCCAAATTTGCTAAGAATGTTAGCTGTAGTTTTTTTCCACTATATGTTCTTTATTTAAGTTCTTTTGTACTCTTACTATTCATAATATTCCTATGAGCATCTTTGAAAAATAATAAATGTATTGAATTTTGTGATATTTTTTCCTTTACCAAAATATTTTTATATATTCACTGTCATTTTACATTATATATATATTTATATATCCTAAAATTTTGCTTTTCCAATTTATTTTATATGTTTTTAAGAATCATTTAGAATTATGCTTATACTCAGATTCTGTACTTGATGAATATTTGCACAAGTACTATTCTTAAGATATAAATAAGACTGATTGGAAATTTTGAGATGTTCCCATCTGGTATAGAAAAGATAAAAGGCGACCTCAAGAAAACAATTTGGAGAAGGAATTGTGCACCAGTAAATCAGAAAAGATTAGACCTTTTTTGTCCCTAACTTCTACTTAAAATTGGGAAATATTCAGTCTTCAAAGGGCACCTGTGTGATGTAGATTTATGTGCTTTCAGAATAATATCCAAATCACTTAGGACAGAATGACAGTTTTATCGAGGCAATATTCTCTTATCAGTTCAGTCATACCATTCAAAATTCTTAATCCAGACACATACTGCTTCTTCTTCCTACATGACTCTTCACCATCATATATTCTCAATTAATTGTTAATTATCTTTTATTTATCTCTATGATCATCATGTCACTTTGAACCATTTCTATTTCTTTGATCTTCGAAACAGGTCATCTTATTCTTTAATGCCTTCACACCAAGTGCAATTTTCTGACAAACCAGAATATACTTATTCAAGAATACAGTTTGGAGACATAAGAAAACCTACCAGAAAAATAATTTTCCAAACTTCTCCTCCATAAGAAAATGTTATTATCTTAAACTGAAAGATCTGGTTTAAGTCTACATACAGAAGAAGCTAAGAAAAATTCACTTCAAAAACTGGCTCTGTCTTTCACTATATAAACTTGTATCAATCAATCTTCTTGTTTATGGCATTAATTTAAAATGAAGGTAATCATATATATATGTTTACTTCAACAACTATTAAGTATACTATTATATATATATATACATACATACATACATACATACATACACTCTTCTGGACATAGAGATATAACTGATACCCTAACACCAAAAGAGACAAAAAAAAAAAAAAATCGGGTTCTTCCAATCAATAGGACGCAATAAACAAGATATATTGATTACATGGTATTAGATGGCAAAATGTTTAGTGGAGGATAACACAGTAAGAGACGTTTAGTGTATGTAGGAACCTACACTTTTAGATGGGTAACAAGGAAAGAACCATGAGTTTCAGAATCATCAGAAGGAGCACACGCATGCAGAGGACTAGCCAGAAGTTAGGCGTATTATTAGAGTCGATAAATGCAAGCTAATATTTTATTATTAAGAAAGCATGTGAACTGAGTGATCCTTAGGAGGTGAAGGAGCACATGAGGGCTGCCTCTTGCTGGAGCTCTGCCTTATTACATTCCAGAGCCTGAATCCTGACATTTCAATACGCTAAGGCCCTTTTCTGAAACGCACTGTCGTCTGTCACATTTAAGTCCTTAGAGGCAGCCACGGTCTCTTTAACTTCTGCCACTAAATTACTGTTTGTTTTTAGTCAAAATCACTTCTCGGGTTCTCCTTTTTTATCATAAAGTTCAAAGGTCCTACTCAATGGCCAACTTTTTGGCTGTATTGTCTTACGACTTAAAAAACTCATGTCCCCTTTCCCCTCTCCCAAGTTACAAACAATCCTTAGCCTGGCTGGTGCTCCCAGCACGAAGTCTCCGCAGACGTCCCCCCGCAAACTAGGTCAGTCGCTGAACCCGCGGCAGGAACTAGGAAAAACCGGAACTTCCACCTCACCCAGCGAACACCTGATTTTCTGCACACATCCGCCCCATCAGCCTTTCCGGACTTCTCCGATTCTCTTCCGGGTCATTGGCTCGCCCCTTCTTCCAACCTTCTGATTCTTAGAACCCATTGGTTATCTCTTTAAGGAAGCGGAGGTTCTTGGAGCCTTGGTTGGTCACTGTCATTTTTGATGGGTTCATTACCAACAAGGCGTGCCCGGTCTCCCTTAGCAACGCCCGGGCTGTGATTCCTATTGGCAGGCGCTTCCATCTCATTTTCCGTCGCAGCTGCGACTGGCTGAGTCTCTGGCTGGGCGCCTGGCGGTAGGTGCCGAGTTTGGGATTTCAGAGCTGACGTGGCTTAGGTTGGGAGCTGGGCGGCCCGAGCGTCCTGCTGCAGCCGCTTCCAGGTGAGTGGGGCTGCTGCCCAGCTCCGCGGCCAGTGCGGTAACGGCCGTGCTTCCTCTCTCTCCGCGAACCGCGGGGCTCCGGACCAGCTGGCCGCCTGCAGCCGGCCTCAGGCTGCCGGCCCTGCCCCTGCGCCCCGCCCCTCCCTGCATCCGCCTCCCGTGGTCACCTGGCCTTGTCTGTCTGCTGGCGTGTCGGGCCTCGATGATTGTCCGCTGAATCGGCTGGGTGTCCGGAGCACGTCTCGTTGGTCAGTGCTGCCCGCACGGCCTGCTTCCCCCAGCGATCTGGGGCCTTGCTGTGGGGCACACATCGTCTCAGCACCTGCAGGGACCCCTGTACTCACACTCTGGACAAACTTAAGTGTCCTTTGGTGACAGAGGAGCCCAAATCCATCACAGGTCCAACACAGTCACTGCCTCTGAAACTCGAGACATGGATGAGCCTGCTCATGCCCGTGGGTCGTTTGGAAGATGAGAAGACAGATCCTTGAGACCCAGTCCTGAAGTCAGAAGGTGGGCAGGCTGATTAAAGGGAAGGGAACTGTGAAGGGAGTTCTGGAGAAGAAAAAAAAAAGTTTTGTGTGCAGTACTGATTGTGCAGAACACAGTGCAATCCAGAGGGCGAGTCGTGACTGCACAAGAACACATTTGTCTAGTTATTTAAAGATCGGCAGTTGCCTGTTGTGAGAGTGGGACAGAGGCATTTGAAATCACTGATAAATACTTTAAATTTTGGGAATAGTTGGAAGCTTTCCAGACACGTAAGGGGCGATTTTCCAATTTTTGATCAGAATGGTAATGGCAGTGGTTCAAATTTGTAACACTAAATTTGAAGGCCTTTAAATAAAACATGATTACTACGGTTTAGATGTTGTGATTGTCCACAAAGGGGAGATTCAGGAAATATTTTAGGAAAATAGGATGAAATGGAATAGACGCAGGAGAAAGTTGAAGAATTCTCAAAAGTTGCAGGTGCTGGGAGTATAACCTAGGGTTAGAGTTCTTGCTGCCAATTCAGCTTTAGTTTGCGTTTGTATGCGTCAAACCTTACAGCTTTTACTTCCCTGATCCTGGAATGACTATTTAGTCAACTTCCATATTCACTGCATTCAACTTATTTGATTACTTCAGGAGTTTCCATATATTTTTAATTGCATTCATTCTAAGTGAAGTTTTTTTATTAGTATGAAGCTCCCCAAAACTTTTATTTCAGATAATGTGTGAATATGTAAGTATATCATTTATAAAATAAAAAATAAAAATTTAAGGCAATGAAATAACTCTTGTCCATAAGTTAGGACAGTCTCAGTGTAATTTAAAGATGAAATAAAAGTGCTGCCTGTTTTTTATTTTTTAAGATTTTATCTCTGAGGATCACCATCCTTGAGGCAGGGAGGGACTCCATGCTGTTGTAAAGTAGCCTTCCCTAAAAATAATTATCTTTAGGAGATTTTCTTTTTGGCTTTCTGCCTAACTTTTAAAGTCCTCCTCTTGTTCTTTTCTCTTTCTAGATTAATGGATTCATTAAAGGAATGTAGGCATTACCATTGTTTATGGAATGACATTAACTTTTATAGGTTATCTATAAAAATAAATTATTCATGAGGCATCTCACTATTGATTATTGTATATCAATCTGTTAAAAACACTTACATACAAGGAGATGTGACTATGTATGTACCTTTCTCATTCCCTCCTTTTTTTTTTATTATATTTCTGCCCCTCCTTTTTTTTTCATGCTGGGTTCAGAACTGAACCCAGAACTTTGTGCATGGTAGATAAGCACTCTATTACTGAGCTACATACCCAAATCTATGATACTCTTTTTTAATTAAAGGTATTTCAAGATCAGTTATGTGATTTCTGAAAACAGGAAATTCAATATTGCAGATAGAATATAAAACAAACTTTTCCCTATCTGCTGTTCATCTTCTCTATTCCCTACTTCCCAGAAGTAGGGAATGTTATTCTGAATCTTTTTTTGTCACTTAATATTATATAGGTTAAGCATCCCTGATTTTAAAATCTTACAACTGCAATATATGAATCTTTTAAAAAATTTTGAACTTTATCATTACTACATGAGTATGTGTATATATGATATATATGGATTCAGGCATACTGCATATATACTGGTGATCAGAGGACAGCTTTGTGGACTTAGTGCATTCCTTCCACCTCTGAGTTTTAAAGATTGAACTCAAATCATTAGGACTGTTGGAGTAAGCAATTTTATTTAGAAACCCAAACTTTGAATCTTGTATTTATGTGATAAACAAGTAGAAAATTCTATACCATGAACTTTATTTTGTGAATAGATTATTAAAAAATACTGAATAAAAGTGAATCTTGTATTTAAACTTAAATCCCATTCCCAAGATGACTCATTAGGTAGGTAATAAATATTCTAAATAAATATTCTAAAATTCCCAAAGATCACAGAAACTGAACTCAAACATTTTCTACATGTGATGCTCAATCTATATCAACCATTTAAAAAATACATGAGTTTTAAAGTTTCCCCACTCCATTAGTTTTATTTTAATTTACTTTTTAACAGACAAAATGAGTTTCTATTCATGTTCTCTCTTTCCTTTCTTGCCTCCTTCCCCCACCTCCCCTCCTTTCACCAGTCCATCCCTGTCTCTCTCACCCTCATATCTCTCTGCATGTGTGGATCACAGGGCCCCCCCTTCAGGGTACTTGCATAGAAAGGGACCTAGTGTCTTGGCAGTGTAAGTGGTCTTTCAGTAGGTAAACCCACAGGTGGGGATGCTCCCTTTCACTTGTCCAGCACCGGCCCGTAAGGTTCCCACTGTATGTAGTTATTTCTCCTGGGATTCTTTCTGGTCCCTGGGGGAATATTGATATGTAACTGTTATAGATCTGACCCCACTCTTTTAAAGGGTTGTACAGCATTAACTTGTTGAAGTGTGACAAAAATAGTTATATCATCTATTGTTGAATATGTAGATTGTTTTCAGTTATGAGCAGTCAAATATTGCTGTAGTAAACATGTTTGTATCCTTAAATCTATGTGAGTATGTATGGATGAATGATATGTATTCATTTAGAGGCATACTACTATACATCACATCATCTTAGTCTGCGTTCTGTTTAGTCAAAGTTACTAATAGCACTGTTAACATAATTTCCTCCCACCCTCATCCATTTTCAGCCCAGGCAAAGAATATTGAGTGAGGAGGCTACTCAGAAAGTAGAATGCCTTTTGTGGATCTCTACCAGCCAAGAAACTTTGCAGAGCTGTGTTAACTGAACAAACTTAAGATCCCTGGGTCTTGCTTCACTCTCTTTCATCTTAGAAATAGTACCTCCTTTTTAGGGTTTTTGGAGTAAAATGATTTAAGTCATGAGAAAAGTGAGTTATATATTCAGCACTTGAAGCAACATTTGACCAAGTGTGTGTGTGTGTGTGTGTGTGTGTGTGTGTGTGTGTGTGTGTGTGTGTGTGTGTGTGTGTGTGTGTGTGTGTGTGTGTGATGGCTGTTTATGAATTTATTTAATGAAAATGACTTTTGGCATTATGAAAAGTGGTTTTTAATTTTCTAATTGTAAAGCTATATCCTAGTGTTGAATATGCTTTTTCCAGCAGTAGTAGCACTTACCATTTTATTAGCTCTTTAACCTGGTTGTGAGTCCCTTTGAAAATTTAAATAATTAAAGAAATTACTAGGGCGAAGTTAAATATGCATGGGAATGAACTTGAGGAGCGACCTCATTGGAAATGCCTCCACATTCTGTGGGAAGATGATTTAAATTCCAAAGCAAGTGGCTGTCACTTCCCTTCTTCTATTACTTTGTTAATTTCTCTGTTTATGGTGCTTCTGTGTTCTCTGTGATTAGGGACTCGCCATATATTTCCTTCTTTTTTCAATTTCTAGCATAACAATGCATACCAGATAAGTATTTGAAAATAATCATTGTTGGAAAAATAGCAAAACTTTTAAGGAAATAACACTCTTTGTGAGTGCCACTTCATACAAATGTCTTGGTCTGTGGTAGGGAAGGATGTCCAGCATGGACTTAGAAGCCTTATTTGATTTGCCTGTTTTCATAAGAGCTCTACATGTCATTTATATATTTCTGTAGTTGCTCTTTGCAATTCTGGTACTTTAAAAAACAAATCACAAATCTCCTTGTATGAATTTATTACCACAAACATTTTTAAATTTACTGGGAATGTATATATGTGCATTTCCCATTTCTGTCCAGCAGTGAGCCTAGCAGAAGGAAATGTCCATCCTTTCCATTCAGCTTAAATATCACCACTTGGTGGCTTCCATGCCCTCAGATTGCCAACCTCTGAACTACTCACTTAGCTGCATGAAGCTGCCTTTCTAATGTTTGTGTCATTTGGTTTCAACAGAGCTCAAACTTGATCATGAAATCACATTTGTTGTCTTTAGACAACAAATTCTTCATTGTAAGGCGAAGAAACCGACATTCAAAAAGGCACAGTGACTTACCCATTGTGATGAAGTTGCTTCCTATTGAGTTAGGATAGAAAACTCACTCACCTGGCTCCCAGTTTGATGTTTTTTTTCCCTATCTTTTTCCAAATTTCTCAATCGATTCATAAGAGACTTACCTTTTTTTTTAAATCCTGATTGAAATGGAATAACCCTAGCACTTGCCTAGATTTTGATCTTATTTAAATGGTCTTTCCTTAACACATATGCACATGTATAAGATATGTATATGATAAGGATGGTTGCGTGAGAAAAGAAATCTAAAGAGTTTCAAATCTTTTTCTATTGGTTACTGAAAGATCTTGAAATGTATTACCTTCTTTGAGTATCTGTTTTCCCCATCTATAAAATGTAGATTGATGATATTATTTAGTTTTCAAGGTTTTTTATATTTAGGAGAAGTCTTGCAATTGTTTTTAATATTTCTTGATAAATGCTGTACTTTGCATTTTTATTTTATGTTTATATTTATATGTATCCTTCATGTATAGTTCTTTTCAGGGAAAATTAACCATAATTTCATGCATAGTAGTAATATTAAGGAGAATCAAGTAAAATTATAGTTTGTAGAAAACTATTCAGTGTTTTAATTTTATATAAGACTATTTCCATGTAAAAATTTTAGAGATCACTTTTACAAGAGACACATTGTACAACATAAATTTTGTCACAGAACTTTTAAAGCTGATATGCTGAATGTTTAATATAAGGTATATTAACTATGTGTAGGTGAGTATGTGTTTGAATGCTGACACCTTTCTGTTAAGTAGGTTATGCCTTAAAAACAGTTAAGAAACTATATATCTGAAATGTCAGCAAATGTTGATACTAAAAGTAGTTCTAACAACAAGTACCATGGTACAAGCTACTTAGGAAGAAAGTATAGGTGCAACTAAGCAGAGTTATCTACCATGTAGGTGGAGGTAGAGATTGGTTGGGAAATCTGGGCTGAAAGTGATGGAAAGTGCCCAATAAGTTAAGTATACATAGGTTAGAGTATAGCACAAGTCTGGGTTTAACTCTAGAAAATCTCTTAGGAATATGCTCATTTTCCTTAGTTGATTACTACTTAATGTATAGATGAATGATGATTTTTTTGTACTTTCTGTCTTAACTAATTAGTTTATTTAATCTCCTTCAATGAAGTTTGTAAATAAAGGATTATTTATAGTGTATGGTTATTTTTCTCTGCTCTCTCTTCTCTCTCTCTCTGTCTCTCTCCCTCCCCACTCCTTTTTTGCTGTCTCCCTTTTTTTCCCTTCTCTTTATCAGTACAAACGTACATTTATTATAAAAAAGTGAGAAAAACTGACTCCTGATAGCGGGAGAGATTCCAAGTAAGAGAAAACCATTATATTTTTAATGTATTATAAGTCAGCAATGATGTTTCCGTTTTCATATATGAAGTCAATAATTCATACCACCTCTCCTATGTTGTAGTCACATTAATGAGAGATTTATTGTTTTGATCTTTTCAAAGAACCATCTTTGACTTTATGAATTTTTCTGTTTTTATTTTCTGTTTATTGATTTCTGCTTTAATCTTTTTTTTTTTTTCTGTTCACAGTGGTTTTTCTTTACTCTTTTTCTAATTACCTAAAGAATAAACATAGGGGTTCAGAATTCTGTTCTTTTTCTCATATAAATATTTAATTCTTTACATTTTGACAATGTTTTATTTACTGAAATCACATGGTTTATCAGGAAAGCTACATGAAAAAATGGGTTTCATTGGGCGCATACAGAGAGAAACCTTGCTGAATCATTAGATTTAAATAAAAAATCAGGAAAGAGTAAAGTTTGGCAAAAGAAGATAGACTAAGAAACTCATATTTATAAGTGAAACTACAATGAAAGAAGGACATTTAAGATAACCTTTAAGATATAGTTAATTGTGTACATACATTTCACATATGTGTTCTTGTATTTTGCTTTTGAAGTTGATGTTAGCAAAGATTTTTATCTTGGTGTTGTTGCCACTGCAAAACTGTGCACACCTCATGAGGCTGTTTGCGGCGCTGAATCTGAGGCACCGGCCTCATAGTTTTTAAAAATTATTTTCTCTATAGATGATAGGGATATTAATATAGTAGCAGCTTGCAGATTCTTAAGTCGTTATACGTTTCACCAATTCTTATGTCCTTTCTATTTTTTCTGTAGTTATGCTGAGCCGTTTATCAGGATTAGCAAATGTTGTTTTACATGAGTTGTCAGGGGATGATTCTGACCAGAATATGACAACTCAGTTAGAAACTGTGAGTAACTCTGGTTGATTTAAATTGAAGAGACATATGTTCTGTGTTTTTCTATAGAAAAGAATTAGGATAGAAAGATGTGTGTAGCTTCCTTTGTACAAAGTACAGGGGCAAAGAAACACAGTCTCCTTAAATTTGTATCAGAAGGGATACAGGGATGGAAGCCAAGTTCTGAATGAGATTTGAAAGATCCTTCTCAGTTATCCTAAGTCTTCCTTTGGCACATACTTCTATTTCACAAGTAATTTTTAAGTGGTAGGAGGGGGAAGTGGAGCACTATTTGGATTTGAAAATACCTGTTTACTTTAATAAGTTGATCTGCAATTTTGTCATAGTTCATATTGTATTTACTAAGAGTCACATTAAAGAATCAATTTCCTGTACATTGCCAGGAATCACCCCAGGAACGTGACATGGAAGTTAATAAAATACAAGAGGACATTCTACATCGCCTTGCTGATGCAGAAAACTTGATTGTGGAACTGAAAGATGTGATTAGAGAGAAGGATGTTCAACTCCAGGAGAAAGAAGAAGCTCTACAGGTACCACCATTTTGTGCTTTCCGGCTGAGCATTTGATAAGCACAGATCCTTTCCTGGGACTGTTACAGCATCTGATTCCTATTTCCTAACTACTGTAAATATGACTGTTGTAAGTAGCATTGGTTATATGCTACATAAATGGTAAATAATTTCATCATCATTCTATGGCAGGAAGAAAAGCAATCTTCTGAGAACAAGATGACTAAAATGAAACTCCATGCAAAAGCTAAAATAACTGTATTAAACAAGCAAATAGAAGAAATGAAGGCACTAGGATGGGCTGCTCAGCCTGGAGAACCCCAAACTGAGCCTCTTTCTAAGGTATGGTGACTGACTAGGTCAACAATAGATATTTTCTTAGTCAACAAGCCTTCCAGTATTGTAGATCTTCAAGAAACACAGCCATCATGGTGTTAAATTAATACAGCAGTATTAATTTTATTGAGTTTATAGTTTGCTTGGACTGTAGGCCATACACAGAATAAATATCCAAGAGAACATGTAGACACGAAATGCCAGTTTGTCAGAAAATTTAAACGCTGAAAAGAAGAAATAAAACCTAAAACAAAACAGTTTAACAGCAGAGTTATATACCAGGAGGATTTGAGCATTATAAACTATGATCGATCACTATGGATTTGTGTCCCTGCTGTGTAATCCTTTAATCTAATTACTTAGGCCATATAGTGGTAGATTCGTGTTTCATGGATTGTGGGTTAAATCAAATGGATCAATTTATCTCCCTCTCAGGAAATCTTTCCTGTTTTTTTTTTAAATGACTATCAGAGATACAAAGAGAACTAAAGAGAGCTGTCTTTTGAGGAGTAGAGCACTGTTCTAGCACACATTTCCATTATCTTCACTTTAGCAACAAATTCACTTGACTGTTTAATGAGAAAAACCTTTATAGAGTGGTGTGGGTCATAATGTGGCAGGTGCCTCATTGCACAATTGGGTAGTCAGCCTTCATGTCATCTACAGAAGACATCATTTATTTCCTTAATTTGCTTGTTTTGCCCTTTGATGTACTGCATTTGTATTCTCAGAAATGTTAGTTCTTTGGATAAGTAGGTTTTAATCAATTCTTCAGGCACAAGTCATGGAAGGATGCACTTGTTCTTGCATCTTGTTTATCTTTTCAGAAAGTATTGCACTTCCTGAATCAGGATCCTTGTTCCGCTGGGCATATTGGATCAGTGGGTGATCACTCATGCAGCATGCATGGAGTCCTGGGTTCCATGTCCAGTATATGTTGCAAAGCAGTGTGTCAATAGGAGTAACCTTGATTAACTTTTTTGTTAATTTTCAAAGCTTTATAAATTCTCAAAATCTATTTTTAAATCCTTCTTTTCTTTCTTCATGGTTCTTCTGACAACTCTCTTCCCTGGTTCTGGGAGTACTAATCTTTTTCTTCCTGTACATTTCTTCATATTTCAGTTATGCTGTTAGTTTTTTATTAATTTTTTCTACTTTTACTCTTTCTCTCTTCCATCCCATCCTTTACATATCCATCTTATACTCTGATTTACAATTTAAAAGTTTAGTCTCTGAGGCTTTAACATGTCAGTATCTTATATCCTTATTTCCATTCTCTGATAAATAAATAGTTTCCAGCACCCACAGTCATATCCAGTCATCAGTCACAGCAACCTTTAACTATTATATATGTAGTCCAGTGCTCGGTGGTCTAAGGAAGAGGAGTTTAAGAAATAATATTAATTCACAGATGCTTTATTATTATGAAGAATAAAATGTAAAATTAATTCTTTTTACATTGAGTAAGCGAATTGGGTTTGTTAGGGATTTGATAGGAACACTGTCTGACTTAAAGGAAAAGCTTTTAGGATGCAAAATAAAGAAGCTTTTTCCTTCACTTAACAATTGCTATTTCTTTCTGACCTCTCTGTTCATGATGTTTCAAAGCATTAAGACAATGGATTTTCTATTAAAGTATAGTGTTATCTAGCACGGACTGACTTTGCAGTGAACTAATGCTATCAGATCGGACATTTCCTCTCCAGTATCTTCCTGCTTCTCATTCAAGGTTTTCAGACAGTCATCTGTGGATGTTGTTCAGAATTTATAGCTATTCTCAGGGAGAGGGTACATTTAAGAGCAGCTGTTCGATCATACTGAAACTAGAAAATAAGATCCATTACTTTTCCTTGCTCTCATCATCAGTTTAATGAAGCTACGATTAAGTTGTTATAAGGGGAAAATAGAGCAAAAGATCAACTGTATAGTAAGTATAATTCCTTTGACTAAGCAACTTTATCTATTGTATTTTTTTTCCAGCATGACAAAATTTCTACAGAGTATGAAATGGAATTTGAAAAGATAAAACATGAACTCCAGGAAAGGAACAATTAATTAACAATTTGCAAGCCCAACTTACCAAGTCACAGTCAGAACAAGCTGCACAGGTAGGGTGTGATTTACTTCACCATTAGTTTAGCTGGTCACTAACGTCCACTGGACTATTAGATAGTAAATACCTTTTTCTCGATGCTTGATGGGTTGGGTTGCTGATATTTAAGTAAATATGTAATAATAATAATAATGATAATAAGCCACCATTTCATTTGTAGTATATTTGAATTCTAGGTAAATTTTGTAATCGCTCCATTGTCTTCAGACAAAATGGGTTAGTCCTTTTAAGTAAATGACTTATTATAAAGATAAAAAGAAACCTGCATAAATTTGTCTCTCCATCCATCCGTCCGTCCGTCCATCTCTCTCTCTCTCTCTCACTCTATCTTTCTCCAATTTTTTTAGTATAGGAAGATTCTTGTTTTCTTTATTTATTTAGCATGTGTGGGAGAGGCACTGTGTATTTCTGTGGAGGACCAAGGGTGACTTTGGGATTCATCCTGAATTGCTTATACTTTTTTGTTTCACTCTGGGATATCCCAGCCTGTGCCTACCAGAAGTGCAGGCCTCTTACCATTTCTGCTTAGCATTTTTATGCAGGACCTGGGGTCTGAACTCTGGGCCTTCTCCTTGTGAGGCAGAGTCTGAACCATTTCTCCAGTCTGATAATTCTTTTTTAAAATATGATATGCAAAAAGAGTTATAAATATAATACATTAATGATTTTGAGAAATTCTTTTTCGTGTCAAAGTAGAAATTAGAAATTATGGTAAATACTATAGGCAAACAAGAAAGGAAATTCAAAGAATTAAAAATACTAATCCTTTGCTTAAATATTTTTTTCCTTTCTGGATTAACAGTCATAATGGTGTTTCCATACTAAAGGAAAGCCCAAGAAAGGGCTTTGGGCTATACCACTGAGTCCTTACACCTCACTAGAATGGAGGACTCAGAGGGAAGTTTGGCATTCATCCAAAAGGATGCTCCAGGGAATGGGAGGGGGAAAGAGGGAGGTACTGGGAAAAGGGGAGGGGAAGGTGAAAGAAAGGGGAAAAGAGGGAGGGGGAAGGTGCAAGGGGGACTGGGGAAGGGTGGAGGGAGGGAGAGGACCGGGGTACCTATTGAATTTGTATGATTGGGGAGGGGGGAAGAAATATGTAGAATAGAAAATTCTATAAAATTTGGAAATTATCAAAATCTAAAGATTATTATCATTTGATTTAGTAAATAAATGTGATCAACAATTATACCCGAAAAAAATATTTTTTCCCTTCTATGTCCTCAGCTCGATAAGCATTCTGCAGAGCTGAATGAATTTTCCATGCTGAAGCAGCAGCAACTCGAGGAAAAGGAGAAACTCATTAACACTCTAAAAAAACAGCTCAGCCAGACACAGGCAGAACAAATGGCACAGGTATGGGCATTGGGAACTTAAGGGAATGAAGAGTCATAGCATGTGTGTTGCTATATGGCAAGTCAATCCCAGTAGTCAGTTTTCAGAACTGTAGATGAAGGCATAGTGCCAAAGGTGTTGAAGTAGAAAATAAAAGAACCATGTAGTGAAAGAAATTAGAAGTACTGCAGGTAACCACGCTATTAGAGAACACTGGAAACCCTTAAAAATGTCACTTACCTTGATGAATTTGCTGTAACCTACCTCTTTAGTAGTACCATAGGTCCAAAAATGGATTTAATAGCACAGAGAGATCCTTTCACAGGAATGGGCTTATGGTAAGTTCAAAATAAACTAAAATGTATAAACAAAAAGAAATATAAATAATTTGCTTCATTCTTTTCCTAACCTAAAATCTTATTAGGAAGATAAATGCTTGATGAACATGTAATGCAAAAGTGGTAAGGCTGCGGGATTCTTCATTAACTGGCACCAGAGTGGGCATTCCTCTTTATATTTATTTCTGCACCTGTGGCCACACTGTTCGGATTTGCATCCTCGAGTCTTTCGAATTTATTCTAAATTTTTTGGTTGACAAATTTATTGCATTTTTCCTGTGAGAATGCTTTTGCATCATGACACATTTTTATCCAGAATATCTTGATAACTTACAGATAATGATGTCTTCTGTCTAGGAATGGTCTTACTGTCCTATACAGAGGTGAAATTATATTCCATGAAATTTTCAAGTTTATCACATTGACTTATATTGGGGCCTTAACATGTAGTGAAGGATGGAGAAATGTAATTGTATATTTTTACCTAAAGATTGCTTAAAATATGAGAAACTGAGGCATGAAGCTATGTTTAACAGATCTATCACCGTACAATCCATTCCAAATAGATATCAATAAGTTTGGTGGTTCAATATGTTATTCTAGCCCTCACTCATTATATTATTCTAGCTCTCTGCAGAGCGAGAAAGGAGGTAGGGAGGGAGGGAGAAAAGGGAGGAAGGGAGGGAGGGACGGATGGAGGGAGGAAGAGAGGAAGGGAGGGAAGGGCAGAGGGAGGGAAGGAGGGAGGAAGGGAGGGAGGGAGAAAAGGAGGAAGACAGAGGGAGGGAGGGAGGGAGGGAGGAGGGAGGGAGGGAGGGAGGGAGGGAGGGAGGGAGGGAGGAAGAAACTTAACATAGATGTAGTTACCAAGGATGTAATATCAGAAACAAAGCATTTGGAGGGAGAAAAATACTTTATTATGAATATTACAATTAAGGAAGACTACATGAAGATGGTGCACTTTAGTAAAACCATGAGGAAGAGATAATGCTCAAGACAAACTGAAAGAAGACATAGTAATTGTAGGGAAAAGTGTGAGTAAAGCCTCAGAGAGGAAGAAGAATGTACTGCATCTAGGGTAAGAATGTTAGTTGTGTTTGGCCAGGGAAAGAGTCCCATGCTTGCATATGTAAAACACAGGATTCCAAAATTCATTGTGAGGTTAAAAATCCCTATAATCAAAAATTTCGAGGATTTATTTTCTTAACTTACCAAGGAGATCCCAAATCTGTTCAAGGAATCACAAGTAAGAAATTAACAATAGTTGAAAGACGGATGCCAAATGGGCAAGCTATAGTAAGAAACAAGCAGCGTGCTCAGCCACAGAGCTTAAACAAATGTATTAGCAGTCCTCAAAATATAAAAGTCCAGCAGCACTAATGTTGGCATGCTTACAGTCAGTGCATTTTATTTTCATTTCATTCTGTAAGAACTAAATACAAATGAAGCTTTCAGGTAATAATAGCTGAAAATTGTTATCTGGGGAGAGGGTGTGAGTTTGAAAACATACCTAGCTCTTTAGTAGAAACAAGTCCTTATAAACAGACTACAGAGGATAGATGTGCATTTCCATTGTAGAGAGTCTTGAGTAAAAGATCCATAGTTTGAATTTTCAACTTACAGGATTCCATTGGCCATTTTTGAATACGATACAGAAGTATCCATGGGTTGACAGAACTCTACCTTAACTTTGATTTTCTAATATGTCCAGATTTTTAAAAACTTACATATTTACATATTTAAAACATTCTTAGTAGTCACAGAAATATAATTTCTTATGAAAGTGTATATATGTATGTGTGGGTATGGTGTGTGGGGAGTGTGTAGGTGTGGGTGTGTGTATATATCTACTTCCGAATTTGATAATAGGCTTTTACATTGAACATTATTCTTGGGCCTGTCTTTTTCAGCATTCTCATTCTTGATATCCAGCATTGAATTTTATAAAACTATTATCTGTCAGTGCTTAGTGTCTATCTTTGGAGAGTAGCCTGTAAGATTTATTTGTGAAATATTTTGGGAGTGTAACTTGTATAGTTTCTCTGGTGTGTATCTTCAGTTGAATTCCATGCAGCAGGTGGTCCGAGAAAAAGATGCCCGGTTTGAAACACAAGTTCGTCTTCATGAAGATGAGCTTCTTCAGTTAGTAACCCAGGCAGATGTGGAAACAGAGATGCAACAGGTGTGTTGCTCCCACTCAGTAGAATGATTGTTGTTTTGGTTAACATACAATCAAGACATCATAGTCACCGTTAAACCGCTACCCTCTCCACTGGTCTCTACTTGGTCTTCATGTGCTTCATTTGGGTGTCCTTGTCTTTCATTGCATATTTTTTTCTTCTCCTTTCCTTGCCTTTTATTCTATCTAATTAGATTGTTGGAATTTTAAAGTTGAATGAATAACTGGGGAATGTATTTGGAGTCAGAAATCCATTGGTTTCTTTCTGTCTTGCTGATTACAGCTACTTTCTATGTACTTAACCTGATCCAAATCTTCAAATCAATGAAGTCAGTTTTAAGCTTTCAAAAAGATGGAAATGAATGTGTGATTTCGAGGCCATGAGGTCTTTTACTAAAACAACAGTTTTTTTTAAAAAAATGCTCATTGAATAGATCTTGAAAACTGACTGCATTATATTTGAGTTCATCATCTACTAACTCACAGATATTTGTACTTATTATGTAGTTCAGTGTAGTACTTCAGTGCTACTATGTTTGATCTGTTTTTGTTTGTTTGTATGTGGAGACCAAAGTACAACTTTGGGTGCCTCTCAGGAGTCATCCAGATTAGGGTCTTTTTGTTATTCTATATGTTTGTTTGTTTTAGAGCCAGGATCTCTCATTGACCTGGAGTTCACTCTTTAGACCGGGTCAGTCTGACTGGCCAGTGAGCTTTTAAGCTACCTGTCTGTTTCCAGTGCTGGGATTACAAGCATGAGCTCATGAGAGCTAGATTTGTTGTAGATAGTTTTGAGAATGGAACTTAGGTCCTTGTACTTTCTAATAAGTACTTTACTGAGCTATCTCCCTTAAGTATTATCTTCTTCCAAGTTCTAAGTCATTTTTCAGAATATACCACTAAATGATAGTTCATAGGATAATTTTGCTAAATAGAATATTAATTGTATAAAGTATCATTGATTTATTTATTCAGAGTGTTTTTCAAGTGCCTGTCTTGTGTAAGAGAACAAGAGAAGTAACCTTGCCTATGCAGAATGTTCTCTTTTGTGGATAAGATATACATATTACCTATGCTGTTTAGGGATAGGGCATGAACTGTATAATCTTATAAATGGGTACGTGTCATTTTCTCCAAGTGTTAGAAAGGCTCCCTAATCTACTGCCTTGCTTGTGTCTGGTTTTGGTTACTATCAGTGCTCTGGTGGAGGTCTTTCTGGGAGTCTTTATTGCTGCTGGAAGGGAGCATGGCATGCTGATGTTCCACTCTTTTAGCTTTTTATGTTCCACACTCATAATCACGCAGATGTACTTGACATTTTGGAAGGTGAGCGAAAGATAGTGCTTCTTCGTTCATATATTATATCTAAAACACTTTGCTTTCCGATTCAGAAACTAAAGACATTACAGAGGAAGCTTGAAGAGCATGAAGAGGCCTTGTTTGGACGGGCTCAGGTGGTGGACCTGCTGCAACAGGAGCTGACTGCAGCTGAACAGAGAAACCAGGTACTGGTGACCAGAGGAGGTTTCATTTCCTCTAAGTGGCCAGGCATCACGTATAAAAGCCTACTTACTATAAGCCTTCAGGGCATTTAGTCACTTTTTTTTTTCAACAAAAGCTCTGTACTTGAGTGTTGGCGACCCAGTACAAACCAAACAAGTTCCTTCCCTGTAGGCTTTCAGTTGACATCTTGACCTTTTCCCTTGTCATTTTTAGGTCTAGAGTCCTCCTTTCTCTAGACTGTCCTGTTTTCCTCTAGGGCTCCTTTTTTATCACTCTACCCCTTTTCCTTGAGTATTTCTTGTGCTTCACTGTATAGTCTCTGCTTTCCCTGTTTTTTTGTTTTTGTTTTTGTTTTGCAACTGTCTTTCTTTTGGATCCCACATTGAGTTTAAGGAGTATTCAGAAGTATTGATACTCTAAAATCTTGAATTTGAAATGTCTTGTTTCCTGATTGCAGTGCATCCTGCCATTCCTTTCCCACACTGTCTGGATTGTCATTGTCATTAGATTTACTGATGTTTCTACTTTGTTCCTCCTGCATCTACCTTCTTTGGATTTCCTAGGAACCTATCCTTTGGGTTCTATAGCCCTCATTTTTTGTTTGTTCATCTGTGTGCCTTTTGTTACTATGTAAAAGCAGCCACATCCTCTTTCCTCTCTTCTTTTTGAGAAGGCTTTCTCTGCAGTGCACAAATGTGTTCGAATTTCCTTCATCCTCATAAAACCTACATTTTGGGCTGCAAAATGGCTCAGCGATTAAAGCCTTGATTTTACAGTCAAAAGGACCTGAGTTCAGATCCTGGATCCCACATAAAAATATCAGGTAGAAATTGCAGTGGCTTGTACTTCTAACCCTGGAAAGTGAAACCTTAGGAAAGCAATGATGAGGTAGATCAAGCCAGCATGATTCTGTAAGTCACTTTTGGGGCTCCACATAATGTTTTGCAATTCCTTTTGGTGCACACACACACACAAATAAAAAACATTTTGATTATACATCCCCCCTCTGGATATTACCAAATAGTGAGGTTCAAATCTCAGTTGTACAGGTAATACTGTTATTTCTTCATTAAAGATGAATAGTTAAGGACCAGAGAGCCTCTAAAAACCCCAGCTAGATTTGGTGGGTTTCATATTTTCCATCAATAAAACTAGGAGGTATTAGTATTTATGTGATGAGCATGTCAGAATTAAGTGAAATAGTACAGAAATTTACTCAGGACAGCATTTGGCACATATTTCATAGCATGATAGCTAAAATCATTCCCACTCTAGAATCATTCCAGACAATCATGTAACACTTAGAATTGTCACATCCAATGGGCATTTTCTAAGTCTTACTCCAATAGACCTTTCTTTGATAATTTGTTTCTTTGTTGTTTGTTTTGTTCATTTTGTATGAAGTGCGGTTTTGTTGTGTAAGTCAGACTGCCCTTGGAGGTTAACCCTCCTGCTTGTTCTGGGAATATAGGTGTGCACCACTACCATTACTGCCAGTATTTGTTAGTATTGACTATTCATTATGTAAAGTTTTTCAAGCCCATTCTTTTTTTTAATACATTTTTTATTATTATTTCAGCTCATACAAACTTAATGGGTACACCAGTTCCCTCCCTCCCTCCTCCTCCCCCCCCCCCCCGTACCCCCTGCTCCTGCTCCCCACCCCCCTCCCTCCCCATCCCCCAGTGCCTCCCGCCCCAATTCCCAGAGAGTCCTTTCTTGTGCATGCCTGATTTTCCTCTGGGCCCTCCTCTCCGATGACGTACAAGGATCCAGTGGCCTTTCCCTAAACACTTTCCCGTGTTCCCCTTAGGTATAGGAACACTGCTGTGTCTGCCAATCCCTTGCCTCCAAACATCTTGGTGCCTTTAGCAGATGCTGGACTTTGTGGGGTCAATAGTGTGTTGGACAATGCGCAGGGCATGTAAAGTCCAATGATGATTGCTTCAGCCCTAACTTGTATGGGGTAACTTACATATCATTGCTCCTCCCATCCTTTTGCTCTTACACTCTTACCGCCCCCTCTTCCGCAAATTTCCCTGAGCTTCAGGATGGGGAGAGATTAAGCTGGCCTAGTTCTAGGTGGTTGATACAGAGTCTCTGAAGTTCTGGATTGTGGTTTGTTGGTTTTCTTTTGCAGTTTTGCTGCTCCTGCAATGCCCTTCACTCCATCCTGGTGGGCATTGTATGTTACCCCCTGGCCAGAGACAAAAAGCTGTTAAACTAGAGTCTTGCGATAAAAGCACATTCAAAGGTAGATGTAATAAAAGTGGGAAACCACAGTGAGGGAGGGGTCTATCACCAATTTGCACAACTGGTTACTTTTTATCTGCCAGACTATATGCCCTCCTCTTCTGGTGAGATCATACCCCCTCAGTAGTAAATGATCAGGAACAAAAGTCTGTGAACTTAATCATATGTCTCATTACTTATTTGAGTCCTTGATGGAGGCCTATTTTCTCTGCTGTAACATGGTCCCTTCTCTCCTTGTTTCTGGTGTGGCCCTCCTAACCCATCCCTCCTGTTCATAATCCTTGCAATTACTGTCTCTAGGTGGGCTAGGTGGGTTTGGTACTAGGAGCCACCTATTAGGGAGTACATACGGCGCTTAATTTTCTGGGTCTGGGATACTTCACTTAATATAATTGTTTCTAATGACATCCATTTCCCGGCAAATTCCAGTAATTCATCATTTTTGATGGCTGAGTAGTACTCCATTGTATAGATGTACCACTGTTTCCTTATCCACTCGTCAACTGTTGGACATTTGGGTTGATTCCATGACTTTGCTATTGTAAACAGTGCTGCTATGAACATGGTCGTGCTTGTGCTATCGAGGTGAACCTCTGCTGTATGGGGGGTTATTCCCAAAAGTGGAATAGCAGGGTCATATGGCATTTCAATCTTTAATTTCTTTAAGAATCTCCAGACGGCTCGCCAGAGTGGCTGTATGAGCCTGCATTCCCACCAGCAATGTAGGAGAGTTCCCCTCTCTCCACATCCTCTCCAGCATTTGTTGTTGTTTGTATTGTGGATTTTTGCCATCCTGACTGGGGTGAGATGATATCTCAGGGAAGTTTTGATTTGCATTTCCCTGATGGCTAAGGAAGTGGAGTATTTTTTAAGATATTTGTTAGACATTTTAATTTCATCCCTGGTAAAGTTTCTTTTAAGTTCCAGGGCCCATTTTTTAATTGGGCCATTGGTTTCCTTGGTGTTTAGTTTTCTAAGTTCTTTGTGCATTCTGGACAGCAGAGTTCTATCAGATGTGTGGTTAGTGAAGATTTTCTCCCATTCTGTGGGTTGCCTTTGAGCTCGTGTTACAATCTCTTTATCTGAACAAAAGCTCTTTAATTTCAAAAGATCCCAACTGTTGAGAGTTGGTAGCAGTGACTGTGCCATTGGATGTCTGTTTAGGAAATGTTGGCCTAGCCCAATCAGCTCGAGGGAGTTCCCTATCCTTTCAACTATGGTTTTTATAGTCTCTGGCCTTATATCAAGGTCCTTGATCCATTTGGAATTAAATCTTGTACATGGTGACAAGTACGGGTCCAGTTTTAATCTTCTGCATGTGGAGATCCAGTTTTGCCAGCACCATTTGTTGAAGATGCTGTTCTTTTTCCATTGGATTTTTTGGGCCCCTTTGTCAAAGACCAAATGGCTGTAATTTTGTGGGCTTATATCTGGGTCTTCAATCCTTATCCATTGATCTGTGTGTCTATTTTGGAGCCAGTACCAGGCTGTCTTTATAACTATGGATTTGTAGTATAGACTTAGATTTGGTATGGTAATACCTCCAGCAGTGTTTTTGTTACTCAGGATTGTCTTTGCTATCTTGGGTCTTTTGTGCCTCCATATGAATTTTGAGATTGTTTGGTCAACTTCTTTGAAGAATTGCTTTGGGATTTTGATTGGTATAGCATTGAATCTGTATATTGCCTTTGGTAGGATGGTCATTTTTACGATGTTGATTCTGCCAATCCAGGAACAAGGGAGGTCTTTCCACCTTCTGGTGTCTTCTGCTATTTCTTTCTTTAGGGTTTTAAAGTTTTCACTGTAAAGGTCTTTTACCTCCTTGATTAGGTTTATACCAAAGTATTTCATTTTTTTAGGGGCTATAGTAAATGGGATTGTTTCTCTCAAGGCTTTTTCACTTCTTTCATTTTGGGCATATAGGAAGACCTCTGATTTTTGCACATTTATTTTGTATCCTGCCATCCTGCTGAACTTCTCAATTAGTTCCAGAAGCTTCCTGGTGGAGTTTTTGGGATCACTCAGGTATAAGATCATGTCATCTGCAAATAGGGATAGCTTGACTTCTTCCTTGCCGATTCGAATCCCTCTTATGTCCCTTTCTTGTCTTATGGCTTCAGCTAAGACTTCAAGTACAATATTGAATAGAAGTGGTAAGAGTGGACAGCCTTGTCTAGTTCCTGATCGAAGTGGGAATGCTTCCAATTGTTTCCCATTGAGCATAATCCTTGCTGTGGGCTTGTTGTATACAGCTTTTATTATATTGACAAAGGTTCCTTCCGTTCCTACTGTCTCCAGCGTTTTGATCATAAAAGGTTGTTGGATCTTGTCAGAAGCTTTTTCTGCATCTATCGAGAGTATCATGTGGTCTTGGACTTTGGTTTACATGTTGAATTACATTTATTGATTTGCGTATGTTGAACCAACCTTGTGTGTCAGGGATGAAGCCTACTTGGTCCCCATGAATGATCTTTTTAATATGTTTTTGAATCCGATTCGCTAAGACTTTGTTGAGAATCTTTGCGTCTGTGTTCATCAGAGAGATTGGCCTATAGTTTTCTTTTTTAAGTGAATCTTTATTAGGTTTTGGGATTAAGACGATATTAGCTTCATAGAAGGAATTTGGTAGTGTTCCTTTCTTTGCTATTTGATAGAACAGTTTAAGGAGTATTGGTGTTATTAACTCCTTAAATGTCTGGTAGATCTCTGTGCTGAATCCATCTGGTCCAGGACATTTTTTTGGTGGGAAGATTTGAGATTACTTCTTCAATTTCCTTATATGTTATAGGACAGTTTAAATAATTCACAACTTCCTGATTCAATTTAGGTAAGTTGTGTTTACTTAGAAATTCATCCATCTCTTTTGTGTTGTCAAACTTCACAGAGTGTAAGTTTTTGAAATATGATGTTATAATTCTCTGGATTTCTTGGGTATCAGTAGTGATAACTCCATGTTCATTTCTGATTTTGTTAATTTGGGTTTTCTCTCTTCTGCTTTTGGTTAATTTAGCTAGGGGTTTATCAATCTTATTGATTTTTTTCAAAGAACCAGCTTTTTGACTGGTTGATTTTTTTTTCTATCGTTTTCTTAATCTCGATTTCAGATATTTCTCCCCTTATTTTGCTAATCTCCTCTCTTCTACTACTTTTGGGATCAGATTGCTCTAGTTTCTCTAAAGCTTTAAGCTGCATTGTTAAGTTGTTTATTTCTGATGTTTCCATTTTTTTGATGTAGGCATTAAGAGCTATGAACTTACCTCTTAGAACAGCTTTCATTGTGTTCCAGAGATTTTGGTAAGTTGTATTTTCATTATCGTTCACTTTCAGGAAATCTTGAATTTCCTTTTTAATTTCTTCCTGAATCCAGTTCTCATTCAGCATCATATTGTTAAGTTTCCAGGAGTTAGTGTATTTTCTCTTGTTTGTTGTGTTGTGGATGTCCAGCTTTAGGCCGTAGTGGTCTGACAGGGCACAGGTTAGAATTTCAACTTTTTTGTACATGTGTAGATTCATTTTGTGGCCCAGTATGTGATCTATTTTGGAGAAAGTTCTGTGTGCTGCTGAGAAAAATGTGTATTCTTTGGTGCGTGGGTGAAAAGTTCGATAGAGATCTGTAAGGTCCATTTCTTTAAAGGTTTGATTAAGGTCCAAAGTGTCTCTATTAAGCTTTTGACCTGTTGATCTATCCCATGTTGAGAGGGCGGTGTTGAAGTCCCCAAGAATTATCGTTTGGGGGTTGATTTCTTGCTTCAGACGCTGTAGAGCTTTCTTAATGAATGTGGAGGGGCCCGTATTGGGTGCATATATGTTCAGTATTGTGAAGTCTTCCTGGTGAATTGTACCTGTGACTAAAATGTAGTATCCATCCATGTCTCTTATAATTTTCTTTGGTTTGAAGTCCACTTTGTCTGATATCATAATGGCTACCCCTGCCTGTTTTCTGCTTCCATTAGCTTGTAGAATTGTTGACCAGCCTTTTATTTTTAGAGCGTGCCTATCTTTTGTGGTGAGATGGGTTTCCTGCAGGCAGCAGATTGATGGATTGTGATTTTTAATCCAAGTTTGTAATCTGTGTCTCTTGATCGGTGAGTTAATTCCATTAACATTTAGTGTTATAATGGTGAAACTATTTTTGATTCCAGACATTTATTATGTTTAGTAGTTTTTATAAGTATATTGCTTCACTTTTAATGGTGTTATACTTGCCTTCTGCTCTCCTGGATATGCCTGTTTTTTTTCTTCACACTTGAGTATCATTTCTAGCATTTTTTGAAGGCCCGGTTTGGTAGACCTGTATCCCTTCAAGTTGTCTTTGTGCTGGAAGATTTTTCTTTCTCCCTCGATCATGACTGATAGTTTTGCAGGGTAAATCAGCCTAGGTTGACATTTTTGCTCATTCAATACTTGAAGTATGTCTCTCCAAGCTCTTCTTGCTTTTAGTGTTTCCATTGAGAAGTCATTTGTTATTTTAATAGGTTTACCTTTAAAAGTGACTTGTTTTTTCTCCCTTGAAGCTCTCAGCACCAGTTCTTTATCTTGAATGTGGAGTGTTTTGACTATTATTGGCCGTGGCGAGCTTCTGTTTTGGTCATATCTGTTTGGGGTGTAGAATGCCTCTTGTATATGGATGGGCCTCTCTTTTTTTAGATGAGGAAAGTTTTCCTTGATGATCGTTTGGAAAATTTCCTCAGGGGTGGTATTTTGAGATTCTTGCTCTGGTATTCCATGAATACGCATGTTGGGCTTCTTCAGGGTGTCCCATATCTCCTGGATATTTCTCTCAAGCATCTTTTTGGCTTTAACAATCTCTTCCATTGAGCTGGTTAATACTCCCACTTTATCTTCAAGGTCTGAAATTCTGTTTTCTGCTTCATTAGTTCTGCTGATAAGACTCTCTGTGGAGTTCTGGGTTGAAGATAACTTGTCTTTTAGCTCAGTTTTAAACTCTGCTTGAGTCTGCTTTAACTGCTCTATGCCAGTTTTTGTTTCTTGCACTGTTTTTCTCAACTCCTCCAAGTGTCTGTTGTGTTCCTCCTCAAAGCGATTGATTCGATTATTTAATTCCTCCCTGATTTCCTCTTTCATAGTATTGAACATAGTAATGATCATATTTTGAAGGTCGTTATCCTGTGTCAGGCTTTCTTGGCCATTTTCTATGGGTTTGTTCTGGTTGGAGTCTAACATTATGGGATTAATTCCTTCAGTGGGAGATTTGTTTACTTGAGTGTTGTGTCTCATGGATTTGCACTTAGACTTTGGCATTGTCGGTTTAACTCGTAAGATCTTTTAATTTCTGTGCGTTTTTCACTAAACTGAATTATTTGCCCTGGGCCTCTGGGGGTGCGCGGGGACCGATCTTACCTGGGTCGCGGCGCGCTGAGGCCCGGCTGGACCGCGCGCGCGTCCTGGGTGGCAGAGTGGAGGGGAAGGAGGGATGGGGCGTCGGCGGGGCGCTATTTAAACCCGGGCCACCCGAGGGCGGGGCCGGGCGCAGAGCGGGTGCCCTCTCCTCCTCCCAGGCCCTACGCGCGCGGCTCCGGCTGGATGGCGGGGTGGGGTGGGGGGGAAGCTGGGTCCACTTGGGCGGCCTGGGGCTCTGGGGGCGGGCACGGACCGATCTTACCTGGGTCATGGCGCGGTGAGGCCAGGCTGGTCCGTGTGCGCGCCCGTCCGGGGCGGCGGAGTGGAGGGGAAGGGCAAGCCCATTCTTTTTGACTATTAGAATAGAACATGATCTTTGTTCTCTTCCTGAATCTCTGGAGCTCTTTTTAGATTATTGCCTTCTCATATACTTTTCTTTCTACCCATTAAATAGTATTTGCCAGTGGGCTAGCCTCAATCAAGTATTCTTTCTATATACATTCTTTTCTCTTCTCTTGTGAAAGATGAGGGACTTCCCTCTACACTGCCACTAAAGTTTCCCTGTTGTTTACCTCCCCAATGCATTTGGTGTATATCCAGTTCTGGATTCTGAAAAGCTTGGAAAACTCAAAAAAGTAAAAGTCAAAAGTCATCTTTCTTCCTTAAGGCATACTATTGTTTGTAGCTCAAAAAGCTAGAAACAGCTACCATATGGTCTGATCTCATTTCTAGGTACATAGCCCAAGGAATTGGGCAGATATATTGAGGAAATCACTTGTATTCACATGTTCATTGAAGCAATGTTCACAGCAATCAGTCCCTTCTTCTCTTAGGGAACTCACTCTCTAATTGGAGAAGCAGAAATTAAAATATAGTGATAGAAGTATATATGTGAATACAAACTGTCAAAAGTGTCTAGAAACCAAGTATATAGGAGCTTATGCAATAGGTTCAGTCTCACATTCCTAGCTCCATGACCTTGAAGCAGCAGCTCCATATGCTCACTGAAATAAAAAAGTGTAGTTGCTGGTGAATCATGAGACTTTTTCTCCTCCTCTCCTATAGGATCTTTCTCAGCAATTACAGCAGTTAGAAGCTGAACATAATACTTTAAAGAACACTATAGAAACAGAAAGAGAAGAATCCAAGATTCTGATGGAAAAGATGGAACTTGAGGTGGCAGAGAGGAAATTATCCTTCCACAATTTGCAGGAAGAAATGCATCATGTTCTGGGACAACTGGAAAAAGCAAGCCAAGCTCAGGCTGAACTTAAATTTCAGTATAGTGCTTCAGAACAGAAATATAAAGCAGATATGGAGGAGAAGACGACTCACATTATGAATCTTCAAAAGACTGAACGAGAGCTTCAATCTGCCTGTGATACTTTAAAGGAGGAAAATTCAAAACTTCTCCAAGAGAAGAATGAACAGGCAGCTCAATCAACCCAGGCCATCCAACAGCTCGAAGGTCAGTGTGTGATGACATTTGAAAGACATATCTCTAGTTCCCCAGAAACTGGTACCTCTACATTCAAGAGTCTGACAATAACATCATTTGCTTAAATCAGTTGAAGCAGTTGAAAGATAAGACTGGCATCTCTTTTGATCTCTTTGCTGTATTATTTCTGCCTTCTGAAGTTACACTCCTCTTAACATGATAAGTATCATGACAATACTAAACACTGATTTCCAGATGTTACATGGAATGGTGTGAGAAACAGACTTTGATCTTAAAGGTCACTCACTGAAATGAGGAGAGTTTGAATTCCTTTCTGCAAACCTAGGCCACATCTAGGGATATAGATACAGTCACTAAATTACAAGAATCATCCTGGAATCTAACAGTAGATCTTAGTGCTTTTCTCATAGGTAAAATTTTTCTTTTAAAGAAAACTTTGGTATCTGAGCAGGTCTAAAGGAAAATTAATTTTATATATTTTTCTAAGATTGATGTAAACTATAAAAAGTATAACATTTAGAAATCTAAAAAGATTGCAACTCTTGTCAACACCAGAAATTCATCTCATCAGTTTTCCACCAACTGTAAAACCTTTCCTGATAGATGAGTATATAGTTATGGAAAGATTTTAGAAAGAACTAAGTTGTAATTTGTATGAGAGAATTGAGCATCAACTAGAAAGACTAGAAGACATTGCATGTTTCAGTATATGAGCGATAACATGCAGTGTTTTAGTGTTTGCTTTTCCATGCATGATTTAGTTTATGTACCCTAATTATATTCATTTTGTTGAAAATAATAGTATTTCATTTTTCTTGGTGGCTGCATAATACCTCAAATTCTCATTTTATACCTTTGAAAGATATAGTTTACTGAGGTACCCTTTGGTTTAAAAAGTTTAAAAATGTCATTGGCATAATAATTTTAGTTGTCCTGAGAAGACAATGCTAAGTTTTAAACTAAAAGTAGGTATTGTTTGTTTTCTTTACCTAGATCAACTCCAGCAAAAATCTAATGAAATTAGCCAATTTCTCAATAAGCCAACCTTGCAAAAACATGAAACAGCATCTCAGACTACTTTACCAGATTATTACAATGAAGGCACACAGGTAATTAAATGTGAATTTGTTATATTATTTGTTTGTCTTTGCTATATTTATATTACTGCAGAGCATAATATAAACTTCTCTTTTCTACCTAATCAAATCCTATGAGGAAGAGGGATTTTTCTATTCGAAAGGAATTAGAAAAGACATAAGCCAGTATCTGAACGAAGAATAATGAAAAAATAATTTTAAAATTATTTTATTTTTCTGGTTTTATAAGCATATGCAAATGCCAAATCATAAGAGTTTTTATTCTAAAGTTGTACAAATCTGGGTTGTGGATGAATTATTACTTTTGCTTTTATAATCAATTTTCCAATTCAGAACACTTCATTTTAGTAGACTAAGGTGAGGTTTAGTGTTCACAGATCAACCTTAACAAGCTAGACTTGTAATTCTATTATAAAAATCAAAATACTTCCATTAATTATTAATAATTTAGTTGCCAAGTTGCTAGTTGGTTGCATATTCTTTTTTCTACCACAGTCTCTGTGAAAAGCTAGATTATAATCACTATAAGGTTACTTAATGAGTCTAATTATCAGAATAAAGAGAGTTGGCTTCATGATCCTAATTGACTAAGCTGGGCCAGGCTGGAGTAAGTTAATTCCTCTACCTTCATTGTAAGACTATTCTCTTTCAAGCTGTTCTGTTTAGAACAAGAATTCCCATGGTCCTTGGGCAGTATTGCAGGCTTCTAAAATTTTTTGCTTCTGGGTTTCTAGTATTTTGATTTTCCAATCTCTTCTATTATTCCATTCTATTGTTTTCCTCTGCTGTTTTAGTCAGGCATTTCTAACAGTTCAAGTAAAGGGGAAAACTTTTGTACTGAGCATTTGTGTACTGTCCTACAGATTCTGTTATAATTCATTTTACTGTATATATGTTTTATTAATTATCTATATATACTATCCTCTATCCATCAGTTCATCTTAATGTTTAATACATTCCACAGTAAACTACATGTCAGTATATTTCCCTCTAAATATCATTTAGAATATCTATCACTGGCTAGATTATTTTAACTTCTGTCTGTAGTTGAGGTTTCCTAGTTGAATTCTTTTTCTCTTTAGGTAAGATTTACAAACCACTGAATGTATACATCTTATGAAGAATAATATTACAGAGTTTTGTCACATATAACTGGTCTGTTACCCACACCCAGTAATAAGGTGTAACTTATTACCATCAAGTGAATTACAGGCTAAGTGAAGTGGTACAGTTTTGTCCCTAAAGAAAATGAAAAGCTAAGGATATATATTGTCTTTTCCATACAACTTATTGGCTTAACAAGTTTCCAAGCTTGTGCAGAACCCAGGTAGTCTGGTTAAATCCCTGAGTCAAGAAGACAGGGAGTTAGGTTGTGCTCTTGTCCTCTTCTTTATGCCATAGTTTTATTTTTGCAAATTTTAAGTCCAAGTAAATCATGCTTGTGCTTATGCATTAACCATGTTGCATTTATTGCAAAGGCATTAACAGGAAGAGGCTGATTTAATATTTATATACTTGATTACTTTATGTCATATTTCTTCTCTGTTGATCAACCCTCTCATGGTGCTATTTTCTGTAGAATAAGCTATTATATTCTCGTCATAATCAAATCTGCTATGGAAAAATTCTGTTTTCTTTTATCAGGCACTCTAGCATCTGAGCTACATTCCCAGCAGTTTCCTCTTATTTAATATTTTTCTTCCATTTTGTCCTTGAGTGATATCAGTTAATGAATTTTTACTTCTAGATAGATGCTTTCTTTCAGGACATTAAAATTAGGTTTTACTCTGTACTACTGCACTCAGTGTTTCCAATTCAATAATTAGTCAAAAAATTATTTTTACATATGGAAGTATAATTTTTCCACTGAACTATATTAGAAAATATATACCTTTGTGATATATTCAGTTGTGCTTTTCAGTGTAGTTTTCTTCCTTTCATTGAGTTTTTTTGATATTCATACTTTATGTTTGAGAAGATTGTGTCCATTTTTTAAAATGCTTTTTTATGTCCTTCTGCCTTTTCTTTCTTCATACTCTAGTTAAGTCATTGAGCCTTTTAATATTGATCCACACATTTTTGACACTAAGGTTATATTTTACCTCTTTTTTTTTCCATTTAGTCATCAGACTGGTTAAATTCTGTTGATGTGTTTTCAAGTTCATCAGCTATTTCTTCTGTATAGTCTTCTAAGCCTATCCACCTAACTTTTCATTTCATGTATTATGGATTTTATTCAATAATTTCAAATTGATTTCTTTTACAGTTTTTTGGTTTTGTTTTCATCTACATGCAGAATTCTAATCTTTCTGTTCATTATATCATAGCAATTTGTTAAAGTTTCTTTAAAATTTTACCTTGCGACTAGGTAGGCACGTTGACCCATGCCTGTAACATTCCGGAGGTAGAGGCAGGAAGGTATCAAGACAAGGACATCCAGAGCTACATAGTGAGAACCTACTTAAAAACAAAAACAAAAACAGGACTAAGAAAATAGTTGTCTAACCTTCACAAGGCCCTGGGTTCAATCTCCAACACCACAACAAATAAAACAAAATCCTTGCTTTCTAATTCCACATTTACACTATGTTGTGATTGATCTGTATTGATTTTAGTTTGTTTTTTGAGAATGAGTCATATTATATGATGAGTGGTTTTGTATTGAATCCTAGACATTAAAAGTTTTTTTTGTTATTTCTAAGATCTTGAAGAGTTGTGATTACTTTTTACTAGCTTAGAGAGCCACTAAATTCAGTTGGATTGTTTTTGTCTAAACTACATTGCTTTTTGTCAGCCCAGTAAACACAGAGTTCGTTGTTCAGTCAGAAATCTGGGCTGGGTTCATACAAAGAATGTCATACTTCTCCTTATTTGCCCTCTTTTTTTTTTTTTTTTTCCTATTGATTGTGCTCCTCATATTCTGGCAATTCTGTTGGATTCAACTTCCCTTTCCATTTTTGAAGTGTGAATACCTCTGGCTATTTTATTAGATCTCTTTATCTTATATGATGGAAACTAGGAATAGAACTGGGGAATGAGACCTAGCCTGAACAGGAGGTAACTTCAGATCTAAACATTTCTGTAGTTATTAGTGTAGAGAATTACATCATCCATGAAGTGTGAGATTTGTTGAAGAGACTCATAATGGTGACTTTCTTGTTTTCTTAAGTTTCTGAATAGTTGAAATTAACCCATGTCCTGTATCTAGTTCTTTGTCTATCTCGGAAAACTTTTTTGGTAGACATTATATGAAATAACTTGAACTCCCCATGTTCTTCCATTGACAGTTTTACTTAGGATTGTATTTAGAAGCTGTCTTTGGAAAATGGTGATTTTTATACCCTAAAGTTATTTTTAGCCATATTACGTTTAATTAGCCATGCTCTTCCAATGAATAAATCAGTGATAGGATCATAAATGGTCTTCAGGGATTATGTAGCTTCTTAGCAGAAATGTTGCTTATGTATTAGTCTTGTTTCTCCGAGGAGAGAGAATGAATAGGATGTATAACCCAGAGAGATTTATTGGAAAGAACAGATTGTAGTAGTTGTGGAGGTTAGTATATTCAGAATCTGCCAGTGGGTTAGAAGGCTATTTGAACCAGGGGAGGATAAGAGGGGAGTTAAAGTTTGAGTCTAAAGATAATCTAATAGAAGAATTTGATCTTTGTAGAAGAGGTCAGTATTTTTTTTTTTCCCTGCCAAGGCCTTCAGGAAGTTCATATACATTAGAAAAAGTAATATGCTTTACTCAATTTTCCTGATTTAGGGCTGAGGAGACAGTTCAGTCAGTAAAGTGTTTGCCTTGCAAACATGAGGATTTGAGTTCAATCCCCAGAACCATATCAAAGCCAGATATGGTAGCACATGTTTATAATCCCAGTGCTAGGGAGTTAGAGACTGGTGGATCCCTGAGGCTTACTGACCACCCAACCTAGCCCATTGGCAAGCTTCAGGCTTTTGACAGAACCTGTCTCAAAAACAAGGTAGGTTAACTCTTAAAGAATGACACCCTAGGTTAACCTACACACACATGCACGTGCACACACACACATACACACACACAAAACACATGGTCACATATGGACACCCATCTTCACAAAAACATCTGGAACATTGTTTAGCCCAAAATCTGAGTATCATGGTCTAGCCAAGTTGACACATAAAATTAAACATCAAAGTGTAATATTCAGTACCTTTTCATTGGCCTATTGAGATCTTGTTTGGTCAAGGACATATTTGGTATTTTGAGGCGCTTGCCAAAAATATTTAGTAAAAACAAGTTAATGTAACTTTAAAAAGAATACTTAAGAAAATTGGGAATCTGATAATTAAAAGAAAAGTTAAATAATCAGAAATAAACCAAGAGTAATGGAAAAGAAATGAGGGATTAAGAACACCCACATAGAAGTTACAAAGAAAAGAGTTGACTAATAATATCCTTGGGATAAAAGAGAGTTTATAGAGACAAGATTAATCAAAAAGAAAAATTTAGCCCAAAGAAGACTAATATTAAATGAAAATGTAGAGTTCTCTGGTTCTCTGAACTTTTACTGTAGATGACAATGATTCTTTACTCAGGTCAAAAAGTAACTTAAACTTTGTAGGTATCAGAGGGAGCAAGGGAAAGAATGGAATGAGGTAATGACATGAAAAATTATTAGGGGATAAGAATAAGACAGTATAAGAGAAAAAAGGAAAATGGTTACACTGAAGTTCTCTGGTACAAATAATGCTTTTGACTATATCAAATCTATTTTAGTGATAGGAATGGAAAAATAGGAAAGTGAAGAATTGCAGAAAGTGAAGAATTGTAAATAGTTAAAATAATATGTGTAGAATATGAGATTGCTTTCCTTAAGATAATAATTATAAGATGATGACTTTTCATTACTCAGAATTACTCAGACTAAGAATGATAACAAGATATGTTTATATCCATTGAGTACTTACCATTTCCAATTTCTGCTAGCAAATGGTAGAACTACAGTGTAATTCGAGCAGTTGGAAAGCTGAGGCTGAACTCACTGCCATTGCATTGTTTAATACCCCATGTCTGTTAGGCTTGATTATTTTTTCTGTTTTGTTTTTTGATTTTTCCTAATCAAGTTGGATTTTTAGGGTGTGGGAGATAGTGTCATTAGTAGAGGTAGAGATTTTATTATGTACCCCATCCTATGAATTTACTAAAGCACTTATTAAGTCTATCATGAGATTCACAGGGGTTTTTCAAGAAAAAAATTATATAGAGATCATTCATTTGGATTAAGGAGCCTAACACAGTGGTCTTTATAACAATTTGGCTCATATTTTGACAAACAAGTCCATAATTTCATACATAAGTACCAATAGAACTCTTTTATGATGATTTGATCCCGATAACTTATCTGAATCTTACTTTTTTGAGAAATTACATGTCCATTAATGGGTATTTTATATAGACTATAGTTTACTCCTTGGTATAGGAAGAAGCAAAGATTTAATTCATTTCCATTTTCTACTTTCTTTTTTATTTTAAGCATTTCTTAAGAGAAATAATTATGTTCTTTAATCAAAGGAAAACATTTATGTAAGAAATACATAGAAAATGAATTTTAATTTTTCTTAGATCTTTGGAATAGAGCTTGACTTTACTGTGAGATTCATAGAGTTCTCTTAGAGGTTTACTTTGAGAAACACAAACTGATTTTAAAAGATTTAGCAGTTTTATAGCATAAAGGAAGTTTGGACCTAAAAATTTCACGTTTTAGAAAATGCATGAAATGCCAGTTTTTAGTTGGGCTATTTTTTTTAATTATAAAATATTTGATTAAGACTTTTCTTAGTCTTTCTTTTTTCTTTTAAAAATAGATCAGCCCAACTGATACTACTATACTCAACAGTAGCAACTTTACTACCGGAGAAGGTGGACAAGATGTTCTAGAGATCTCATTTTCTCAAAAACACAAAGAATTGTCCATTTTATTGATAGAAATGGAAGAAGCTCAAAAAGAAATTGCATTTCTTAAATCCCAGCTGCAGGGGAAAAGGCCTGAGGGGACTATGGAGTCCTTGACCATAAAGAAGTCAAAGAGATACAGAGTGAAGGAACACCTCCAGTTAAAATGGAAGATTTTCCTTTAATGTCAAATGAAGAAAATAGCATTGTAGCAGTTGAAAAAGAGGAACATGCAAGCATGGAATATCCACATGAAATATCTGAGAAAATGTCTCTAGGAGACACTGGAAAAGAATTGAAACCAACAAAACAGGATAATATTAACAATTCTCCCTCTGTGCCAAATATTGCTCACGATCATCAAGTTGAATTAGAAAGGCTAAACAGTCAAATTTTGGGGCTTGAAACAAGCTTTCAAAAGGCAGAAAAAACATATGAGAAAAATTTAGATGAGAAAACTAAGGAAATTAGTAACCTTGCCCAAATAATTGAAGAGTTTAAGAATAATGCCAGAGATACTGAACGCACAGTTACTGCTTTATGTGAAGAAAAAGAACAACTTCTTTCTCGGTTGGAGGAACTTAATGTTCTGGCAGAACTGAGGGTTCAGGTAAAAGAACTGGAAACCAACCTGAAAGAGGTAGAAAAAGAAAGAAATTTGGATTATGAAAGCCACAGGACTCAGCACAACATGCTTACTGAGAAGATGCATACGCTAAGCACAGAAGCCAAATCCAAAGATGTGAAAATTGAAGCTTTACAGAGAGACCTTGATGACCTGCAATTGCAGTTTTATGAGCAGGGTACACTGATAAAAAGCCTGCAAAGCCAGCTGCAGGAGAAGGAAAGAGAAGTGCTCAAGGGTGCAAAACATGTAAGGGACATCTCAAGTAAGATGGAAGAACTTTCATGTGTTCTTACACAGAGGGAACTTGAAATAGCAAAGATGGATCAACTCTTAATAGAGAAAAAGAAAGACGTGGAGATGCTCCAGCAAACTATTCAGGAGAAGGATCAACAAATGACAGAACTGAGCTTCAATATGACGGAAAAAATGGTTCAACTTGATAAAGAGAAGTTTTCTCTTGGGGTTGAAATTAAGACCCTTAAGGAACAGCTGAATTTATTATCCAGAGCTGAAGAAGCAAAAAAAGAACAGGCAGAAAACAAAGACATTATTTCTGGCCTTAAACATAGTTACGATGAGCCAAGTCCAACAGGCCTGTTAAGTAAAGAAGAACTTCAGCATGAATTAGACAATCTGAAGAAAGAAAGCGATTTAAGAAAGAAAAAACTCCAAGCAGCTCTTATTAACAGAAAGGAGTTGCTACAAAAAGTCAGTACATTGGAAGAGGAGTTAGCCAAAGTGAGAGATGAATCTAGGAAAGAGGTCCCACTCAGTGAAAGTGGGGGAAAGAAATTAGAGGAAAGTAAAGAGGGTAAAGATGACACAGAAAAATGTGTGATTTCTAAGTGGCAAGAACTAGAAACTTCCTTAAAACAGTCCATATCTCAAAAAGAAGAAGAGCTAGAGCGTGTAAGGAAGGATTTGAAAGAAAAGATAGAAGTAGAAGAACAATTTAAAGCTGCAATTCAAAAGATGACTCAGACCTTGCAAGATAGGAATAATCAAATAGATTCACTTCAAGCAGAAATCATTGAAAACCAAGTGGTTATCCATAAGTTAACCCTGAGTTCCAAGGATGCTGGTGATGGAGACTCAACAACACCTTTAAGAGAGTCAGTGGCGAGCAGTCCACCTGACGTAGGTAGTGGAGAACACAAGAAAGCAGAGTTGGAAGAAAAGATAGCTAGCCTTGAAAATGAAAAAGAAAAACTTCAGAGGAGCCTTGAGGAAGCTTTAACATCTGGTGAAGTGATTCTGAAAAAGGCACAAGAAAAAGAAAAACATCTTGTGGAGGAGCTCAAGCAACAAAGAGTTGACCATAATTGCCTGAAAGAACAGTTTGATAAGCAAAGGAAAGAAAATGAGAACATTGAAGAACAACTAAGGCAACTTCAAATTCAAGTAGCGGCCATTCATAGGGAACATCCAGACACTGACCATCAGGAGCCTGGCCCTCCCACTCGAGATCTAGAAGAAGCCTTATTTGAAGGCATAGAGCAGGAGCCCATCCAGCTTATTTCAGAATCTGGCTTAGGCCCAGCTTATCCTTCCCATCCTGGAGATGCAGACACTTCGCAGGTTAATGCTTTTATTGCCCAGATTAAGGCCCAGTTGAAAAAAATAAAGGCTGAGAAAGAGGCGATAGAATCGAAAATCAGCATAGCAACCAATGAGCTTGCTAAAAAATCAGAAGAAATAGTTCAGCTAAATGAGATGATAAGTAAGCAGGGTTTAGAAATCCAGAATCTGAAGGCAATATCCCATGAAGCTGAAACCCATGCTGAACTCCTAAAGCAGGAGTTAAAAAGCAGTCAGCTAAAAATTTCTGACCTGGAACATCTAAAAACATTACAGCCTGAACTTGATGAACTGCAAAAACATATACACCAAAAGGAAGAAGTAGTGAATTGTCTTTCTGGACAGCTTAATGAGAAAGAAGAAATTCTCATTAAAGTACAGTCAGAGATCATGGAACAAGAGAATTTGATAAAGATTCTACGCACACAGTTAGAAATACAAGCCAAGGAGCATGAGGAGAGAACAAAACAGTTCCAGGTGGAGCTCTGTGAGCTGAAAAAGAAGCCACAAGAGATTTCAGAAGAAGAAGCTAAAGCAAAGCAGCAAATTCAGAGAAAACTGCAGGCTGCCCTTATTTCCCGAAGAGAATTTCTCAAAGAAAACAAGAATCTTCAAGAAGAATTGACCATGGCCAAAGATTCCATCGAGCACCTCACCACATCTCTGGCCGATGTGGAAAGTCAAGTTTCTGCCCAAATGAAAGAAAAAGAAACATTCTTAGAAAGGTTAACTCTTCTTCAGGAAGAACGAGATAAACTCATTATAAAAGTGGACAAGTCTTTACTGGAAAATCAAAGCCTCAGTGGCTCTTGTGAAAGTCTGAAATTGGCTTTAGAAGGTCTAACTGAAGACAATAAAATCTTGGTGAAAGAAATTGAATCTTTGAGATGTTCTAAAATATCAGAAAGTGCTGAGTGGCAAGAGAAACACAAGGAGCTGCAAAAGGAATATGAAATTCTCTTGCAGTCCTATGAGAATATTAGTAATGAAGCAGAAAGGATGCAGCATGTGGTAGAAAATGTGAGGCAGGAGAAACAAGAATTACATGGGAAATTACGAACAATAGAAGCAACCAAGAAAGAGAGAGAAAAGCAATTGCAAGAATCAAAACAAGAAATAGAGGAAATGAAAGAAAAGATGAGAAAGTTTGCTAAAATCAAGCAACAGAAAATCGTGGAGCTGGAAGAAGAGAATGAGCGGCTTCGAATGGAGGCCCATCCCGCAGATGACAAGGACACCACTAAAGAACAAATCGAAGCACTTCTTACTTCTAATTCCAGCATGAAGAAGGAATTAGAAAGGACTCAATCAGAGTATAAAACCCTATCTAAGGAGTTCGAGGATTTAGTTTCTGAAAAAAATATTCTAAGTGAAGAGTTCCAAGACTTAAAGCGTCAGGTAGAAAGTAACATATGCAAACAAACTAGCCTAGAGACTGCTGAGAAACATGACACCGGAAAGGATGTTGTTGAAGAAACAACACAGACTGCAGAAGAGCAAGGCTCTTCATATATGAATGTTGACCATGACCATTCAGAAGCTCTTCCGTCAGAGAATAGTGCCAAGGCTGGCATCAGTGAGGATTTCAGCTCGCATGCTGACATTCATAACTATTTAGAGCAATTTGAACAACTTAAAGGAAGAATCATTGAATTAGAAATGGAGAAAGAGAAAGGCAAGGAACTTAACCAGGCTTTAGAAAATGAGAAGAATGCCTTAATAAGTCAGATTTCTCTAAAGGATAGTGAACTCCAAATGCTTCAGCAAGAAGTATCCAAAATAAACCTGTTAAATCAGCAAATACAGGAAGAACTCTCCAGGGTCACCAAACTAAAAGAGACTGCTGAAGAGGAGAAAGACGATTTAGAGGAAAAACTTATGAATCAACTTGCAGAACTTAATGGAAGCATCGGAAATTACTATCAGGATATTACAGATGCCCAAATAAAAAATGAGCAACTAGAATCTGAAATGCAGAACCTTAAGAAATATATGAGTGAGCTGGAAGAGGAGAAGCAGCAATTAGTCAAAGAGAAATCCAAAGTGGAATCAGAAATAAGAAAAGAGTATCTAGAGAACGTACAAGGTGCTCAGAAAGAGCCTGGCAATAAAAGCCTTGCAGTGGAACTCCAGGAGCTGTTGAAAGAAAAACGGCACGAGGTAAAACAACTGCAGAAGGACTGCCTTGGGTATCAGGAGAAGATCAGTGATCTGGAGAGGACCATTAAGACTCTAGAATTTGTGCAAATTGAATCCCAAAAGGAGTTGGACATTACCAAAGACAGTCTGGCCCAAGCCATTGATCATCACAAGAATGCACAGGCCGAGCTGTCTAGCTTCAAAGTGCTATTAGATGACACACAAAGTGAAGCGGCAAGACTTCTGACAGATAACCTCAAGTTGAAAAGGGAACTCCAGTCAAATGAGGAATCAATTAAAAGCCAAATCAGTCAGAAAGATGAAGATCTTGAGCGGAGACTGGAACAACAAGAAGAAAAACACCTCAAAGAGAAGAAGAATATGCAAGAGAAACTGGATGCTCTGTATAAAGAAAAAATCCACTTGGAAGAGACACTCGAGACAATTCAGGACACTTTGAACAAGAAAGATGGGGAAGTAAAGCAAGTTCAGGAAAGCTTGGACAATACTGTGGCCCAGCTTTTAACCTTCACTAAAAGTATGTCTTCCCTACAAGACGACCGGGACAGAATGATAGACGAAGTTAAAAAGTGGGAGAGGAAGTTCGATAATACCATTCAAGCCAAAGAAGAAGAAATTAAATTCAAGGAGGAGAACTGCAGTGCTTTAAAGGATCAACTCAGACAAATGTCCATCCATGTGGAAGAACTGAAGATCAACATTTCCAGGTAAATAATTCATAACCGCTTTTCACCTCTAGGCAAAGAAAGTCTTTTAAGTTTCATTCTCTTTTAAAGCATGTATTTTCTCTCATTTTATTGCAACTTAAAAAAAAAAAAAACTCCTGCTACAAGTTATATTAACATAAAACCATTGACATTTCCCCCATCTCTTTATTAAGAGAACTCTTAGGTTCTTCTTTCTTTATTTTCATTAGTGGATTTCTTGACTACCAAACTGTCTTCATCTAATTTCTACTAGTTGACTCCCAAAGGATTTCCTTAATGCCCCAAATGTTTTCATCTTTTCTCTTTTTAGTATTCCATGTCAGCTAAACTGTATGTACCTGCTAAAAATATCATTTTCAAGCTATCATAACACATTTTCAAGCACAAGAATTGACAATATCCTTAACTCTTTGCACACTTCCCCTTCTAGTGGGATCATTCTGATATATTTCCTTACTGTCTCACATACAAAGTTATTAATTAGAGAAATCAGACATTAACTTTCAGAAGGAAAGTTAAGCAAAATAAAGGAGCCAGTTTACTTTTCACAGTATTCAAAACTGTCACTGAAAGAAGAAACATAGTCTATAGAGTTTATGACTTAAATATGTATAATATAAAATATATATATAATATAAAAGTCTGTTGTGTGGTAAATTAGTAAGATAGCAAGTATATAGATACAAAGAACAGATACCTCTTCTAAAAATATTTAGCACATTCTGATTTTTATTAATTTATATATCTATTTAATGCATGTTGTAGTGTTTGTTCCTTAAGCATGATGTAGTTTTTCCTTGAAATCAATAGTTAATGACCTCTCTTCTTGTATTTTAGTCTTGAACATGACAAGCAGATTTGGGAGTCCAAAGCTCAGACAGAGATTCAAAATTGGCTACAAATCTGTGATACTCTGCAGGGAGAAAACAAAGAGCTTTTGTCCCAGATAGAAGATACAAAGCAGCTATACCTCAATTCTCAAAATGAGTTAGCAAAGTTGGAATCAGAACTTAAGCTAGCCAGGGAGCAGTCAACTGATTTAAATGATTCTTTAGAAAAATGTAAGGAACATGAAGAAAGTTTGGAACAGATCATAAAACAGCAACAATCTGATATTCAAAGTTACAAGTTAAGCTGTGAACAATTAGAAAGTGATTTGAAAGCCTCTGAAGAACTGACTGGTAAGTTACATGAAGAAATAAATGTGAAAGAGCAGAAGATTATGAATCTGCTTTCTGGCAAAGAAGCAGCAATCCAGGCAATTATTGCTGATCTTAAGGATCAGCATGATAAAAAAATTAGAGCACTAGAAAACCTACTATGCCAGGAGGAGGAGGAAAACAAAAAAGCTGTTGACAAAACCAATGAGCTCATGGAAGCCTTGAAAACCATCAAAAAAGAAAACATGCAGAGGAAGGTGCAATTGGACTCCTTTATTAAGTCCATGTCCGCTCTGCAGGATGATCGAGATCACATAGTGAGTGACTATCAACTCCTGGAGTCACGGCACCTCACCATCATCTTGGAAAAAGACCAGCTCATCCAAGATGCTGCTGCTGAGAGCAACAAGCTTAAGGAAGAAATTAGAGGATTGAAAAGTCATATAGATGATCTTAATTCTAAGAACTCTAAGCTAGATGCTGAATTAATCCAGTACAGAAAAGACCTAAACCAGATGATATCCATAAAGGACTATCAGCAAAAGCAGCTCCTTGAGGCTCAGCTGCAGCAGAATAAGGAGCTGAAAAATGAATGTACAAAATTGGAAGAAAAGCTGAAGGAATCAGAAGGAACAAATGAAGATCTTCAAAGGACATCCAGTGTACTCCAAAAGGAGAAGCAAAGTTTATCTCAAGAGATTGAAAGTTTGAATGGGTCTATATCCCATTTAAAGAGACAAGTGGCAGCCTTGCAAGAAGAAGGCACTTTGGGCATTTATCATGCCCAACTGAAAATAAAAGAAGAAGAAGTTCATAGATTAACTGTGACACTTTCCTCGTCTCAGAAAAGAATTACAGAACTAGAAGAGAAATTAATTTGTGTTCAAAATGAAGCTACCAAGAAAGTAGATGAAATGGAGGAAAAATTGAAGAAGGAATTAAAGCATCTTCATCATGATGCAGGGATAATGCGAAACGAAACGGAAACAGCTGAAGAGAGGGTGGCCGAACTAGCAAAGGACCTGGTAGAAATGGAACAGAAATTACTTATGGTAACTAAGGAGAAAAACGATCTCATGGTGCAAATTCAGTCTTTTAGAAAGTCAATGAGTTCCTTGCAGGACAGCAGAGATCATGACCATGAGGAGCTTTGTGAACTAAGGAAGAAGTATGATGCCAGCCTGAAAGAACTTTCCCAGCTGCAAGAAGAACGGGACATCTTACGCAGAGAGAATGAGGCTCCTCCTCCAGCTACTTTGCCCCTAAATGACACTGAGAACAGCAGTTCCTCTCACCTTGAAAAACTTAACCACCAACAGCTGCTTTACTTGTCCTCACCACCACAAGAATCTGACAACCAAGTGCAGTCCTATTCCAAGGTCACGACCAGTTCTAGGGAAAATGAGAAAGATCATAGGTGGAGCGAGCTGGAGAAATTCCAAAAGTCCGAGGAAGAGAAACAGAGGGTGGCCGCCCAACGTGTCTCCAGCCCAGCAGAGGTCCAGACCTTGAAAACGGCCATGTCTTCACTCCAGAACGACAGAGACCGGCTAGTGAGTGTCTGTTTTAGATCCGTGTTGTGAGTTTTTGAGTCTTAAGTTTTTTTTTTTATTCCATAAATAAGAATGAACATTTTTATTCAGTTATCTATGTATATTCAGGATATTAATATCTTATCTCTACAATAAAAGTTTTGACTTAAGCTGTTCCATCATGTAAGCGCTTGGGAAAGAACTGTGTTCGGGTCACTAAAAGTACTACATGGGGGCTATATTGTACTTTCAGAAACCTGACTTTCTGATAATCTGACCAATTAATTAATTAATTAATTTGAGAGAGAGCTAGAATCCAGGTATGTGCATGCCATAGTTATGTGTAGAAGTCAGAAGACAACCTATGTTCTCTTTTTCTACCATGTGAACTCTAGGATCAATTTCAAGGCTCCAGATTAGCTTGTAGACACCTTTAGCTGCTGAGCCATCACGCTGGCCTGAATTTGACCTATTCTAAGGATAATATGGAGAATATCCAGAGTGAATAGATTGCAAGAGTATCATATTTTATTGTAAATAAAAACTGAGACACAGTGTTTCGCTAAAGCACAAATACACTCATGCTTATTTAGTCATTAAATTCTACAGTATTTGGTGGAAAAAGCAAGCAACAACCTCAATTGTTTGTCTTCCCCAAGGCAGTTTGCTTCCCCTTCTTTTAGTGTATTCCTTTGATTGTCCTCTATTATAAGTATCATGCTTATAGCACATCTTTTTTCGCTTTCCCTTTGCTAACAAGTTTTAGCTGTCTTCCTCTGCTTCCACAGCATAGATGTATATTTTCAGTGCACAATCCTTTCCTATTGTCCTCTTGCAATTTAATTTTAACTTTGTTTCAATAGGTTCACCATTTGCTGTATGAGTATTAGAACTGAGGTGTGTTGTATTTTCCTCAACATCTTTCATAGAGCTAGTACCTGCATTTCATTGTTGATACTTAGTATTTAGCAGTTACCAATATAATTGAACCTCTTGTTTTGTTGACATCTCTCCAGGGTGTCATCAGTTTCATCTTCATGAAGAAAACTCTTTAAAGAGTTTTGATGTGCTTCTCTGTGGACCAGTGCCCTTATAATCCCAGGATATAGTTCTTAATCCTGTACTTTCTGTTACTTCTCTCTTGAGCTCTCTTCTCTTCTCTTCTCTTCTCTTCTCTTCTCTTCTCTTCTCTTCTCTTCTCTTCTCTTCTCTTCTCTTCTCTTCTCTCTTCTCTTCTCTTCTCTTCTCTTCTCTTCTCTTCTCTTCTCTTCTCTTCTCTTTTTTCTTTTTTTTTTTTTTTGCGTTCTCTTCTCTTCTTTCTTTTTTGTGAGTATGAGGCCCAATAGCAATTTTGGGAATCAACCTGGATTGCTCTACTTCCTTTTGGCTACACCTTCCAGGGCTGAAAGTGCAGGCTGTGGCCATTATCACCCTGAATTTTTACTTGGGATTTGGCATCTGAACTCAGGTCATTCTGATTGCCAGGCAAAGGCTTAACCCCTGAGCCATCTCTCCACCCCAGTTCTCCTGTTTCTTATATTCCATGTCTTCTTCCTCCTCTTAGTTTTGTGCCAGTATCTTTATGAATCATTCTATAACTCAAGGTAAAATTTATCAAGCATGGCTCTTCTATCATATCCTATGGCTAGTTTTCTAAGCTACAAATAATTTCCCTTAGAATTTGTAAAAACATTGGTTTGTTGCTTGTTAGCTCAAAGTGTGATTAACATATCTAAAGCTTTTTGATTGCTGGGTTTTTTTAATTTTTTTTTTTTTTTATGGTGTGTGTGTGTCCCTGTGGAGGACCAAGTTTGACTTAGGGATTCACCCTGGATTGCTTCTACATTCTTGCTTTGCTATGGGATTTCCCAAGCTCCACCTACCAGGACCGGAAGTGCAGGCCGCTGATGTTTCCACCTGGTGTTTTTACATGGGACCTGGGATCTGGGATCTAAACTCAGGACCTTCTGCTTGCAATTCAGAGTCTTAACTTCTGAGTCGTCATTCCAACCCAATTGCTAATCTTTTGCCTGGTCTGTTTTTTCTTCTCTTAAATCTTCTCCCCTCTGTTCCACTTTACTGCTCTCCCCCCATTCTGAAGCTTTATGATAATGCATAGTGTCTGTTTTAACATCATATGGAGTAGTCATATTCTTCAATTTTTAGTGATTCCTTTGAATTGCTATTTTTTTTTAACCATTTTCTCCTATCCTTTTTCTTTGTTGCTATCTATATCCCAGCTTGTGAAAATTTAGATGTAAGACCTTCTAGGTTAGTTCTTTAATCTTATGGATGTTTCTAGTCTTTTTGGCACACAGTGTATTTGAATTCCAAAACTGATGTTTTTTTATTTTTGCTATTATGTTCTTAATTTCTAAAGAATTCTTTTTTCCTGTCATGTTTGATAGCTTTTCCAATTTATCACTCCAAGAATAGGATATTTATTTATTTACTTACTTATTTATTTATTTAGAGACAGGTCTTACTAGTGACTGAGTCTTGCCTGGCGCTTGCTGTGTACTCCAAGCTGATTTTATTTTTTATTTTTTTCCAATAATTTATTTATTTTTTTCCGCTCATACAAACTTAATAAGCACCTCGGTCCCCTCCCTCAGCTCCTTCCACCCCTCCCCGATCACCCCTCCCCCCTTCTTCCCTCATTCTCTCCCTCCCCTACCCCTCCCTCTCCTCCTCCCTCCCTCCCTCTCTCCCAGTGCCCCCTTCCCCCCATCCCTGGAGCATGCTTTAATGTGTATGTCAGACTTTCCTCTGGGTCCTCCTCTTTGATGAGGTGTAAGGACTCAGTGGCATTTCCTAGAACTCTTTCTTGTGTTCCCCTTAAGTATAGGAACACTATTGTGGCTATTAATTCCCAGCTTCTAAGGATCCTAGTGCCTTTAATCCATGCCAGACTTTGAGGGGTCAATGATATGTCGGTCATTGTGCAGTTCTTGCAAAGTCTTACTATGATCGCTTTGGCCCTAACTTGTGTGGAGTATCTTGCATATTGTTGCTCCTCTCCATTTTTGGGCTCTTACAATCTTACCGCCACCTCTTCCGCAAATTTCCCTGAGCTTCAGGATTGGGAGAGATTAGGCTAGCCTGGTTCCAGTGGTTGATATAGAGTCTCTGATGTTCTCAATTATGGTTTGTTGATTTTTTTTTCAGTTTTGCTGCTCCTGCAATGCCCTTGGCTTCATCCTGATGGATATTGGATGTCACCTCCTGGCCAGAGATAAAAAGCTGTTAAAATAGAGTCTTATTATAAGAGTAGATTCAAAGGTAGATGGAATAAGAGTAGGAGACCATGTGTGGGGGGGTCAGTTTCCCATTTGCAAAATGGTTAACTTCTATCTGCCAGACTGTATGCCCTCCCTTTCTGGTGAGATCATATCCATCAGTTACAGGTGACCAAGAACGAAAGTCTGTGAGCTTAACCAGATGTCTCATTACTTACTTGCAGTCCTTGATGGTGACCTATTATCTTTGCTATAGCATGATCCCCTCTCTATTAGGGGGTACACATGGCAGTTAATTTTCTGTCTCTGGGATACTTCACTCAATATAATTTTTTCTAATTCCATCCATTTCCCAGAAAATTTCATTCATTCATCATTTTTGATGGCTGAGTAGTATTCCATTGTACAAATGTACCACATTTTCCTTATCCACTCGTCAATTCTTGGACATTTGGGTTGATTCCGTGACTTTGCTATTGTAAACAGTGCTGCTATGAAAATGGTCATGCTTGTGCTATTGAGGTGTATTTTCGCTGTATGAGGGACTATTCCCAATAGTGGAATAGTAGGGTCATATGGCATTTCATTCTTTAACTTCTTTAAGAATCGCCAGATGGCTTGCCAGAGTGGTTTTATGAGCCTGCATTCCCACCAGTAATGTAGGAGAGTTCCCTTCTCTCCACATCCTCTCCAGCATTTGGTGGTGTTTGTATTATGGATTTTTGCCATCCTGACCAGGGTGAGATAATATCTCAGGGAGGTTTTGATTTGCATTTCCCTGATGTCCAAGCCAATTTTAAATTCATAAACCTCCTGCCTCAGCCTCTCAAATGCTGGGATCACAGTTCAGTGTTTGCATTGTAACTGCATTTGACTGCAAATGCTGTTAAAACTGAGATTCATTACATTTTTCTTCACATACCTAGCCCTGGTACTTTCTTATAATGAGTTTTTCTTTGTATCTTTTAATATCTGCTGTAATGTTTTTGATTTCTAGCACACTCTCTTAAGTTGTTAAACATTTTTCCTTGCTAATGCATTCTGAGTTACCTTCTTTAGATTGTTTTTTGGCCCTTAAGTTAACTGTTCTTTAGGGTGAAGGTTAATCTTGGTTTCCTCCTCACAGAAGTGTAGAGCTTAAAGAGTGTAGAGCCTGTGAAGGTTAAGTCCACATACTTAGTTCTTCAAGGTTTGACCACATTTTTTGAGAGAAGGTCTCTATTACTGGTGTAGAAGGAACAAGCACTCTCTAAATTGAGCAGAAGAAAGGCTATATAAGCATTCATAATCCATACATTCATTTACTCTTTAGAATCTATCTATCCCAGGTTTTGAAACTTTGGAACTTCGTTACTGAATCTTGTATACTCCAGGATTCCTCTGCCTTCTTGAGAGAGTAAAGCTGTAGTTGTCATTGAGGCAGCAAAGTGTGGGAGCGAGGAGGAGGTGTAAAGATGAAACTTTCCTATGCAGCTTTCCTTTGATCTCCCTCTCCCTCATCTCTACCATCTCGGCCATCAGTTCCTACTATCCCACCACGATTTTTTCCAACAGAACCTGGTGGTGTTAATTTCTGAGACCTTGACTTTGCATACTGCCAGCTTAAGATTTTGGGTGCCTCAGCTCTGTTCAGTCACTTACCACCTATTCATCTGCTTTTCTGCTTCAAAATTTTGTTGCTGCTGACCACTCTGTTATCTTCCCATTCTTGTGTTTTATGCCTTTAAAAACCTGTCAGTATGATGGTATTAATAATGCTTCTGAGTGGATGAAAGACACGGTCTTTAAGGTTCTTATCTTGCTCAGATATCCTGACATGATTTGTTACCAATAACATTTCATGAATATTGAGAAAAAGTTTGAAAATATACTTGGAATGAAGTTTTCCTAAAAGCAAAGCCATTATTTTATTCCCTAATTTTGTGTGAAGCATACTAATTTTCTCATTTAATTCTCATGTTCTTTTGCAAAAAAAGTGCTTTAAAATTAAGACTTAGGTGATGTCTTAGTTGCATGTTTCCTTCCATTGCTATGATATGTACATGACTGAACAACTTGGAGTAACCAATGATTTATTCATGCTCAAAATTTCAGGTTACAGTTTACCACGGTAGGAGATTGAGGGAACCTACATCGCTATATCCAAAGGACTGAGAAGGGACGCAAGGACTTTGCTCCTATCTAGCTTGTCAGTTTGCCAGAATGTTAACCAGATCTCTCCATTTTATCCATTTGCTCAGGGAATAATCCCACTTACTACGGGCAGAGTCTTTCACACATCATTCATGCATAAGACAATCCAGACTTGCTGCAACTGCGAAGGACTTAATCTCTGAAGTGTCAAATTGACAGTTGAAACTGTCACAGATGAATAGCCATGAAAAAGTAGAATATCTAACTCCAGAGCCAAAGTATTTTTAACCACCAGTGTTCAATCCCTTCTTTATAATCAGTATCAGCCAAATTTGGGTTAAGTTTGTCCAGTAGGGAAGTAACTCAGTGGTAAAGCACTCAACATAGAGAAGCCTGAGCCCCTGTGTTAAGTTCTCAGTCCTAGAAAAACACAAAAACCAAAGTATCAAACAGCAATAAAGAAAATACTATTGATGTTCATGTAAGAAAATTTAGACACGTAATTAGGGCATGTGACTGAATGGAAAGCCACTCCATTTTTACGTTTTCTATTCACAGGAAGCTGTATGTCTTTTAAGCCTATCTTAAATCAGATTTATAGTTATAAAGTCAGCTTTGAGCCTGGGAGACATGGGTATAGAGTAGAAGATGAAGAAATAGTCAGGCCTGCAGCTTTGATGTTTGTTCTGTGGGTGTCATCAAACTGTTACTAGTTGCTGACAGTGTGTTGTGTCCAACATACATAGTAAGGAGTTGCTAACCACTGAGTAATAACATGTAGTGAATCACTCTTTCTCTCTTCCTCTGGTTAAAGCTGAAGGAGCTGACAAACCTGCAGCAGCAGTATTTACAGATTAACCAAGAGATCACTGATTTACGTCCACTGAAGGCTCAGCTTCAGGAATATCAAGACAAGACTGAAACATTTCAGATTATACATGAAGAACTCAGGCAGGAAAACCTCTCCTGGCAACATGAGCTACAGCAGCTCAGGTAGGACGATCCCCACTTGTTGACCCTTTTCATTTTCTTTCTTTCTTTCTTTTTTTGCCAGCTATATGTTGTATTGCATTCAAAAGCAGCTACATCTTATAATCAGTTAATAGTTAAAATTTCCTACTAATCTTTTGTTTTTCAAGTTTTCAAGTTCTTCTATAAGCTTCTTATTCTGAACTTTAAATACTGCATCTCAACTCTCCAGACACTTTATATATTCTTTTTTCACAGTCAACATTCTTTAGCAGCTTCTCTGGAAAAAGTAGAAGCAAAAGTGATTTGCATGCTACTGACAAACACATTAAAGCAAGCTTGGTGATGTGGGTATAGGTGCATCCAAGTTATGGAGCAATATTCCCAATTCACACACTAACTCAAATTAAATTTTGGGTAGGGGTCACATGTATCCCAGCTATAGGGCCACATGGCATAAGTAGGATGGCCACATCACCAGCTTGGATTAGAGTTCATAGTAAACAAGGTCCACGTCATTACAGCAGTAAAGATTTTTGAGGGCCTTGAGTTCTTCAGTGAGGATCTTGTTTGAGTTTTCAAGCACAGCCACACGACATATTCTGTCTTCTTCCTGAGAATTCCCAGGCAGCTTCCCTGTTTATCAGCCTCAGCTCCCTCTTAGGAGGTGCTTCTTTAGCTAGTTGCTGGAGACTGTGTAGATTTCCTGGCGAGGCAGCCATCACCATGCACTGTGGGGGCCTGGATCTGTTATGTTGGCACATCACCTGTGGCAGTCTGATATATACTAATTGGTGCTGCCATGATAGCAATATTAAGTGGCATTCTCACTTCCTCTGATTTTTCTTCTTCAATTTTTAGAATATCAAGCACATCAGAGGAAAGTTCACTCAAAATTCATGAAAGGATTTCTCTATTTATGAGAATCAGTTACACCTTCTGATTCTGCAGAGTCATCTGTCTCTGCAGTTGTTGCTACCAGAGAAAAATGCTGCATTAGACAATCATTCACTAGCACCAAATATCTGTCCACTGGGCTTTCACATATCTGTCCTAAATCACCACAATTCCTTCATGGGAGGAAGGCTGAGCTAGAGTCGGAATGGAAATTTGGCTAGTCTGAGTCTGTACATGAACAGGTCTGCGTTCTGCTGAGATTCAACTGTTTCCATGGTCGTGTGTCTGACATTTGTCCTACTGTACTTTTTCCTGCTACCTTAAGATAACTGTAATCAATGCTTTGCTCCTTCCACAGTTTTTTCTTCATTCTGTCTCTAAGGTATTTGCAGACTGGCCCTTGTCATTGACTGTGAAGGAAGGAGGTAGGGACGCTCAGCCTGCTGGCCTCAGAGGAGGATGGCCGCAGAGCACCCCCCCTTCCCCCAGCCCAGCTCCGATGCAGTAGAGGCATCCTCCCAGCCCACCGACCTGAGGCAGCACAGCAGCCTCATTTTCTTTTAACATTCTAAATTTGAAATCATTACAGGCTCATAGAAAGGTGCAGAAATAGAACAGAGCTCCTATGTACCTTTCACTGATGTTCCTCAGTGGAAACATCCTCATGGTATTCCAGTATCAAAACTAGACAATTTTTATAAATAATGAAGCAATAGCTAGGATCAAGTAGATGTTTCACTCTGCCAAATTCGGGGACAAAATCATTTAGTGTTTAATATGCCAGGCTTTGTATTTGATGGGTGAAATATGGTGCTTAATTTAATCCTACAAATCCAAGAAATCACTTTTTTTACCTTATTGAAGAGACTCAGAAAGATGAGGAGTATTTTACCAGGTTTTTAACAATTAAATATGAAACAACTAACATTTAAGCTCGAGCACTTTAGAATCTACACTTGCATTCCAACACAGGTGTTGTTACCTCTGCATCACTGGCACTATTCTGCTTAAAGAGTATTGCGATTTCCCAGGCCCTCATGACCTACCTTACTTTGTTCCTCTCCATTCTTATTTCTTACATGTCTACTCTGCACACTGTCTGCAACAGTTCTAAAAATTCACTGTGTATTCATATCAGTACCTTCTGCTCAGGTTTCCACCTGAACTTGGAATGCTTTTCCCATTATGGAAACCAACTCATTGTCCAGGTTCCAGACCCACTACCAACCTCTGTGAAGACTCTGCAGTTCTGTGGATTAGAATTCTCTCTTTCTAGTCATGTCATCTTGCTGTTACCATCTTACTCTATGTTGCTGTTTATAGTGTAAATTTTATTCTGATTATCTGTTTTGCTACATCACTAGCATCTCAGAATAATGTTTTGAATATTGACTTATCCTTCTTTGTCTTGTGGGTGTTTCATATTCTAGGATGGAGAAGAATTCTTGGGACTTGCACAGGAAGAGAATGAAAGAACAATACCTTATGGCTGTATCAGACAAAGATCAGCAACTTAATCATCTGCAGAGTCTTCTGAGGGAATTGACATCATCTTCCTCTCAGACTTTGACTACACAACATGAAAGACAGGTGAGGAATAGTTGTGCAACTTGCCCCTATCCAGAAAGCATCAACCTTACGCAAGTTAAGTGCACTCATGCACCTGTTAGGCAAAGCACCTTATGAAATGCTCCCTGAGGCAAAAAGGGTTTCTAGAGGGAAGGAGTTGAATACAAGCAGTCTTAGGAGACAAACCATATTTATGTCCTGGCAGACACCCCCTGAAACATCACCTTCCCTAGATGGGTCACAAAACCTAATTTATGAGACAAAATATATCAGGACCCAGGTCAAAGGAAATTCATAAACAGGAATTAAGAATTCAGCAACTGAACAGCAAGGCAGCTGAACATTCGTGGCAGCCTGGAATGCAGTTTCTTTCTCCCATGATTGGAAATAAAGTAATGCAGCATAGTGTCCCTGATTTTGCAAAATTCATGGTACAAAAGTTTGCCTTTACCTTTCTCAAAGCTGGGTGCTTCCAGAGTACTAGACACAGCCATTTTCTTCTCCTTGTGAGTGACTGGAGAAATCCATACAATGAGAATGTAGAAGCTGGCTGCTTGAGGAAACCTTCCTCCCCATCATCATCTCCCCATCTTATCACTTACTAGCAAAGTCAAGGAATCTGCCTTTGTGCAATTGTTTTGTTTTTTTTTTAACATTTGTTATTTTTTTATTTGGGAGAGAGAATGAGCAGGCATACAAATACCATGTCACAGGGCAACTTTCAGAAGTCTGTTCTATCCTCCCACCATGTAGACTTCCAGAGAGTCAGAGATTCTGAGCAGATGCCTTTACCCACTGAACTCTCTTAGCAGGTCATGATCTTTTTGTTGCTCTCCTACTGGTCAGAGTATCTTTAGTGACTCCAGCCCCAGTCCTCTGTTTTTCAGAGGAACCCAGATATACATGGTCTTTGCCAGAATTAAAAATGATTTAAGAGGTGAGTCAGAGTTAAATCCAGAGATCAGCTTTGAGGAGAGTCGTGAATGTCCTAAGATGTATACCACAATGTAATACGCATTTAGGTTTCTCATCACAAGAATTTATTACAAGGGTCTATGATCCAAATATTGTAAAAAACCAGGAGGAGGTTTTTACAGATGAGAAAATAGGCCAAGAAGTATTGAGTAACTGACCTAATATTAAATTTTAGAGGTCAGTATGAAGTAAATTGTGATTATGAATGTAGAAAAACCATAATGCTCATCACATGTAGAAAGTACTTTTGAGATATTAGATTCAGTTGATACAGGGGTGTGAAAGACTCAGTATTAACTTTGACAGAGAAATTTGCATTTTGTAAGATTTTGTTGAGCTGTATAGACTAATAAAATTGCTGATCCTCTCTGGGGGATTTGTTTTTCAAAGGGTTGCAAAGTAGCTTCTACTTAATTTCCCTGAATTCACCTAGTTGTTTCCATAATTTCTACCCTTCATAGTTCTTTAGATTATAAACATATAGCATGATACATTTTCATAAAATAAAGACACTTATGTAGCCAGTATCCAGATAAAGAATCAGAACAGAACAGAACTCCTAAAGTCCCTCAGTTCCTCTTCAGTCCACTACACCCCCCTTTAGAATTTCATGTAAGTGGAGTCATTCTTGTTCTCTTTTGTTTGATTTCATTTTATTTGCCATGTTGCATATAGTGCAATTTTTGCATTCCTATATGGTATCACATTGCAGGCATATACCATAATATCTCTAGTCTATTCTCAAAGGACATGTGGCTGTGCAGTTTGAAGCTGTTGAGAAATAGTACAATCAGAGGTTTGTTTTTTGGTTTTTTTTTTTTTTTTTACACAAAATGAAGTACATTAAAATACGCACACATTATATTCAGCATATTCATGTGTATATGTATGTGTATATTAGGTTCTAAAGCTGTAGGTCATAAAGTTGTAAATTGTTGCATCTTTACAGAGATACAATTCCTCTTAAAGTATGAAAAAAGCATTTCTAGAGCCACTGTCATTATGGGTAGAGAATAGTTCTTTAGAACTCAGCCATAAAAAAGGCATGACCCTCTGTAGTCTCACTCATGTATTTGTTAAACAAGTAGCTCTCATTTGTCTTCTGTGAGCCTGGCCATGGTAGGTACTGAGTACACATGGAAGCCTCCCTTGAAGCCACTGTTGAGCTTAGCCTTACTCTCAGTGAGTCTTAGCCAAATTGAATTTCTTCTTAGGCCCTTGAGTGGGTTGGAGTTGATAAGTTGTGAAAATAGAGTGGTTTCTCTTTAGGCCATAGCTCTTTCCTTGGATCTCAGGCTTTGGCTTGTACACATTCCTATCGGCATAAATGGATAGTTCTATGTAGTGTAGGAATATGTTAGAAACTTAAAAGCATGAGGGAGATTAATGGCTTAATGTTAGTCTAAAACTTTAATGATATATTAACTTATGGGGTAGTACAGAGATCATCAGTGTTCCTTAAAAACTTACACAACATAAACATTTTAGGTTTGCAGAGCATGCTGTCTCTGTTAGAACTGCTTACCTATGTAGTTGCTTACCCAAAACAGTAACACATAAATGAGATCATATCCTAATAAAACCTCATCTACAATACGGGGGCAGCAGTCCCTGGATCATAGTTTGCCTGTTCTTAAACTACAGCAGCCTATGTTTATCCTGGACAAAATAACACAAGCACAGGTGGTTTGTGTGAGTGACTTACTACTGATAAGCAGTTGGTCTTCTTTAGTTATGGGAGTTCTTTTCTTCTGATGAGTTTTATAGTCCTGTCTTTGTTAGATTTACTAAGGAAAAAGTGTGAGGACTTTTTTAACACCAAGTTGGTTTTGGTTTTTGTTTATGTTTATTTGCTGTGACTTTAACTGTTCATATAACTGGGAAAATTGACTCCTTCTGTTGAGAGGGTTTTGTTGCTCTTTGTCCCCATAGTTATCATTGTATTCAGTTGTCTGAGTCCTCAAATTACGTTGTTTCTCAAACATTCATGTCCTTCCCCTCCCCCAATACTCATTACCTTCTTCCCGTCCCTGGCTGTATCTCAGGTTGGACACCTACAGGTAATAGGGAGAGTGCTATACTTGGAATCAAGAACTACGGTTATGAGTCCTGATTGGATAAATCCTAGTCAACATGACTTTGGGCAGGGAAGGCTTACTTCCTTTTTCCCATTTAGAAATAAGAACAGAAATACTGTTTCTGCTTTCTGTCAAGTAAAGTGATAATTATGAAAATCTTTTGTAAGCTGAAACTTGCTTTTCAGAATAACAAGCACAAAAACCTAGTCTCATCAAAAGCAATTTTCAGCTTACAAGGCATTTTTATAAGTATGTGCGATTCTCTTATTCTGATTTTCTATGTGCATCAAATGCCTTTTGCTGGAATATCTGTAAATAGATGTCTTTTTAAAAAACATCTTCCAACTTCTTATATAAACACAAAAAGAATCCTCAAGGAAAGACTAAGAATGCAACTAGGGCCATCTTTTTCCTCTTACATAAGGATATGATCCCACAGCAGATGCTTTGGAGACTATCTCCATGGATATTAGTATATCCGGATGTTAATCATAACTGAAACTTAAACTCTGAGAGCTTTCAAGTAGAAATTAGGATTCTGGTTCTAGAGAGGCCAAGTTCAAACCAAGAGATAGAAGCTATCTTAGGTAAAAACTTTTCACCTATTATAAAAAAATTATTTTCTGATTTTGTTTGGTTAAAAATATTGCTTAGATGCTTTGCCAAATGGTGAGTGTCTTGGTGCTGAGCATGTTCAGGAATAAGCCAAAAAACTATTCGTTACTCAAGATACCAGCAGAGAACCTGACTTTGAGTGACTGAACTGAATCCACTCATGAGCATCTTTGCTGTCACTCCAGCTTCACACACACACACACACACACACACACACACACACACACACACACACACACACAAACTATGATCTCTTCTGCACCCTCTCCTGACCCATCAGTAACATCACTGTACATGTTTTTCATTGCTGACTCTCTAGCTATTTGGAAAATTTCAGTTTGTGTTTGTTAGTATCTTAAACTTGAAACTCAGTATCTGTCCTTCTTTGCCTGCAACTGTTGAATTTTCTTAGTGGTTTCTGCTTCATGGTTGATTATTCAATGAATAGAAGAGGCACCTTTAAAACAAAACACACACACACACACAAAGCAAAAAGTTTTCCTGCTGTGCTTTCAGAACTGTTTTCCTCTCATGGTTGAAACAAATAGGCATTTCCTCCCTTTGTGGGAATGCACATTGTTGTTTATTCTTAAGTAGGGCTTGTGTTAAAATTTGCTTCTAGAAATCCCAGGACAGTTGTTTAAGCCCTGTTTCAAAGCAAGGCAGTTCCAGGGAATGGTACTTAACCTCTTCTCTACTTCCTTTCCCTCAGCTACTTGAAGATAAAAATAACCCGTCTGTCCAGCTCAGTGACACTAGTGAGAGTCTCCATGAAAACCAGCAACACTGCAGCGACCTTTATAATCACTACGCTGTTTTGGAGCTGCAGGACCTACGTGCGGTAAGGCAGCACCAAGGGCTGAAAGAGGTGTCAGGAAGCCTAGAGAATAGCATGGCAGAATGGGAGGAAGCAGGAGAAGGGAAGAAGGTCATGGTGGCTGTGAGAAGAAAGTGTAAGAAAAATCACCAGATAAATTTATGATGGAGACCAAGAGAAAGATACTCTGGAAGATGGCGGGAGAAAAATCAGCACATGAGTGGGAAACTACTGACAGTCTGTTGGAACTCCGAAAGAATGCTTTAGAAAACAGGAAACTGTAGAAGGACTTGGACCAGAAAGACAAACCAAGCAGAACTGTGATGGCAGTGCAGTGGGCTGTGGTGAGAGGTGAAGCTAAGGATTAATGCCGGGTCGCACAAGACACCAGGGAAGGGGAGGGTCTGGGTGAGGTTTGTGAGTAAAAGGTCAGAGTCACTCTTGGAAAATCTGTTAGCTCTGATAAACAGAAGCAAACTTTCATGAGAAAGCTCTAAGCTTTCAAAAGCAGAAATTTAAGAATGAAAATCTAAAAATGAAAATCTTATTATTGAAAGTGACTAATTTAGAGAAGAGACTATCATTTTTATGTCTGTACTTAGGAATTTTGAGTTATGGACTATTCCTCTCAAGATTGCCAATTTTCTCCCTGCTATAGTTTAAAAAGTGAGCTCTCATTTTTGTACAAGTACAATGTCTTAAAGAGTTTTAGTCACTGAATTAGGTTGCTGTTTCTTCTAGGAGTCACTCAGTGTAGCTCCAGGAGCTCCCCAGAAAAAGAATGCAGTTCACAAGATCGATGTTGAGGTTCTGAAGGAGCCACTGCTGAGGTGAGGCAGCTGGACTCTCCTAGAATACCCTACGTGGGCAGCAACTGGGTGGTGGACAGGAAAGGGTAATAGAGGGTGAATATGATCAAAATATGCTATATACATGTATGAAAATGTCATAACAGTACTCATGATTCAATGTGGGGCAGTCCAGCAAAAGGAACATGAGACAAGAAGACAGATAAGTATTGAAATCTGGCTACTAACGTGTAATTAATACATACTATTAAAAACTTAAAAGAAACGGGGTAGTAATCTTGAAGAAATTGGAGTCTAACATACAGATGTAATATGTCTTGTCTTATTGGCCTCACCAAAGTGATGTAAAGATATAAAGAAATACTTTATGAGCTTATGAACTAGAACTAGCAGTACCAACACAACACTGATGGGTCACTAAGGTCCACGCTGTTCAGTTGATCTCACAGCTCTTACAGGACTTCCTGTGGTTTCCCTTAGTTTCTCTACACCTATGCTTTTAGGACAGTTTTTGTGTTCAGAGAAACTTCCATACTGCTTTATAACCATACAAAGACTGGAATTAATAATCATGTTCTGCATCTAATAATGCCACTTGTTTTCTTTCCACGCTAAAGTCATTCTGAGGCCCAGCACCAACAGTGCAACACTAGTCAAGAAGTGGACGAATTAAAGAAGTTACTACAAGAAGAAAGAGACCAGAGGGTAGCTGCTGAGAATGCGCTCTCTATGGCGGAGGAGCAGATCCGACGGTAAGGCACAGGGAGACAGCTTCTGTTCACTTCCTATCCTTTCTGGTCTTTTGTGCACATTTCTATAGCCAGTTTTAGCATGAATTGAATTCTTTTTTTTTTAAGATTTTTAAAATTATTTATTCAATTGTGCGTGTGTGCGTATGTGTGTGTAGAACCACGGGCGAATTTGGGAACCACCATGAACACCTCCAATCTCCTCCTTGTTTACTCTGCCCTGGGATTCACAGGCTCCGCCCTACCAGGACCAGAAATGCAGGCCACCCCTGCTTCCGCCCAGCGTCTATACATGGGGTCTAGGATCCGAACTCAGGACCTTCTGCCTGCAAGGCAGAGGCTTAACCCCTGAGCCACCTTTCCAACCCCATGAATTGAATTCTTAATGTCCTCTTGACACAATCCTTCAGTGACTTGAGAGTCATTGTAGTCATCATCTGAGAGAGAACTTTAAGAGTTTAGAGGGTTGTGCCTTCCAAAGCAATAGCTCTTAGGATTAGTAATTATATATAGAGTAATTACAAATATATATTAATAATCTAGTCATTATTTACATCATATAAAACGAGCTATAAAAGACGTCTTATTCTAATAAAACTATACAAGATAAACATTGGGTTCCGTAGCAGACCAAATGAGTGCAATGATATTACCTGCTTGAAACATTAAATATTGGAACATATTAGAGAATAATGAAATTTTTGAAAACCGATTTTAAAAGAATATAACTTTTGATTTATTGGCAGGTGTGCTTCCTAATCCTGAGCCTCCTCTCCCATAGGCACCATAGGCTCAGAGAAAGCTTATCCTTCAGATGAGAAACAGTGACTTGTGCTGTTATGGGCAGTTTTCTCCAAGTGTGATTTGAAAGGATGGAGTTATGCACCTTCATTCCTCATTTCCACTCACAGAAATCACAGTGCCTGAAAAGGTAGAATGGCTACAAGTGCCGGTAGTCCCTTGATGTGAAAAGAAACATTAAAGCAGCACCTCTGCTGTGTCTGTGAGGAAAGCCACCTGTATCCTCTCCCTCCCTCTGAGTGAATGGCATTTAGGACATTGTCTTCTTGCTCTGTTAGGTGGCAGAGGTGCCAGCCCTAGGAAGCAGGTCTTATTTGAGATCCTTCTTTCTCCTCCAGTGGATTTATTCACAGCTTTTTTGTTGTTGGTCACACACACCTGATCAGTTTTGAGGCTGGGCTCTGGGGTGACAGCTTGCTGTCTCTGCTGACCACTTTCATGCTTGTTTTCTCATGGCTGTTTCTCTACCACTTGTGGTAAAGTTGTTTAGAAGTTGTGCACCCATGAGGTGGCTAATCCCTGTCAAGTGTCTTTAACCAACTTGAGATGCTTAGTGCCAGGTCAATGTGGCGTCTGGTTTTGGCCACATTAGCCTAAGCTCAGCCTCTCCCCAGTTCCCTCTTTGGTTAGGATGCAAAATGGTAAGTAGTGTTGCTCTCCTGGCCTCTGTGCTTTCAGTGTGAGAGTCCGCATAGACTCTACACAGAACTCAGTGTCTTGTTTAAAAGCAGCCAGTTCTCCAGCACCTACCCATATCCCATCATTCCTCAGCCAACAGAGGAAGACAGACTAAGGCCTCATAGTAACAGGCCGCACTGCTCCAGATCAGAGTTGCTATGTAAGATACACACCACATGGAAAAACTGACATGACAGATGTACACTGAAGGCAGCCTGGCTCTAAAGGCAACTGGGCACACATACTATTCTTCAGTGAGGTATTTCCTCTCTCCTGACTAGAGTATCCAGTTTACAGAATTGCCTTTGGGGGGAAGGAGGAGGAAAATGAAGTGGAGAGGAGAATTACTTCTCCCCGATCCAATTAGAGGCAATTGATCAGACATGCCCTTGCTTCGATGGGTTCCTTTGTTTTTTGGTCAGAGGTCATTGGGTAATTGCAGCTTCATCATTAAAAGAATTTCCAGTATGAAATAAGCAAAAAGTAAAGCTTAAAGCTGTAAAGCCGAAAGCTGAAGAGACTGCTAGTTTAATTTCATCCTAAGAATTATACAGAACTTTTTAGGCTTGTTTGGAAAAAAAAAAAAGTGTCAAGTGTGATGGTACATGCCACAGGAGACAGAGGCAGGAGAATCTCAAGTTCAAGACAAGCCTGAGATACACAGTGAGACCCTGTCTCAAAAGTGAGGGAGGGGGGCTGGAGAGGTGGCTCAGGGGTTAAGCCTCCGCCTTGCAGGCGGAAGGTCCTGAGTTCGGATCCCAGATCCCACGTATAGACGCCAGGCGGAAGCGGGGGCGGCCTGCGTTTCCGGTCCTGGTAGGGCGGAGCCTGTGAATCCCGGGGCAGAAGGAGGTGGAGGCGTCCATGGTGGTTCGCGGGTTCGTCCGTGGTTCTACACACACACACACACAGACGCGCGCACACATACACACGCATATGCACACAGTTGAATAAATAATAATAATAAAAAAAAAAAGTGAGGGAGGAGAGATTTTGAGTCCAGTGAGGGACAGTGTGCCAAAAGGAACATGAGGCATGAAAACAGATGGGTATTGAAACCTGGCTCCACTGCTTGCTGCTCTTACTTCCATGGGCAAAATGCTACCCCAACCTTCCAATCAAATGGTCACTGGTATGTGAAGTAACCAGGCAGCACATGATAAGAAGTCTGAGGTCCTGACTATCTGTATTGCTGTGAAGGGCAGAGGCTGTGGGTTCATCCATTGCCACCAATTTCCTGTGCCACCTTTCCAGGGCGACTGGGAAGACTCAGTCTGAATAGTTCTTCATACTATGCCTCTCTCTTTCTCTCTCTTTTTTTTTCTCTCTCTCTCTCCCTTTTCAACCCAGGTTGGAGCACACTGAATGGGAGTCAGCTCGGACTCCTCTCATTGGTGGCTGTGGCTCTCAGGAGCAATCAATGATAATAGATATTGAAAGTAACAGCTGCCGAAGGGTGAGTGGGAAAGGAGGCAGGGAGGGTACTGTGCCCTCGGGACAGGTTGTGGGTATGAGGGGGACAGAAGGGGTGGTGAGCAAGACTGGACTGCTTCACCCTTAGGAGACTTTATGCTGGGATTCCTTTCTTATGGAAGATGGGATCTGCATATCTCAAGATGACTGGGGAGGGGAAAGGGGGTATGTTCCTGTAGAATGATGTTCTCTCACTGTGCCGTTTTCTTTTAGACTCGAAGCAATGCTGGATGGAAGCGGGTCTTACGCTCCTTTTGTTATTCCCGGACCCGAGTGCCTCTGCTGGCCACGATATACTTTTTAATAGTTCATGCCCTACTCATCCTGTGTTTCACGGGGCATTTATGAACTCCTTACTATTTAGACCACACCCCTTAGAACTTGGAACTCACTTATCTTTACTCCTTTATGTCAGAATTTTCTATTCCAGCAAAACCATCTTCCCACTTCCAGCTCATCCACATCTTGTGGAAAATGCCTGAAAAATACAGATGACTATAAGGACAGTTTGGAGCTTCAATACCCCATGTGTCACTTGTTTGGTCTTCTGGATCTAATCATTACCTAGTCTCAAAAGCCTCACAGGCATTGTGCTGTGCCCACTGGTATTTATTACAGTTTTACAGACCCTCATCTTTTATGCCCTGTAAGATTCTGAAGCACATCTTTCAGGCACCCCAAGAAGATCGTTCAAATAAAACTAAATAATTCGAAGACTAGTGTCACTTTAATTGGTAACTTGCTTTTCCTTGTTACCTATATTTTCTCTGCTTTGGGATAAAAAAGCAGATGAAGTTCTGGATGCTGAACACATTGCCTCATAGGACATGTGAGCAAATCTTGCAGAAACAGGGGGGAGGTGGAGGCTCCCTAAGCTTCAGTGATTGGGTCACAGGAAGGACAGCTCTCTGGCTGTTCTGTCAACACTAGAGGGATGTGGCCCTAGACTTGGGAGGACAGGATCCCGTGACTTATTCCCTTGATCACACTAAGGTATTCAGTGGTTAGTGCCTTTCCTTTTACGAAAGGTCAAGAATAGCTGGTGATGGCAGCAGGGCTCATATTGTGACCAGTTCTATATTCTAGATGTGCCTTCATGTGGACCATGGGTAGCAAGGTGAGGCATTGGTTCCCAGCCGGTGTGGGATGACCACATTGCAGCTTCCAGCCTTGCAAACTGCTGAGTTACTATGCTGTTGTAACTGTCATTCCAGTTTCCCAGCCCTGTAGTCATTCTCTGTGGGAACAGAGGGCTGAGGCAAAGAAAATACAGGCGAGAGCTGCCAAAACTGAACTCCGCTGTGCCTGTCCTGCCTCCTCTCTGGCTCCACCCTTGCCAGTTGGTTGTTTTCTCATTGTGGTGTGTGTGTCCTGCTTGTCTCCCCACCTAACGAGCAGAGAACTGGTGGGCTTACTGATCAATTTGAAGTCTTCTGTGGGATCACAACATCCCAAGAATTTTCCTGAACCTACTGTAATATAATAAAATTATTTTCAGAATGAGGAACTCTGTGTGAATATGTGTGCACAAAGCTTAAGTTTTGTTTTGTTTTATTTCGTTTTTTACTGGGGAGGGAGAAAGGAATGCTTATAGGAGTAGAAAGCTCCACAAACTTGGACTGTCTTCTCATTGGCCAGCTAGACTCCAGAGAGAAGGAGTGGAAAGAGTAAATTTCTCCCTAAGACTGAATTAGGGAAACTGAGTGTTAGGGCATGAAATTCATGTAACTTTATGCATAGTCCTGGGAGAATCCTTAAAACACCATGCCACTAGGATGGTGACATATGCCTATAATAGATGTATCATGAGTTCAAGACCAGCCTCAGTTACATTAAGTTCTAGGCCAGTCTGTACATATAGCAAGACTGTCTCAAGGAAGGGGAAAAGAGAATGTCCCTGAGATCCCTTAGTGGGAGTGGGGGAAAGAAGCTGAAGTACACAGCAGGTTGGGATGCATTATGTTTCTACATAGTCACTTCTTGGGAAAGTTAGCCACTTTCTCAAGGTATAATGGATTGATTGAAACCAGACAGATTTCAGAGCTCTTGGTGTGTCTTCATGCTACACCTCAGCACCACAAGGGAATGAATTGGGGACATGGAGAAATGTATCATATCTGAGTGTTTCTGTAGTTTCTCCAGAAAATTGTACTGCTGTAAGGCATATCACAATATCTGATACTAATAATTCTAATTGTGACATTGAGATGAACTAAAAGATGTTCCTTCTGTATACATTTATTTGCTCTTTGAAATATCTATGGACTACTGTGATAAAAGACCAGAGAAAACAAAGTTTTCTCAAGTATAGACTCTTGTTGGGAAGTGACTACCTTAATGACTTTCTGTTCTAATACAGAAATGCTCTCCTGTGTCTCAGTCCTGTAGGACCCTTGGAAAGTTCATTTATCTGCAAGCACGTCAGGTCATTGCTCCACAGAAGATCCAGATAAGGAAAGGCTGGGTCACATATAATAATGTCTATCTGCCCCCCCCAAAAAATATTCTTGGTAGTTAAAACAAGCATATCACATCATTTTCATGGTATTTGAAACTGTATTGTCTTTGTCACTCAGGACCTCAGCCTGCCACAGAACCATCCTAGAGAATTATTTGTCTGGAGGTGAGTGAAAGCATAGCAAAGCTTGCAGTGACCTTCAAATAGAAAAACAAGTGACCAGAAGAAAGTCTGACTTGATTGAAGGGGAGGGCAACATACTACCAACAGCTGGTGTCAGTGGTTTCTTTTGGGATTATGTTTAGAGTCCTCAGCTCAGACTTCACACAATTTCTGAACAACTAGGAACATCTCTTCCTTGACCTTGCCTTGCCCATTGAGAGCTATTCCCTGCTACCATTCAAAAGATGGATATATACATGGAAATCAATTACATGCATAGTTGTAGCAGATATGAAAGTGAGTTTGGTTTTAAGATTTACCCTTGAAAATTCACACAAAAATAAGCCTTTTTGTTGCTATAGCCCATATCTAACATTAAAATTTGTTTTTCATTATGCAAGGTTTCTATAATTGTATATAATATTGTAGCCCAGGCTGGCCAGAGCTCAGGATCCTTCCATTTTAGCCTCTCAGTGCTAGCTTCACTAGTGTTCCTTATTGCAGCTCGCCGCAAGGTTGCTGATAAATCACCATTACATGGCTTAAGGGAACTAGGGTTTATTGTGTCTTAACAATTACTGGTCGGGCTGGAGAGGTGGCTCAGGGGTTAAGTCTCTGCCTTGTAGGCAGAAGGTCCTGAGTTCGGATCCCAGATCCCACGTAAGACGCCAGGCGGAAGCGGGGGTGGCCTGCGTTGGGTCCGGTAGGCGGGCCAGTGAACCCGGGCAGAAGGAGGTGGAGGCGTCCATGGTGGTTCCCGATTCGTCCGTGGTTCTACACACACACATACACACATGCGCGCGCACATACATACGCACACACGCACAATTGAATAAATAATAATAAAAAAAAAATTACTGGTTAAAATTCATAGCCCAACTTGATGGGAGAGCACACACCAACACCAATGCTGAGGAACTGGCCACACCATCACCACATAACAGGTGAAAGAGGGACAATCCTTACTTGCCAGACCAGCATGTCTGACAAGTGTACATGAGGAAGCCAACTCCCTCAACCAGCTCTCTGTATTTTGTTCCAGGACCCAATCCCACCCACCATGGGTTGGGCCCTCCCCATCAGCTAGACAATCTCCTGAGGGCTTGCTCTGGGCCAAACTCAACCACTAATTCTCCACAAATGTGCCCAGAGCGCAAACCCTCAATTGTCAAGTTGACACCTGTGCCTAACTATGACATTCCTGAACCATCTGACTTATTCTGAATTCTTTTACTATTATGAATGCAACTGCCCATCTATTTAGAACCCAGAAGATTCTATAGCATTCTCTAAATGTGACTTCAGGTTGAGTAACTGCTTTTCTGATAAGATTTTAAACCTTGGTTACAAAAGTAGCCATTTTATGACTACCCTGTGACATAATACAACTTGGCAAAAGATGAGACACAGAAACACTTAACCCTTTTGATTTAAGTGTAAAGCTGGAGGAACTGACTCAGACTTCAGGAAGTAACTGTGAGGACAGTGTGGCAGGAAATGACAGATAACCTGAATACGGAACTGAAGCAACTTTTGGTTTCTTGCTCAGAAGTGGCAGCAGCTAGAGAGGGTGTTGGGTGTAGACGTGAAGACCAAGGATCTTTGAACAAACACACCAGCGAGGGTGAGTACCCTGAGTGGTGGGAGACTTGGGAGCAAAGAAAAAGGGTGAAGGAGAAACCTACTTAGCACTTGATCCTTGCTGGAAGTCAGTACCAGCAGGCGTTGAACCTTTGATAGCCATAAACCTTGGGTGTGGTGAGCTGTGGAGTATGAGGATCTGAGGATGAGAAGAAGGGAATAAATACCCTGTGCACAGGGAGCATGACTGAGCAGCTAGGTTGGACCACAGACCCTGTCCAGGGTGACCTGGTTTCTGCTGACCGTCTGTGGCCTGCTCTGAGGCTTGCTGCTCCTGGGCACTGAGCTGGAAAGAAGCCCACGGAAGATGAAGACAAAGACCGCCCTTGTACGGTCTAAGCAGGGACACAAAACCCACATAGGAAATGCAGCAGACCAGGAAGTAGCCACGAATGCGCACTAGTGCTGAGAGCCAAGTGCTCTTAGAAGCTAAGTGCAGGCATGATTGTTTAGTTGAAGCTACGTTCTTTGACTATAGGATTACAGAATCCCAGAGTCTCAAAAGAGAGAAGACTTTAGAACAACTCCATTAACCGTTTCATTTCCATTGAGGAAATCACAATCAGTAATTTGCCAAAGTTAATATCTATGAATTGCTTAGTCTGGTTTCTGGCTTAGGAGCACATACTTTATGTTGATTCCCCTGCTGTAGTCCCACAGAGACTGTCATAGAGCTGAGGTGAGCCCTTTAACTTTACTGATGCTCTAAATTAGCCATGCTGTTGGGCCTTGAATGTGTCTGATATACAAGTCACTGTCCCTCACCAGATTTTTCTCCAGCCTCAAGTTAGCAACATTCTTTGCTTCTGATTATCTCTTGACTTAAAAATGGGCATGGAGAGTTGATAGAAGCTGTGGGCTGAGGCCTGAGAACAGAAGGGAAGAGCATGAGACCACTGGACCTCATTGCTTCCTTATTGCTTATGATGTATTTCAGACTTCCCCTTTCTAATTTTCTGGGTGAAGTCCATCTATTTTAGAGCAGTCCAAAAGCCAAGATACATCAGACTTAGAGACTGTAAGAATGTGGAATACAAGTCCTCTTTACCTGTCCTCACCTCTATCCATAGCCATTGACCCAGTAGGGAAGACAGAATTGCTCTCAACAGGGGCTTGACAGTGACTCCAATCAGGCTGACTCAATCATTTCTGTAGTTGAACATTAGTACATCACTAACAAATCGACCTCAAACTTCCCCAAAGCTGATTTTTAAAGGATTATTCAGGAAGCATGGTTAAAGATAGAGTTTCCAAGTAGAAACAAAGTAGAGAGAGTGGACTTACCCAGACAGGGCCCTGGGAGTGGCTGAATGGAGTCTTTTTTGGGGGACAATGAAAAGCATGAGGAAGGCTTCCAGTGACAGAAGCGTCTGATTACTGGTGGACTAGCTAGCAAGGGGGACTGATTCAGGAAATCTCAGAGGCCACCCAGGAAGTTGGGCGTTGTCCACTGTTACTCTTCACATCCAGATTAGAAGTCCACAGAGCAACTGGGCAAGACTGAATGAAACACTGGGATGCTCCCCCAGAGGAACATTGATACCCTACAAACTAGTGTTCTCCAAAGATTTAGCATTTATTTAGCATTTATTTTAAGCATAATGTTCAGAAAAGAGACTTGTTACATGTTAATTTTGAAACCCTTACCTTCTTAAGAAATATGGTTATTTTTTAAATTGAGTAATCAATAAGGCTTTGATACTTTCTTATTTTAAAAAAATGGAGTTATAAATGACTTATTCCCAGCACATAATGCTTCCCCTTTGCATAGAGATGTTTCAACCAATCATTCCTACTGAGTACCCATAGTTGTGCAGTGAGTATCTTGTCTCAGATATGAGATAGTTCTTGAAGGTATGAGGATCACCATACAAAAATCACCATACAAGGTGTTACAAAGGTACAACAGGGGGCACTGGTCAAAGTGATGCATACAGTGAAGTCATGGAACATAGTCATCAAGCACCACCCAGGAAGAAGATTAAGGCATCAGCCGATCCATGTTCATGTTATTTCTTTTTAGGATGAAAATCTGATAAAACTCATCTATATTATCAGAGCAGAGCAATAACATCACTGAACTGCTGAGAAATACTATGTTCTTCTAGGAGATACTAACATCTGCTATCCATTGAATTCTAACCATAAACCTTCAAGGGTAGCTTTTATTACTCCCATGGAGAAATAAGTTGAGATCCTAAAAGGGTATACGTGACTAAGTTTACAAAGATAATAATGGAAGAGTTGTGAAGTGAACCTAAGTGAATCTAATTCTTTACAGAGGTTCATGGCAGGAATTTGGAAGTCTTCCTTAAGATACTTCCTCCCGTCTATCACACAAGACCGTAAGAGTGTTTCCTCAACTAAATAGTTCCCAGCATAGTAGGGCTGTGTGGCCTTTACTCAAAACTTTGGCCTTTCTGGATCTGTGAGGAGTGAGCATTAAAAGTGCTTCTTAAAAGATCCTTTCCCCTTTCCTTTTCTTTGGTATTCCAACTGCTTCCAGAATTGCTTGAAGACCAGTTAGATATCACTAGTAGGTGTCATTTGACAATTGAAGGCTGAGCTCTGGGCACATGTAAAGAAGTAATAGTTATGGTGAGCCCTAAGCAAGTCTGTAGGAAATTATCTAATTGATGTGTGAACACCTCATCCATGAGGGGTGGGTTGGCGCCATCCCTTCGGCAGGCAGATAGGATGGATGAAGCCAAGTCAGCAGTTTGGCAGACTCTGGCATGCTTGCACAGACTTGAAGTCTGGCAAGAGTGGAAAGAAGGACAGAAGGTCACAGCCCTTGATTCCTGGTGCTGACGTGAACTCTCCCACCAAGATGGATACTATTGGAGAATCATGAACGAGAATAAACTCCCTAAGCTATTTAATCATAAATTTGTTGGCAACAAGCTTACAAACTGCAACGAAGACCTCTAAACATCATTCCTAAAATGACTTTAATCATCAGATTTTTTTCCAAGTGTCCCATTTCTTTATATTAATATTAATGTATTCTGTCAGGTAGCTAAAGGCAAATTTGTATTTTAAGTCATTGGGCCAAATCTGAATGTTGATGCTGTCCTCTTTACAATGTTTACTAAGGAGTTCTTTACTCTGACATTTTTACTGAAGCCTTGTTAACTTATCTGCAATTGCCCTACATTCTAAGCACACACTTGTATTTATGTAGAGAGATAGATGAATGGCATCTCAAAAAGTAATTATAGATGATCCATAGGTAGAGAGAGTGATGATAAATAGGTAAGCAGAAAAATGAGATAGATATATAGATAAGGGATAGAGGTAGACAAGAGATAGATACATAATATATTCTTAATATTGAACCATTTCATTTTTGACTCCCTTATGCATGCATGACTAAAGGAATGTAGATAGAGAGAGAATTAATACAACAGACTCCCCTGGGGGAAATGTTAGATCTGTTACATATAAAAGACAGGAGAGGGTTGGGGTTTAGGCAAGAGAGATGAAATAGAAACACATGGACATGCACAAACATACACAAGACAGACTCTAGAGAAAAAGTATGTAGGAAGTCCATACACGGACCACAACTCTTTCTCTTTCCACTGTCCCCTGAGCTACCGACTTTTCTGTCAGCTTTTATTCATGACACACTTTTTCTTCCCAGTCCTTTTTTTAAATTTTTTTAAATTATTTATTCAATTGTGCATGTGTATGTATGTGTGTGTGTTGTGTGTGTGTGTGTGTGTGTGTGTGTGGTGTGTGTGTGTGTGTAGCACCACGGGCGAATTTGGGAACCACCATGGATGCCTCCACCTCCTCCTTGTTTACTCTGCCCAGAGATTCACAGGCTCCGCCCTACCAGGGCCGGAAACGCAGTCCGCCCCGGCTTTCGCTGGCGTCTATACGTGGGGTCTAGGATCTGAACTCGGGACCTTTCGCTGCAAGGCAGAGGCTTAACCCCTAAGCCACTCTCCAGCCTCTTCCCAGTCCTTTTGACACCTACTTGATATGCTCTGTGCGCCCAGAGCCCTCGATGGTCTTGGCTCCCCACCGTTGCTCCTTCTCAGAGATGTCATTCTGCAAAAAGACAGTATACAACGATAGGTGATGATAAAAAGTGAATCAGGTTGAAAGGGGCCACACAATCCACACACATATGCTTTCTGACCCTGAATCAACTACTTTTCCATCCAGGGTCTTTAGTCACATTCATGGCATATGTTTATCTATGTTTACCCTGCCCTAACCCCACATGAAAATTTTATTACACTGATGAGCTCTGAAACTTCCATCCTTACTCTGAATCCCTCTCTCTTTTTTCTTCAAGTCTCCTACAGGATATCAATCCAGCCAAATCCTGGTTCATAGAGCAAAGGAGATCAAGGTTTACTTGAGCATAACCTGATCTGATCTGCTAATCACACTATCAAACACATGTATATTTGTCTCCTTCTGTCCTCAGCACCAGCTATATGAATTTCCTACTCATAGACAGCTGTGGTTCTTTTCTTACCCACCCTGTCATTAGACTGTCTCAGTAACAATTAGATTGTCCTTACACTTAAGCCCCTCCAAAGGTCACAGATGCCCTCTCCTCTCTCATTTCTTTACTGTCTAAGCAAACTACTTCCAAACTCACCACAAAGTCAGGATCTGTGTCCCAGTCATCACTCTGGGTCTCCAGGGAAACAGATACATCATGCCCCACTACAGACTTCCACATCTGAAGGCATCAGAAGAATAGGAACATAAAAGAATAATTAGGAATATAAAATAATCAAGAAAAAGGAGGACAAGAATGCTGGAGTAAATCCATGTTTCTGGTCATTTCCTAACAAAACAAACATCTTCATTTCTATTATAATCTCATTAACTATATTGAATTTTTTTCACCTATTAAGTGGAAGAACTATCTCATATCTGAGACAAGATACTCACTGCACAACTATGGGTACTCAGTAGGAATGATTGGTTGAAACATCTCTATGCAAAGGGGAA
>JALPQD010000575.1:954650-972942 GCA_023101885.1 Typhlomys cinereus
TTTGCAAAATGGTTACTTTTTAATCTGCCGGAATATATGCCCTCCCCTTCTGGTGAGTTCATACCCCCTTAGTTGTAAATGATCAGGAACGAATTGTGAACTTAACTAGGTGTCACATTACTTTGTTGCAGTCCTTGTTGAAGGCCTATTTTCTCAACTGTAACATGGTCACTTCTCTCCTTGATACTCGTGTGGCCCTCCAACCCCATCTCTCCTGTTCATAATCATTGCAATTACTGCAGATAATACATAGATTTACCTATGAGTGTCTCAGGATAAGTGTCGTACAGAAGTTTCTATACCATAACTCTTTGTGTTCAGGAGGAAATCACACTTGTTGTGCGACAGTCAATGGAACATTTACGCGCAAGCCATGATATTCCAAAATATTGAACCAAGAGAGAAGGTCTCAGAGTCAAATGTTGCAAGTGCTCTTCTTCTTAGCGGTAAGTATCCCACCAAAGTTTCTCTACTGTCATTCTTTGTGTTCAGGAGAGTATCACACTTCTTTTGCAATGTTTCCCTGGAACATGTTCACGCAGGCTATGATTCTGCAAAATATTGAACCAAGTGAGGAGGACTCAGATTCAAATGTTGGAAGTGCACTTCTTAGTGGTAGTGTCCTACAGAAGTTTCGATACTGTACCTCTTTGTGTTCTGCAGAAAATCACATTTGTTTGCCACGTTTCCATGGAACCTATTCATGCAGGAGATGATTTCCAAATTAATGAACCAAGTGCGGAGGATTCACAATCAAATATAGGAAGTGCACTTCTTGGGGATAAGTATCCTAGAAAAGTTTCTACACTGTAACCTTTTGAGTTCAGGAGAAAATCATACTTGTCTTGTGACATTTGCATGGAACATGTTCATGCAGGCCATGAATTTCCAAAATAGTGAACCAAGTTAGGAGGATTCATAGTCAAATGCTTAAAGTGCACCTCTTAGGGAGAAGTATCCTACAGAAATTTGTATACTGTAACATTTGGGATCAGGAGAAAATCATACTTGTTTTGTGACATTTGCATGGCACATGTTCACACAGGCCATGATTTTACAAAATAGTGAACCAAGTGAGGACGTCTCTGAGTCAAATGTTGCAAGTGCACTTCTTTTTTTTTAACATTTTTTTTATTATTTCTGCTCATACAAACCTTAATAGGTAGACCAGTTCCCTCCCTGCCTCATCCTGCCCCCAACCCCTGCTCCCCTCTGTCTCTCCCCATCTCCCAGTGACTCCCCCCCAATTCCCAGAGAGTCCTTTATTGTGTATGCCTAACTGTCCTTTGGTCCTCCTTTCCGATGAACTAAAAGGAACCAGTGGCATTTCCCTGAACCTCTTCTCATGTTCCCCTTAAGCATAGTAACACTTCAGTGGCCATCAATCCCTTGCCTCCAAGTATCTTGGTTGCCTTCAGCCTATGTTAGACTTTGTGAGGTCAATAGTGTGACGGACATGGCGCAGGCATGCAAAGTCCTAATATGATTGGTTCAGCCCTATCTAGTGTGGAGACTCTTCAATCATTGCTCCCCCCATCCCTTTTGCTCTTACAATCTTACTGCCCCCTCTTCGGCAGATGTCCTTCAGTTTCAGGATGGGGGGAGATTAGGCTGGCTTAGTTCTATGTGGATGATATAGAGTCTCTGAAGTTCTGGATTGTGTTTGTTGATCTTCTTTGCAGTTTGCTGCTCCTGCATGCCCTTCACTCCATCCTGATGGAGTCCTGTATGTCACTGTATGTCACCCCCTGGTCAGAGACAAAAACTGTTTAAACTGGAGTCTTGTTATAATAGCACATTCAATGGTAGATGTAATCAAAGCAGGAAACCTCGGGTGAGGGAGGGATCAGTCACCCATTTGCAAAATGATCTCTTTTCATCTGCCAGAACTATATGCCCTCCCTTCTGGTGAGATCATACCCCCTCAGTTATACTATGATCAAGGAAGGAACATCTGTGAACTTAACCAGGTGTCACATTACTAACTGCATTCCTTGGAGGTCGATTTTCTCTGCTGTAACATGGTCCCCTCTCTCTTTGTGTCTGGTGTGGCCCACCAACCTTATCCCTCCTGTTCACAATCCTTGCAATTACTGTATTACATAGGTTTACCCTTGAGTGTCTCAATGCGGGCTGGGTGAGTTTGGTACTAGGAGCCCACCTATTAGGGAGTACATACGGCGCTTAACTTTCTGGGATTGAGATACTTCACTTAATATAATTGTTTCTAATGACATCCATTCCCAGCAAATTCCAGTAATTCATCATTTTGATGGCTGAGTAGTACTCCATGGTATAGATGTACCACAGTTTCCTTATCCACTCGTCAACTGTTGGATATTTAGGTTGATTCCATGACTTTGCTATTGTAAACAGTGCTGCTATGAACATAGTCGTGCTTGTGCTATCGAGGCAAACCTCTGCTGCATGGGGGTTTTCCCAAAAGCGGAATAGCAGGGTCATATGGGCATTTCAATCTTTAATTTCTTTAAGAATCTCCAGAAGGCTTACCAGAGTGGCTGTATGAGCCTGCATTCCCACCAGCAATGTAGCAGAGTTCCCCTCTCTCCACATCCTCTCCAGCACCTGTTTGTTGTTTGTATTGTGGATTTTTGCCATCCTGACCGGGGTGACATGATATCTCAAGGAAGTTTTGATTTGCATTTCCCTGATGGCTAGGAAGTGGAGCATTTTTTCAGATATTTGTTAGACATTTTAATTTCATCTCTGGTAAAATTTCTTTTACGTTCCAGGGCCCACTTTTTAATTGGCCATTGTTTCCTTGGTGTTTAGTTTTCTAAGTTCTTTGTGCACTCTGGACAGTAGAGCTCTATCAGATATGTGGTTAGTGAAGATTTTCTCCCATTCTGTGGGTTGCCTTTGAGCTCCTGTGATAATCTCTTTATCTGAACAGAAGCTCTTTAATTTCACTAGATCCCAACTGTTGAGAGTTGTAGCAGGGACTTGTGCCATTGGATGTCTGTTTAGGAAATGTTGGCCTAGCCAATCAGCTCAAGGGAGTTCCCTATCCTTTCAACAATGGTTTTTTATAGTCTCTGGCCTGATATCAAGGTCCTTGATCCATTTGGAATTAAGTCTTGTACATGGTGACATGTACGGGTCCAGCTTTAACCTTCTGCATGTGGAGATCCAGTTTTTGCCAGCACCAATGTTGAAGATGCTGTTCTTTTTCCATTGGATTCTTTGGGCCCCTTTGTCGAAGATCAAATGGCTGTTTTGCGGGCTTATATCTGGGTCTTCAACCCTTATCCATTGATCTGTGGGTCTATTTTGGAGCCAGTACCAGGCTGTTTTTATAACTATGGTTTTGTAGTATAGACTAAGGTTCGGTATGGTAATACCTGCAGCAGTTTTTTTTTTTTTTACTCAGGATTGTCTTTGCTATCCTGGGTTTTTTGTGCCTCCATATGAATTTTGAGATTAATTGGTCAACTTTTTAAAGAATTGCTTTGAGATTTTAATTGTTATAGCATTGAATCTGTATATTGCCTTTGGAAAATGATCATTTGACGATGTTGATTCTGCCAATCCAGGAGCATGGGAGGTCTTTCCACCTTCTGATGTCTTCAGCAATTTCTTTCTTTCTTTAGGGTTTTAAAGTTTTCATTGTAAAGGTCTTTTACCTCCTTGGTTAGGTTTATACCAAAGTATTTCATTATTTTAGGGTCTACAGTAAATGGGATTGTTTCTCTCAAGGCTTTTACACTTCTTTCATTCCGGGCATATAGGAAGGCCTCTGATTTTTGCACATTTATTTTGTATCTTGCCACCCTGCTGAACTTCTCAATTAGTTCCAGCAGCTTCCTGGTGGAGTTTTTGGGATCACTCAGGTATAAGATCATGTCATCTGCAAATAGGGATAGCTTGACTTCTTCCTTGCCGATTTGAATCCCTTTTATGTCCCTTTCTTGTCTTATGGCTTCAGCTAAGACTTCAAGTACAATATTGAATAGAAGTAGTGTGAGTGGACAGCATTGTCTAGTTCCTGATCGAAGTGGGAATGCTTCCAGTTATTCCCATTGATCATAATCCTTGCTGTGAACTTGTTGTATACAGCTTTTATTATATTGATAAAGGTTCCTTCCATTCCTACTGTCTCCAGCGTTTTGATTATAAAAGGCTGTTGGATCATGTCAAAGGCTTTTTCTGCGTCTATCGAGAGTATCATGTGGTCTTGGACTTTGGACTGGTTTACATGATGAATTACATTTATTGATTTTCGTATGTTGAACCAACCTTGCGTGCTGGGATGAAGCCTACTTGGTCCCCGTGAATGATTATTTTGATATGTTTTAAATCCGATTTGCTAATACATTTTTGAGAATCTTTGCGTCAGTGTTCATCAGGGAGATCGGCCTATAGTTTTCTTTTTTAAGTGAATCTTTATTAGGTTTTGGGATTAAGACGATATTAGCTTCATAGAAGGAATTTGGTAGTGTTCCTTCCTTTGCTATTTGATGGAACAGTTTAAGGAGTATTGGTATTATTGACTCCTTAAATGTCTGGTAGAATTCTGTGCTGAATCCATCTGGACCAGGACATTTATTGGTGGGAAGATTCGAGATTACTTCTTCAAATTCCTTATATGTTATCAGGCCATTTAAGTAATTCACAACTTCCTGATCCAATTTAGGTAAGATGGGTTTAGTTAGAAATTCATCCATCTCTTGTGTGTTGTCAAACTTCACTGAGTATATGTTTTTGAAGTATGATATTATAATTCTCTGGATTTCTTGGGTATCAGTACTGATTACTCCATGCTCATTTCTAATTTTGTTAATTTGGATTTTCTCTCTCTTGCTTTTGGTTAATTTAGCTAGGGGTGTATCTATCTTATTGATTTTTTCAAAGAACCAGCTTTTTGACTGGTTGATTTTTTCTATTGTTTTCTTAGTCTCGATTTCAGATATTTCTCCCCTTATTTTGCTAATCTCCTCTCTTCTACTTTTGGGATCAGATTGCTCAAATTTCTCTAAAGCCTTAAGCTGCATCGTTAAGTTATTTATTTCTGATGTTTCCAATTTTTTGATGTAGGCATTAAGAGCTATGAACTTACCTCTTAGTACATCTTTCATTGTGTCCCAGAGATTTTGGTAAGTTGTATTTTCGTTATCGTTCACTTTCAGGAAATCTTGGATTTCCTTTTTAATTTCTTCCTGAATCCAGTTCTCATTCAGCATCATATTGTTAAGTTTCCAGGAGTTAGTGTATTTTCTCTTGTTTTTTGTGTTGTGGATGTCCAGCTTTAGGCCGTGGTGGTCTGAGAGCCCACAGGTTAGAATTTCAACTTTTTTGTATATGTATAGATTCGTTTTGTGGCCCAATATGTGATCTATTTTGGAAAAAGTTCCGTGTGCTGCTGAGAAAAATGTGTATTCTTTTGTGCGTGTGTGAAAAGTTTGATAGAGATCTGTAAGGTATACTTCTTTAAGGGTTTGATTAAGTTCCAAAGTGTCTCTGTTAAGCTTTTGACCTGTTGATCTATCCCATGTTGAGAGGGTGTTGTTGAAGTCCCCGAAAATGATCGTTTGGGGGTTAATTTCTTGCTTTAGGCACTGTATGAATGTGGAGGGGCCCATATTGGGTGCATAAATGTTCAGGATTGTGAAGTCTTCCTGGTGATTTGTACCTGTGTCTAAAATGTAGTTTTCATCTGTGTCTCTTATGATTTTCTTTGGTTTGAAGTCCACTTTGTCTGAAAGCATAATTGCTACCCCTGCCTTTTTCCTGGTTCCATTAACTTGCAAGATTTTGGACGAGCCTTTCATTCTTAGGATGTGCCTATCTTTTGTGGTGAGATGAGTTTCCTGAAGGCAGCAGATTCTTGGATCGTGGTTTTTAATCCAAGTTTGTAATCTTTGTCTCTTAATCGGTGAGTTAATACCATTGACATTTAGTGTTATAATGGAGAAATTATTTTTACTTCTGGACGTTTTTTATGTTTAGTAGATTTTGTAAGCATGTTGTTTGATATTTATGTTTTGGTGGTATTATACTTCCCTTCTGTCCTCCTGGATACGCTTGTTCTTTTCTTCAAGCTTGAGTATCAGTTCAAGGATTTTTTGCAGGCCTGGTTTGGTAGACATGTATCCCTTCAAGTTTTCTTTGTGTTGGAAAACTTTTCTTTCTCCCTCAATCATGACAGATAGTTTTGCCGGATATATCAGTCAGGGTTGGCATTTTTGCTCATTTAATACTTGAAGTATGTCTCTCCAAGCTCTTCTTGCTTTTACTGTTTCCATTGAGTAGTCATTTGTTATTCTAATAGGTTTACCTTTAAAAGTGAGTTGCTTTTTTTCTCTTGAAGCTCTCAGCACCTTTTCTTTGTCTTGAATGTGGAGTGTTTTGACTATTATTTGCCGTGGCGATTTTCTATTATGGTCGTATCTGTTTGGAGTGCAAAATGCTTCTTGTATTTGGATAGGCTTCTCATTCTTTAATTGTGGGAAGTTTTCACTTATGATGAATTGAAATATTTCCTCAGGTGTGGTATTTTGGGATTTTTGTTCTGGTATTCCATGAATGTGCATGTTAGGCTTCTTCAGGGTGTCCCATATCTCTTGAATGTTCCTCTCCAGTATCTTTTTGGCTTTAACAATCTCTTCCATTGAGCTGGTTAATTCTCCCACTTTGTCTTCAAGATCTGAAATTGTACTTTCTGCCTCATTTGTTCTGCTGATAAGACTCTCTGTTGAGTTTTGGGTTGAAGATAACTTGTCTTTTAGTTCAATTTTAAACTCTGCCTGAGACTGTTTTAATTGCTCTTTACCTATTTTTGTTTCTTGAACTGTTTTTCTCAACTCCTCCAAGTGCCTGTTGTGTTCCTCTTCAAAATGGTTGATACGGTTGTTTAACTCTTCTCGGATTTCCTCTTTCATAGTATTAATCATGGTAAGGATCATACTCTGAAAGTCGTGATGTTGGGTCTGGCTTTCATGGCTATTTTCAGTGGATTTGTTCTGGTCGGAATCCCTCATTATGGGATTGATTCCTTCGGCAGGAGATTGGTCTTCCTGGGTTTTGTTTCTCATGGATCTGCACTTTGACTTGTAGATTGTTGTTTTGTTTTTTAGGACCTTTCAGTTTCTGTGTTTTTCACTGAATCGACGTAGTTAATATTGTTATGCTTGCCAGCTATTACTAGTGCTTGCCTTGGATTGGGTATGTTTGTGTATTGTTATTATTATATCCTAGACGAGACTACTAGGCTGTTAGTATGTCAGTTAAGTCAGGTTATGTTACCAGGAGGTGAATATTAGTTTGGTAGTGCATTTTTATAATTTACTTTCTTGGTGAAACGAGGGGGTGAGTGGTATACTCCCTGGAGTTGTATGTTGTGGGGTGGCTGTATGAGAAAGTTGATCTAGAGCATTGATACTTTAAAGGACCGTAAGGCGAAAAGAAAAAGTTTACTTATCTTTGGGCTGGATGAGAAGAAACTCGCCCACGTGGTATAATGATTGTAGTGGAGTCCAGATGTATGGCCTGTGCTCCCTTTGTTCCTTAGAATTTTGCTTGAGTTTCCTTTGGGCTCTATTGAATTCTGAGTAGCAGTGTGTCTTCCGTGGACCATGTGCGTAGGTCCCCGGTGGGCCAGAGAGGCAGAGGGTCTGATGTTGATAGCAGAGTTCTTCACCTGCGATCTGGGAAGGTGGGCGCAGAGAGGGGCAGGGCCCCGGGGTCAAAGCCAGCGGCTGCACAATGCGTTGCTGCTGGCCGGGCTGCTCCTGGGTGGGGGGTGGGGCTGGGCTGGGCTCTTTTTCTCCCTGGGTCATTGGCAGAATTCTTCACCTGGGATGCAGGGGGGTGGCTAGGTGCACAGGGCTGGAGGGTGCGAGGGGCTTGGGTCTGGGGCGGGGACAGGGTAAGCTGCAGTCAGCCTGAGTGCTCACTGCAGGTATGCGTGGGGCTTGGGTAGTTGGGGGCTGGGCTGGGCTATCTCTCTCTCACTCACTCACCTTAGGTGGGGGCGGGGTGGTGGCGAGGTGCTGGGGTCATCGGATGTAGCATGTGCACTTCTTTGGGACAAGTATCCTACACTGGTTTCTAGACGGTGAAACTTTATGTTCTGGAGAAAACAACATTCGTTTTGTGCTGATTCTACCAACTATGTTCAGGCCTTTAAGGAGCTTGAAAACAGTGAGCAAGTGATGAAGCGTCAAATTCACATGTTTCACTTTCACTTCTCAGTGATAAGAATCCTGTAGATGTTCATACGTTGTAACTTTTTATATTCAGGAGAAATTCACACTGATTCTGTGACGTTTTCATGGAATATGTTCACGCAGGCCTTGATTTTCCAAAATGGTGAACGAAGTGAGGAGGAATGAGAGTCAAATGTTGGAAGTGCACTTCTTAGGGATAAGTATCCTACAGAAGATTCTATATTATAACACTTTGTATTCAGGAGAAAATCATACTTGTTTTGTAACATTTCCATGGCACATGTTCACACAGGCCATAATTTTACAAAATAGTGAACCAAGTGAGCAGGACTCTGGATCAAATGTTGCAAGTGCACTTCTTTATGATAAGTGTCGTATAAAAGTTTCTATACTGTAACTCTTTGTGTTCAGGAGGAAATCACACTTGTACGACGTTTCCATGAAACATGTTCATGCATCCAAAATCGTTAACCAAGTGAAGAGGACTCACAGTCATATGTAGCATGTGCACTTCTTTGGGACAAGTATCCTACACAGGTTTCTAGACGGTAAAACTTTGTGTTCTGGTGAAAACAACATTCATTTTGTGCTGATTCCACCAACTATGTCCAGGCCTGCAATGAGCATGAAAATAGTGACCAAGTGAGGAAGCATCAAATTCACATCTTTCACTTTCACTTCTCAGTGATAAGAATCCTGTAGATGTTCATACCTTGTAACTTTTTATGTTCAGGAGAAAATCACACTGGTTCTATGACATTTTCATTGAATATGTTCACGCAGGCCTTGATTTTCCAAAATGGTGAACCAAGTGAGGAGGACTGAGAGTCAAATGTTGGAAGTGCACTTTTTAGGAATAAGTATCCTACAAAAGATTGTATACTGGAACACTTTGTGTTCATACTTGTTTTGTGACATTTGCATACAACATGTTCACACAGGCCATGATTTTTCAAAATAGTGAACCAAGTGAGGAGAGTTCAGAGTCAAATATTGCACGTGCACTTCTTAAAGGAAAGTGTCCTAAGGAAGTTCCTATACTGTAACTCTTTGTGTTCAGGAGAAAATAACAGTTGTAGTGCCATATTTCCATGGAACATATTGAAGCAAGCCATGATATTTCCAAAATAGTTAAACAAATGAGGATGACTCAGAGTCAAATGATGCAAGTGCACTTCGTGGGAATATGTATCCTACAGAAATTTCTATACTGTAAGTCTTTGCAATCAGGCGAAAGTCACTTGTTGTGCAACAGTCAATGGAACATTTACACACAAGCCATGATATTCCAAACTAGTGATCCAAGAGAAATTGGCCCAGCTCAAAAGTTGCAAGTGGTGTTCTTCTTAGCGGTAAGTATCCCATCAAAGTTTCTATACTGTCGTTCTTTGTGTTCAGGACAGTATCACACTTGTTTCGCAATGTTTCCCTGGAACATGTTCACACAGGCTATAATTTTACAAAATAGTGAACCACGCGAGGAGGAGTCAGAGTCAAAAGTTGGAAGTGCACTTCTTAGGTATAAGTATCCTATAGAAAATTCTACACTGTAACACTTTATGCTCAGGAGAAGATCATACTTGTTTTGCGACATTTGCATGGCACATGTTCACACAGGCCATGATTTTCCAAAATAGTGAACCAAGTGAGGAGGACTCAGAGTCAAATGTTGGAAGTCACTTCTTAGTGGTAAGTACCCTACAGAAGATACAATACTGTACCTCTTTGGGTTCTGCAGAAAATCACACTTGCGTTGCGACGCTTCCATGGAACCTATTCATGCAGGAGATGATTTCAAAAATAGTGAACCAAGTGCGGAGGATTCAGATTGAAATGTAGGAAGTGCACTTCTTGGGGATAAGTATCCTAGAGAAGTTTCTAAACTTCAACATTTGCGTTCAGGGGAAAATCATACTTGTTTTGTGACATTTGCATGGCACATGTTCACACAGGCCATGAATTTTCAAAATAGTGAACCAAGTGAGGAGGACTCTGAGTCACATGGTGGAAGTGCACCTCTTAGGGAGAAGTATTCTACAGAATTTTGTATACAGTAACATTTGCGTTCAGGAGAAAATCATACTTCTTTTGTGACATTTGCATGGCCCATATTCACACAGGCCATGATTTTACAAAATAGTGAACCAAGTGAGGAGGACTCTGAGTCAAATGTTGCAAGTGCACTTCTTTACCATAAGTGTCAGTACAGAAGTTTCTATACTGTAACTCTCTGTGTTCAAGAGGAAATCGCACTTGTTGTGAAACATGTTCATGCATCCAAAATCGTGAACCAAGTGAAGAGGACTCACAGTCATACGTAGCATGTGCACTTCTTTGCGATAAGTATCCTACACTGGTTTCTAGACGGTAAAACTTTGTGTTCTGGAGAAAACAACATTCGTTTTGTGCTGATTCTACCAACTATGTTCAGGCCTCTAATGAACTTGAAAATAGTGACCAAGTGAGGAAGCGTCAAATTCACGTTTCACTTTCACTTCTCAGTGATAAGAATCCTGTAGATGTTCATATGTTGTAACTTTTTATGTTCAGGAGAAAATCACACTGTTTTTGTGACGTTTTCATGGAATATGTTCACGCAGGCCATGATTTTCCAAAATGGTGACCCAAGTGAGGAGGACTGTGAGTCAAATGTTGGAAGTGTACTTCTTAGGGATAAGTATCCTACAGAAGATTCTATGCTGTAACACTCTGTGTTCAGGAGAAGATCATATTTGTTTTGCGACATTTGCATATAACATGTTCACGCAGGCCATGATTTTCCAAAACAGTGAACCATGTGAGGAGGGTTCAGATTCAAATATTGCATGTGCACATCTTACAGGTAAGTGTCCAACGGAAGTTCCTATACTGTAACTCTTTGTGTTCAGGAGAAAAAACATTTGTTGTGCCACATTTCCATGGAACATGTTGAAGCAGGCCATGATTTTTCCAAAATGGTTACGAAATGAGGAGGACTCAGTGTCAAATGATGCAAGTGCTCTTCGTTGGGACATGTATGCTACAGAAGTTTCTATACTGTAACTCTTTGTGATTAGGAGAAATCATACTTGTTGTGCGACAGTCAATAGATCATTTACACGCTAGCCATGATATTCCAAAATAGTGAACCAAGAGAGAAGGACTCAGAGTCAAATGTTGCAAGTGCTCTTCTTCTTAGTGTTAAGTATCCCGCCAAAGGTTCTATAATGTCGTTCTTTGTGTTCAGGAGAGAATCACACTTGTTTTGCTATGTTTCCCTGTTACATGTTCACGCAGGTTATGATTTCCCAAAATTGTGAACCAAGTGCAGAGGACTCAGATTCAAATGTTGGAAGTGCACTTCTTAGTTGTAAGTATCCTACAGAAGGTTCGATACTGTACCTCTTTGTGTTCTGCAGAAAATCACACTTGTTTTGCGACTTTTCCATGGAACCTATTCATGCAGGGTATGATTTCCAAAATTGTGAACCAAGTGCGGAGGATTCAGAAGTGCACTTCTTGGGGATAAGTATCCTAGATAAGTTTCCTAGAAAAGTTTCTACAGTGTAACATTTGCGTTCAGGAGAAACTCATACTTGTCTTGTGACATTTGCATGGAACATGTACACTCAGGCCATGAATTTCCAAAATAGTGACCCACGTGTGGAGGATTCAGAGTCAAATGCTGGAAGTGCACTTCTTAGGGAGAAGTATCCTACAGAAGTGTGTATACTGTAACATTTGCATTCAGGAGAAAATCATACTTGTTTTGTTACATTTGCATGGCACATGTTCACACAGGCCATGATTTTACAAAATAGTGAGCCACGTGAGGAGTTCTCTGAGTCAAGTGTTGCAAGTGCACTTCTTTAGGATAAGTGTCCTAAAGAAGTTTCTATACCGTAACTCTGTGTTCAGGAGGAAATCACACTTGTTCTACGACGTTTCCATGAAACATGTTCATGCATGTCATTCCCTTCCAAAAACGTGAACCAAGTTAAGAGGACTCACTGTCATATGTAGCATGTGCACTTCTTTGGGACAAGTATCCTACACAGGTTTCTAGACAGTAAAACTTTGTGTTCTGGCGAAAACAACATTCGATTTTTGGTGATTCTACCAACTATGTCCAGGCCTGTAATGAGCTTGAAAATTGTGACCAAGTGAGGAAGCGTCAAATTCACATGTTTCACTTCCACTTCTCAGTGAAAAGAATCCTGTAAATGTTCATACATTGTAACTTTTTATGTTCAGGAGGAAATCACACTGGTTTTGTGACGTTTTCATGGAATATGATCATGCAGCCTTTGATTTTCCAAAAGAGTGAACCAAGTGAGGATGATTGAGAGGCAAATGTAGGAAGTGCACTTCTTAGGGACAAGTATTCTGCAGAATGTTCTATACTGTAACACTTTGTGTTCAGGAGAAGATCACACTTGTTTTGCGCCATTTTCATAAAACATGTTCACGCAGGCCATGATTTTCCAAAAGAGTGAACCAAGTTAGGAGGGTTCAAAGTCAAATATTGCACGTGCACTTCTTACTGGTAAGTATCCTACGGAACTTCCTATAGTGTAACTCTTTGTGTTCAGGAGAAAATAACAGTTGTTGTGCCACATTTCCATGAAACATGTTGAAGCAGGCCATGATTTTTCCAAAATAGTTAACCAAGTGAGGATGACTCAGAGTCAAACGTTGCAAGTGTAGTTCATTGGGATACATTCCTACAGATGTTTCTATACTGTAACTCTTTGTGATCAGGAGAAAGTCACACTTGTTGTGTGCGAGTCAATAGAACATTTACACACAAGCCATGATATTCCAAAGTAGTGAACCAAGAGAGATGGACTCAGAGTCAAATGTTGCAAGTGCTCTTCTTAGTGGTAAGTATCCCACAAAAGTTTCTATACTGTAATTCTTTGTGTTTAGGAGAGTATCACACTTGTTTTGGAATGCTTCCATGGAATATGATCACACAGGCTATGACTTTCCAAAATAGTGAACCAAGTGAGGAGGACTCAGAGTCAAATGTTGGAAGTGCACTTCTTAGTGGTAAGTATCCTACAGAAGTTTCGATACTGTACCACTGTGTTTCCTGCATAAAATCACACTTGTTCTGGAACATTTCCATGGAACCTATTCATGCAGGAGATGATTTCCAAAATAGTGAACCAAGTGTGGAGGATTCAGAATCAAATATAGGAAGTACACTTCTTCGGGATAAGTATCCTAGAGTCGTTTCTACACTGTAACATTTGCATTCAGGAGAAAATCATTTTTGTTTTGTGACATTTGCATGGAACATGTTCACATGGGCCATGAATTTCCAAAATAGTGAACCAAGTGAGGAGGATTCAGAGTCTAATGCTGGAAGTGCACCTCTTAGGGATAAGTATCCTACAGAAGTTTGTATACTGTAACATTTGCATTCAGGAGAAAATCATACTTGTTTTGTGACATTTGTATGGCACATGTTCACACAGGGCATGATTTTCCAAAATAGAGATCCAAGTGAGTAGGACGCTGAGTCAAATGATGCAAGTGCACTTTTTTAGGATAAGTGTCATTACAGAAGTTTCTATACTGTAACTCTTTGTGTTCAGGAAAAAATAAAAATTGTTGTGCCACATTTACATGGAACATGTTGAAGTAGGCCTTGATTTTCCAAAAGAGTGAACCAAGTGAGGAAGATTGAGAGTCAAATGTTGGAAGTGCACTTCTTAGGGATAAGTATCCTACAGAAGATTCTGTACTGTAACAATTTGTGTTCAGGAGAAGAACACACTTGTTTTGCAACATTTGCATTCAACATGTTGACGCAGGCCACGATTTTCCAAAATAGTGAACCAAGTGAGGGGAGTTCAGAGTCAAATATTGCTCGTGCACTTCTTACTGTTAAGTATCCTACGGAAGGTCCTACAGTGTAACTCTTTGTGTTCAGGAGAAAATAACAGTTGTTGTGCCACATTTCCATGGAACATGTTGAAGCAGGCCATGATTTTTCCAAAATAGTTAACCCAGTGAGGATGACTCAGAGTCACATGTTGCAAGTGCACTTCATTGGATATGTATCCTACAGAAGTTTCTACACTATAACTCTTTGTGATCAGGAAAAAGTCACACTTGTTGTGCGACAGTCAATAGAACATTTACACACAAGCCATGATATTCCAAAATAGTGAACCAAGAGAGAAGGACTCAGAGCCAAATGTTGCAAGTGCTCTTCTTAGCGGTAAGTAATCCACAAAAGTTTCTGTACTGTAATTCTTTGTGTTCGGGAGAGTATCACACTTGTTTTGGAATGCTTCCATGGAACATGTTCACACAGGCTATGACTTTCCAAAATAGTGAACCAAGTGAGGAGGACTCATAGTCAAATGTTGGAACTGCACTTCTTAGTGGTAAGTATCCTACAGAAGTTTCGATACTGTACATCTTTGTGTTCTGCAAAAAATCACACTTGTTTTGAGACGTTTCCATTGAAACTATTCATGCAGGAGATGATTTCTGAAATAGTGAACCAAGTGTGAGGATTCAGAATCAAATATAGGAAGTGCACTTCTTGTGGATAAGTATCCTAGAGAAGTTTCTACACTGTAACATTTGCGTTCAGGAGAAAATCATCCTTGTTTTGTGACATTTGCATGGAACATGTTCACGTGGGTCATGAATTTCCAAGATAGTGAACCAAGTGAGGAGGATTCAGAGTCAAATGCTGGAAGTGCACCTTTTAGGGATAAGTATCCTACAGAAGTTTTTATACTGTAACAATTGCATTCAGGAGAAAATCATAATAGTTTTGTGACATTTCCATGGCACATGTTCACACAGGCCATGATTTTCCAAAATAGAAATTCATGTGAGGAGGACACAGTGTCAAATGATGCAAGTGCACTTTTTTAGGATAAGTGTCGTTACAAAAGTTTCTATACTGTAACTCTTTGTGTTCAGGAGAAAATAACAGTTGTTGTGTCACATTTCCATAGAATATGTTGAATCAGTCCATGATTTTTCCATAATAGCCAAGTGAGGATGACTCACAGTCAAATGTTGCAAGTGCACTTTGTTGGGATACATAATCTTCAGAAGTTTCTATACTGGAACTCTTTGTGATCAGGAGAAGTCACACTTGTTGTGTGCCAGTCAATGGAACATTTACACGCAAGCCATGATATTCCAAAATAGTGAACCAAGAGACAATGACTCAGAGTCAAATGTTGTAAGTGCTCTTCTTAAGGTAAGTATCCGACAAAAGTTTCTATGCTGTAATCCTTGATGTTCAGGAGAGTATCACACTTGTTTTGGAATGCTTCCACGGAACATGTTCACGCAGGTGATGATTTTCCAATATAGTGAACCAAGTGAGGAGGATTCAGAGTCAAAAGTTGGACGTGCACTTCTTAGTGGTAAGTATCCTACAGAAGTGTCAATACTGTACCTCTTTGTGTTCTGCAGAAAATCACACTTCTTTTGTGATGTTTCCATGGAATCTATTCATGCAGGAGATGATTTCCAAAATAGTGAACCAAGTGCAGAGGGTACATGATCAAATGTAGGAAGCACACTTCTTGGGGATAAGTATCCTAGAGAAGTTTCTACACTGTAACATTTGCATTCAGGAGAAAATCATCCTTGTTTTGTGACATTGGAATGGAACATGTACACTCAGGCCATGAATTTCCAAAATAGTGAACCACATGTGGAGGATTCAGAGTCAAATGCTGGAAGTGCACCTCTTAGGGATAAGTATCCTACAGAAGTTTATATACTGTAACATTTGCATTCAGGAAAAAAATCATACTTGTTTTGTTACATTTACATGGCACATGTTCACGCAGGCCATGGTTTTCCAAAATAGTGAACCAAGTGAGGAGGGCTCAGAGTCAAATGTTGGAAGTGCACTCCTTTAGGATAAGTGACGTTACAGAAGTTTCTCTACTGTAAGTCTTTGTGTCAGGAGGAAATCACACTTGTTGTACGACGTTTCCATGAAACATGTTCATGCATGTCATTCCCTTCCAAAATCGTGAGCCAAGTGAAGTGGACTCACAGTCATATGTAGCATGTGCAGTTCCTTGGGATAAGTATCCTACACAGGTTTCTAGATGGTAAAACATTGTGTTCTGGAGAAAACAACATTCGTTTTGTGCTGATTCTACCAACTATGTTCAGGCCTGTAATGAGCTTGAAAATAGTGACCAAGTGATTAAGCGTCAAATTCACATGTTTCACTTCCACTTCTCAGTGAAAAGAATCCTGTAGATGTTCATAAGTTGTAACTTTATATGTTCAGGAGGAAATCACGCTGGTTTTGTGACGTTTTCAAGGAATGTGTTCATGTAGGTCTTGATTGTCCAAATGAGTGAAACAAGTGAGGAAGACTGAGAATCAAATGTTGGAAGTGCACTTCTTAGGGACAAGTATTCTACAGAAGATTCTATACTGTAACACTTTGTGTTCAGGAGAAGATCACACTTGTTTTGCACCATTTGCATAAACATGTTCACGCAGACCATGATTTTCCAAAATAGTGTACCGAGTGAGGAGAGTTCAAAGTCAAATATTCCACGTGCAGTTCTTACAGGTAAGTATCCTACAGAAGTTCCTGTTCTGTAACTCTTTGTGTTCAGGAAAAATAAAAGTTCTTGTGCCACATTTCCATGGAACATGTGAAGCATGCCATGATGTTTCCAAAATAGTTAACCAAGTGAGGATGACTCAGAGTCAAATGTGTCAGTGTAGTTCATTTGGATACATATCCTACAGAAGTTTCTATACTATAACTCTTTGTGATCAGGAGAAAGTCATACTTGTTGTGTGCCAGTCAATGGAACATTTACACGCAAGACATGATATTCCAAAATAGTGAACCAAGAGAGAAGGACTCAGAGTCAAATGTTGCAAGTGCTTTTCTTAGCGGTAAGTGTCCCACAAAAGTTCTATACTGTAATTCTTTGTGTTTAGGAGAGTATCACACTTGTTTTGGAATGCTTCCATGGAATGTGTACACGCAGGCTATGACTTTCCTAAATAGTGAACCAAGTGAGGAGGATTCAGAGTCAAATGCTGGAAGTGCACCTCTTAGGGATATCCTACAGAAGTTTGTACACTGTAACATTTGCATTCAGGAGAAAATCATACTTGTTTTGTGACATTTGCATGGCACATGTTCACCCAGGCCATGATTTTCCAAAATAGTGAACCAAGTGAGGAGGTCTCTGAGTCAAATATTACAAGTGCACTTCTTTAGGATAAGTGTCATTACAGAAGTTTATACTGTAAATCTTTGTGTTCAGGAGGAAATCAAACTTGTTGTACGAAGTTTCCATGAAACATGTTCATGCATGTCATTCCCTTCCAAAATTGTGAACCAAGTGAAGAGGACTCATAGTCATATGTAGCATGTGAACTTCTTTGCGATATGTATCTTACACAGGTTTCTAGAATGTAAAACTTTGTGTTCTGGAGAAAACAGCATTCGTTTTGTGCTGATTCTACCAACTATGTTCAGGCCTGTAATGAGCTTGAAAATAGTGAACAAGTGAGGAAGCGTGAAATTCACATGTTTCACTTCCACTTCTCAGTGATAAGAATCCTGTAGATGTTCATACGTTGTAACTTTTTATGTTCACAAGAAAATTGCACTAGATTTGTGACGTTTTCATGGAATATGTTCACACCGCCCGTGATTTTCCAAAATGGTGAACCAAGTGAGGAGGACTGAGAGTCAAATGTTGGAAGTGCACTTCTTAGGGATAAGTATCCTACAGAAGATTCTACACTGTAACACTTGGTGTTCAGGAGAAGATCACACTTGTTTTGCGACATTTGCATGTAACATGTTCACGCAGGCCATGATTTTCCAAAATAGTAAACCATTTTTGTGATGTTATCACGGAATTATTCACACAGGCTTGATTTTCCAAAATAGTGAACCAAGTGAGGAAGACAGAGAGTCAAATGTTGGAAGTGCACTTCTTAGGGATAAGTATGTTAAAGAAGATTCTATACTGTAACACTTTGGTTCAGGAGAGGATCACACCTGTTTTGCGACATTTGCTTATAACATGTTCACGCAGCTCATGATTTTCCAAAATAGTGAACCAAGTGTGGAGGGTTCAGAGTCA
>JALPQD010000575.1:975948-1028146 GCA_023101885.1 Typhlomys cinereus
GCGAAAATCATTCTTGTTTTCTGACATTTGAATGGCACATGTTCACACAGGCCATGATTTCACAAAATAGAGAACCACGTGCGGAGGACTCAGAGTTAAATGCTGCAAGTGCGCTTGTTTAGGAGTAGTATCGTACACAAGTTTTATATTGTAACTCTTTGTGTTCATGAGGAAAGCACACTTGTTTTAGGATGTTTCCATGAAACGTGTTCATGCATGTCATTCCCTTCGAAAACAGTGAACCAAGTGAAGAGGACTCACAGTCATATGTAGCATGTGCACTTCTTTGGGAAGTCATGTGCAGCATGTGCACTTCTTTCAGATAAGTATCCTACACAGGTTTCTAGACTGTAACACTTTGTATTCTGGAGAAAACAACATTTGTTTTGTGCTGATTCTACCAACTATGTTCAGGCTTGTAATGAGCTTGAAAATAGGGACCAAGTGAGGACGCGTCAAATTCACATATTTCACTTTCTCTTCTCAGTGATAAGAATCCTGTAGATGTTCATACGTTGTAACTTTTTATGTTCCGGAGAAATGCACACTGGTTTTGTAACGTTTTCATGGAATATGTTCAGGCAGGCCTTGATTTTCCAAAAGAGTGAACCAAGTGAGGAGGACTGAGAGTCAAATGTGGGAGGTGTATTTCTCAGGGATAAGTATCCTACAGAAGATTCTGTAGTGTTACGCTTTGTGTTCAGGAGAAGATCATCCTCCTTTTGCGACATTCGCACATAACATGTTCAGGCAGGTCATGATTTTCCAAAAGAGTGAAAGTGTGGAGGATTCAGAGTCAAATGTTGGCATTTCACTTCTTAGGGATAAGTATCCTAGCCAAGTTCCTAAACTGTAACTTTTTGTTCAGGCGCAAATCATTCTTGTTTTCTGACATTTGAATGGCACATGTTCACACAGGCCATGATTTCACAAAATAGAGAACCACGTGCGGAGGACTCAGAGTTAAATGCTGCAAGTGCGCTTGTTTAGGAGTAGTATCGTACACAAGTTTTATATTGTAACTCTTTGTGTTCAGGAGGAAAGCACACTTGTTTTAGGATGTTTCCATGAAACGTGTTCAGGCATGTCATTCCCTTCGAAAACAGTGAACCAAGTGAAGAGGACTCACAGTGATATGTAGCATGTGCACTTCTTTGGGAAGTCATGTGCAGCATGTGCACTTCTTTCAGATAAGTATCCTACACAGGTTTCTAGACTGTAACACTTTGTAGTCTGGAGAAAACAACATTTGTTTTGTGCTGATTCTACCAACTATGTTCAGGCTTGTAATGAGCTGGAAAATAGTGACCAAGTGAGGACGCGTCTAATTCACATATTTCACTTTCTCTTCTCAGTGATAAGAATCCTGTAGATGTTCATAATTGTAACTTTTTATGTTGCGAGAAATGCACCTGGTTTGGTGACAGTTTTCATGGAATATGTTCATGCAGGCCTTGATTTTCCAAAAGAGTGAACCAAGTGAGGAGGACTGAGAGACAAATGTTGGAGGCGCACTTCTCAGGGATAAGTATCCTACAGAAGATTCTGTAGTGTTACGCTTTGTGTTCAGGAGAAGATCATCCTCCTTTTGCGACATTCGCACATAACATGTTCAGGCAGGCCATGATTTTCCAAAAGAGTGAACCAAGTGCGGAGGATTCAGAGTCAAATGTTGGCATTTCACTTCCTAGGGATAAGTATCCTAGAGAAGTTCCTAAACTGTAACTTTTGTGTTCAGGCGAAAATCATACTTGTTTTCTGACATTTGAATGGCACATGTTCACACAGGCCATGATTTCACAAAATAGAGAACCACGTGCGGAGGACTCAGAGTTAAATGCTGCAAGTGCGCTTGTTTAGGAGTAGTATCGTACACAAGTTTTATATTGTAACTCTTTGTGTTCAGGAGGAAAGCACACTTGTTTTAGGATGTTTCCATGAAACGTGTTCAGGCATGTCATTCCCTTCGAAAACAGTGAACCAAGTGAAGAGGACTCACAGTGATATGTAGCATGTGCACTTCTTTGGGAAGTCATGTGCAGCATGTGCACTTCTTTCAGATAAGTATCCTACACAGGTTTCTAGACTGTAACACTTTGTATTCTGGAGAAAACAACATTGTTTTGTGCTGATTCTACCAACTATGTTCAGGCTTGTAATGAGCTTGAAAATAGGGACCAAGTGAGGACGCGTCAAATTCACATATTTCACTTTCTCTGCTCAGTGATAAGAATCCTGTAGATGTTCATACGTTGTAACTTTTTATGTTCCGGAGAAATGCACACTGGTTTTGTGACGTTTTCATGGAATATGTTCACGCAGGCCTTGATTTTCCAAAAGAGTGAACCAAGTGAGGAGGACTGAGAGTCAAATGTTGGAGGTGTACTTCTCAGGGATAAGTATCCTACAGAAGATTCTGTAGTGTTACGCTTTGTGTTCAGGAGAAGATCATCCTCGTTTTGCGACATTCGCACATAACATGTTCACGCAGGCCATGATTTTCCAAAAGAGTGAACCAAGTGCGGAGGATTCAGAGTCAAATGTTGGCATTTCACTTCTTAGGGATAAGTATCCTAGAGAAGTTCCTAAACTGTAACTTTTCTGTTCAGGCGAAAATCATTCTTGTTTTCTGACATTTGAATGGCACATGTTCACACAGGCCATGATTTCACAAAATAGAGAACCGAGTGCGGAGGACTCAGAGTTAAATGCTGCAAGTGATCTTGTTTAGGAGAAGTATCGTACACAAGTTTTATATTGTAACTCTTTGTGTTCAGGAGGAAAGCACACTTGTTTTAGGACGTTCCATGAAACGTGTTCATTCATGTCATTCCCTTCGAAAACAGTGAACCAAGTGAAGAGGACTCACAGTCATATGTAGCATGTGCACTTCTTTGGGAAGTCATGTGCAGCATGTGCACTTCTTCTGATAAGTGTCCTACACAGGTTTCTACACTGTAACACTTGTATTCTGGAGAAAACAACATTTGTTTTGTGCTGATTCTACCAACTATGTTCAGGCTTGTAATGAGCTGGAAAATAGGGACCAAGTGAGGACGCTCTAATTCACATATTTCACTTTCTCTTCTCAGTGATAAGAATCCTGTAGATGTTCATACGTTGTAACTTTTTATGTTCCGGAGAAATGCACACTGGTTTTGTGACGTTTTCATGGAATATGTTCAGGCAGGCCTTGATTTTCCAAAAGAGTGAACCAAGTGAGGAGGACTGAGAGTCAAATGTTGGAGGTGTACTTCTCAGGGATAAGTATCCTACAGAAGATTCTGTAGTGTTACGCTTTGTGTTCAGGAGAAGATCATCCTCCTTTTGCGACATTCGCACATAACATGTTCAGGCAGGCCATGATTTTCCAAAAGAGTGAACCAAGTGCGGAGGATTCAGAGTCAAATGTTGGCATTTCACTTCTTAGGGATAAGTATCCTAGAGAAGTTCCTAAACTGTAACTTTTGTGTTCAGGCGAAAATCATTCTTGTTTTCTGACATTTGAATGGCACATGTTCACACAGGCCATGATTTCACAAAATAGAGAACCACGTGCGGAGGACTCAGAGTTAAATGCTGCAAGTGCGCTTGTTTAGGAGAAGTATCGTACACAAGTTTTATATTGTAACTCTTTGTGTTCAGGAGGAAGAAGCACACTTGTTTTAGGACTGTTTCCATGAAACGTGTTCAGGCATGTCATTCCCTTCGAAAACAGTGAACCAATTGAAGAGGACTCACAGTGCATATGTAGCATGTGCACTTCTTTGGGAAGTCATGTGCAGCATGTGCACTTCTTTCAGATAAGTATCCTACACAGGTTTCTAGACTGTAACACTTTGTATTCTGGAGAAAACAACATTTTGTTTGTGCTGATTCTACCAACTATGTTCAGGCTTGTAATGAGCTGGAAAATAGGACCAAGTGAGGACGCGTCAAATTCACATATTTCACTTTCTCTGCTCAGTGATAAGAATCCTGTAGATGTTCATACGTTGTAACTTTTATGTTCCGGAGAAATGCACACTGGTTTTGTGACGTTTTCATGGAATATGTTCACGCAGGCCTTGATTTTCCAAAGAGTGAACCAAGTGAGGAGGACTGAGAGTCAAATGTTGGAGGTGTTACTTCTCAGGGATACGTATCCTACAGAAGATTCTGTAGTGTTACGCTTTGTGTTCAGGAGAAGATCATCCTCGTTTTGCGACATTCGCACATAACATGTTCAGGCAGGCCATGATTTTCCAAAAGAGTGAACCAAGTGCGTAGGATCAGAGTCAAATGTTGGCATTTCACTTCTTAGGGTTAAGTATCCTAGAGAAGTTCCTAAACTGTAACTTTTGTGTTCAGGCGAAAATCATTCTTGTTTTCTGACATTTGAATGGCACATGTTCACACAGGCCATGATTTCACAAAATAGAGAAACCAAGTGCGAAGGAGCTCAGAGTTAAATGCTGCAAGTGCGCTTGTTTAGGAGAAGTATCGTACACAAGTTTTATATTGTAACTCTTTGTGTCAGGAGGAAATCACACTTGTTTTAGGACGTTTCCATGAACGTGTTCATGCATGTCATTCCCTTCGAAAACAGTGAACCAAGTGAAGAGGACTCACAGTCATATGTAGCATGTGCACTTCTTTGGGAAGTCATGTGCAGCATGTGCACTTCTTTCAGATAAGTATCCTACACAGGTTTCTAGACTGTAACACTTTGTATTCTGGAGAAAACAACATTTGTTTTGTGCTGATTCTACCAACTATGTTCAGGCTTGTAATGAGCTGGAAAATAGTGACCAAGTGAGGACGCGTAAAATTCACATATTTCACTTTCTCTTCTCAGTGATAAGAATCCTGTAGACGCTCATACATTGTAACTTTTTATGTTCCGGAGAAATGCACACTGGTTTTGTGACGTTTTCATGGAATATGTTCACGCAGGCCTTGATTTTCCAAAAGAGTGAACCAAGTGAGCATGACTGAGAGACAAATGTTGGAGGTGCACTTGTCAGGGATAAGTATCCAACAGAAGATTCTGTAGTGTTACGATTTGTGTTCAGGAGAAGATCATCCTCGTTTTGCGACATTCACACATAACATGTTCACGCAGGCCATGATTTTCCAAAAGAGTGAACCAAGTGAGGAGGACTGAGAGACAAATGTTGGAGGCGCACTTCTCAGGGATAAGTATCCTACAGAAGATTCTGTAGTGTTACGCTTTGTGTTCAGGAGAAGATCATCCTCGTTTTGCGACATTCGCACATAACATGTTCACGCAGGCCATGATTTTCCAAAAGAGTGAACCAAGTGCGTAGGATTCAGAGTCAAATGTTGGCATTTCACTTCTTAGTGATAAGTATCCTAGAGAAGTTCCTAAACTGTAACTTTTTTGTGCAGGCGCAAATCATACTTGTTTTCTGACATTGGAAAGGCACATTTTCACACAGGCCATGATTTCACAAAATAGAGAACCAAGTGTGGAAGACTCAGAGTTAAATACTGCAAGTGTGCTTCTTTAGGAGAAGTTTCGTACGGAAGTTTCAATATTGTAACTCTTTGTGTTCAGGAGGAAATCACACTTGTTTTAGGACGTTTCCATGAAACGTGTTCATGCATGTCGTTCCCTTCGAAAACAGTGAACCAAGTGAAGAGGACTCACAGTCATATGTAGCATGTGCACTTCTTTGGGAAGTCATGTGCAGCATGTGCACTTCTTTCAGATAAGTATCCTACACAGGTTTCTACACTGTAACACTTTGTATTCTGGAGAAAACAACATTTGTTTTGTGCTGATTCTACCAACTATGTTCAGGCTTGTAATGAGCTTGAAAATAGGGACCAAGTGAGGACGCGTCAAATTCACATATTTCACTTTCTCTTCTCAGTAATAAGAATCCTGTAGATGTTCATACGTTGTAACTTTTTATGTTCCGGAGAAATGCACACTGGTTTTGTGACGTTTTCATGGAATATGTTCACGCAGGCCTTGATTTCCAAAAGAGTGAACCAAGTGAGGAGGACTGAGAGTCAAATGTTGGAGGTGTACTTCTCAGGGATAAGTATCCTACAGAAGATTCTGTAGTGTTACGCTTTGTGTTTAGGAGAAGATCATCCTCGTTTTGCGACATTCGCACATAACATGTTCACGCAGGCCATGATTTTCCAAAAGAGTGAAACAAGTGCGGAGGATTCAGAGTCAAATGTTCGCATTTCACTTCTTAGTGATAAGTATCCTAGAGAAGTCCTAAACTGTAACTTTGTGTGCAGGCGCAAATCATACTTGTTTTCTGAGATTGGAAAGGCACATTTTCACACAGGCCTTGATTCTTACAAAATCGAGAACCCAAGTGTGGAGGAGTCAGAGTTAAATACTGCCAAGTGTGCTTCTTTACGAGAAGTTTCGTACAGAAGTTTCTATGTTGTAACTCTTTGTGTTCAGGAGGAAATCACACTTGTTTTAGGAGTTTCCATGAAACGTGTTCATGCATGTCGTTCCCTTCGAAAACAGTGAACGACCAAGTGAAGAGGACTCACAGTCATATGTTAGCATGTGCACTTCTTTGGGAAGTCATGTGCATTCATGTGCACTTCTTTCAGATAAGTATCCTACACAGGTTTCTAGACTGTAACACTTTGTATTCTGGAGAAAACAACATTTGTTTTGTGCTGATTCTACCAACTATGTTCAGGCTTGTAATGAGCTGGAAAATAGTGACCAAGTGAGGACGCGTCAAATTCACATATTTCACTTTCTCTTCTCAGTGATAAGAATCCTGTAGATGTTCATACGTGTAACTTTTTATGTTCGGAGAGAAATGCACACTGGTCTTGTGAAGTTTTCAGGGAATATGTTCACACAGGCCTTGATTTTCCAAAAGAGTGAACCAAGTGAGGAGGACTGAGAGACAAATGTTGGAGGCGCACTTCTCAGGGATAAGTATCCTACAGAAGATTCTGTAGTGTTACGCTTTGTGTTCAGGGGAAGATCATCCTGGTTTTGCGACACTCACACATAACATGTTCACGCAGGCCATGCTTTTCCAAAAGAGTGAACCAAGTGCGGAGGATTCAGAGTCAAATGTTGGCATTTCACTTCTTAGGGATAAGTATCCTGGACAAGTTCCTAAACTGTAATTTTGTGTTCAGGCGAAAATCATTCTTGTTTTCTGACATTTGAATGGCACATGTTCACACAGGCATGATTTCACAAAATAGAGAACCAAGTGCGGAGGACTCAGAGTTAAATGCTGCAAGTGCGCTTGTTTAGGAGAAGTATCGTACACAAGTTTATATTGTAACTCTTTGTGTTCAGGAGGAATTCACACTTGTTTTCGAACGTTTCCACAAAATAGAGAACCAAGTGTGGAGGACTCAGGGTTAAATGCTGCAAGCGCGCTTCTTTAGGAGAAGTATCGTACACAAGTTTTATATTGTAAACTCTTTTGTTCAGGAGGAAATCACACTTGTTTTAGGACGTTTCCATGAAACGTGTTCATGCATGTCGTTCCCTTTGAAAACAGTGAACCAAGTGAAGAGGACTCACAGTCATATGTAGCATGTGCACTTCTTTGGGAAGTCATGTGCAGCATGTGCACTTCTTTCAGATAAGTATCCTACACAGGTTTCTACACTGTAACACTTTGTATTCTGGAGAAAACAACATTTGTTTTGTGCTGATTCTACCAACTATGTTCAGGCTTGTAATGAGCTTTAAATAGGGACCAAGTGAGGACGCGTCAAATTCACATATTTCACTTTCTCTTCTCAGTAATAAGAATCCTGTAGATGTTCATACGTTGTAACTTTTTATGTTCCGGAGAAATGCACACTGGTTTTGTGACGTTTTCATGGAATATGTTCACGCAGGCCTTGATTTTGCAAAAGAGTGAACCAAGTGAGGAGGACTGAGAGTCAAATGTTGGAGGTGTACTTCTCAGGGATAAGTATCCTACAGAAGATTCTGTAGTGTTACGCTTTGTGTTCAGGAGAAGATCATCCTCCTTTTGCGACATTCGCACATAACATGTTCAGGCAGGTCATGATTTTCCAAAAGAGTGAACAAAGTGCGGAGGATTCAGAGTCAAATGTTGGCATTTCACTTCTTAGGGATAAGTATCCTAGCCAAGTTCCTAAACTGTAACTTTTGTGTTCAGGCGAAAATCATTCTTGTTTTCTGACATTTGAATGGCACATGTTCACACAGGCCATGATTTCACAAAATAGAGAACCACGTGCGGAGGACTCAGAGTTAAATGCTGCAAGTGCGCTTGTTTAGGAGTAGTATCGTACACAAGTTTTATATTGTAACTCTTTGTGTTCAGGAGGAAAGCACACTTGTTTTAGGATGTTTCCATGAAACGTGTTCATGCATGTCATTCCCTTCGAAAACAGTGAACCAAGTGAAGAGGACTCACAGTGATATGTAGCATGTGCACTTCTTTGGGAAGTCATGTGCAGCATGTGCACTTCTTTCAGATAAGTATCCTACACAGGTTTCTAGACTGTAACACTTTGTATTCTGGAGAAAACAACATTTGTTTTGTGCTGATTCTACCAACTATGTTCAGGCTTGTAATGAGCTGGAAAATAGTGACCAAGTGAGGACGCGTCTAATTCACATATTTCACTTTCTCTTCTCAGTGATAAGAATCCTATATATGTTCATATGTTGTAACTTTTTATGTTGAGGAGAAATGCACACTGGTTTTGTGACATTTTCATGGAATATGTTCATGCAGGCCTTGATTTTCCAAAAGAGTGAACCAAGAGAGGAGGACTGAGAGACAAATGTTGGAGGCGCACTTCTCAGGGATAAGTATCCTACAGAAGATTCTGTAGTGTTACGCTTTGTGTTCAGGAGAAGATCATCTTCGTTTTGCGACATTCGCACATAACATGTTCACGCAGGCCATGATTTTCCAAAAGAGTGAACCAAGTGCGTAGGATTCAGAGTCAAATGTTGGCATTTCACTTCTTAGTGATAAGTATCCTAGAGAAGTTCCTAAACTGTAACTTTTGTGTGCAGGCGCAAATCATACTTGTTTTCTGACATTGGAAAGGCACATTTTCACACAGGCCATGATTTCACAAAATAGAGAACCAAGTGTGGAAGACTCAGAATTAAATACTGCAAGTGTGCTTCTTTACGAGAAGTTTCGTACAGAAGTTTCTATATTGTAAATCTTTGTGTTCAGGAGGAAATCACACTTGTTTTAGGACGTTTCCATGAAACGTGTTCATGCATGTCGTTCCCTTCGAAAACAGTGAACCAAGTGAAGAGGACTCACAGTCATATGTAGCATGTGCACTTCTTTGGGAAGTCATGTGCATCATGTGCACTTCTTTCAGATAAGTATCCTACACAGGTTTCTAGACTGTAACACTTTGTATTCTGGAGAAAACAACATTTGTTTTGTGCTGATTCTACCAACTATGTTCAGGCTTGTAATGAGCTGGAAAATAGTGACCAAGTGAGGACGCGTCAAATTCACATATTTCACTTTCTCTTCTCAGTGATAAGAATCCTGTAGATGTTCATACGTTGTAACTTTTTATGTTCCGGAGAAATGCACACTGGTCTTGTGAAGTTTTCAGGGAATATGTTCACACAGGCCTTGATTTTCCAAAAGAGTGAACCAAGTGAGGAGGACTGAGAGACAAATGTTGGAGGCGCACTTCTCAGGGATAAGTATCCTACAGAAGATTCTGTAGTGTTACGCTTTGTGTTCAGGAGAAGATCATCCTCGTTTTGCGACATTCGCACATAACATGTTCAGGCAGGCCATGATTTTCCAAAAGAGTGAAACAAGTGCGGAGGATTCAGAGTCAAATGTTCGCATTTCACTTCTTAGTGATAAGTATCCTAGAGAAGTTCCTAAACTGTAACTTTTGTGTGCAGGCGCAAATCATACTTGTTTTCTGAGATTGGAAAGGCACATTTTCACACAGGCCTTGATTTTACAAAATAGAGAACCAAGTGTGGAGGAGTCAGAGTTAAATACTGCAAGTGCGCTTCTTTAGGAGCAGTTTCGTACAGAAGTTTCTATGTTGTAACTCTTTGTGTTCAGGAGGAAATCACACTTGTTTTAGGACGTTTCCATGAAACGTGTTCATGCATGTCGTTCCCTTCGAAAACAGTGAACCAAGTGAAGAGGACTCACAGTCATATGTAGCATGTGCACTTCTTTGGGAAGTCATGTGCATCATGTGCACTTCTTTCAGATAAGTATCCTACACAGGTTTCTAGACTGTAACACTTTGTATTCTGGAGAAAACAACATTTGTTTTGTGCTGATTCTACCAACTATGTTCAGGCTTGTAATGAGCTGGAAAATAGTGACCAAGTGAGGACGCGTCAAATTCACATATTTCACTTTCTCTTCTCAGTGATAAGAATCCTGTAGATGTTCATACGTTGTAACTTTTTATGTTCCGGAGAAATGCACACTGGTCTTGTGAAGTTTTCAGGGAATATGTTCACACAGGCCTTGATTTTCCAAAAGAGTGAACCAAGTGAGGAGGACTGAGAGACAAATGTTGGAGGCGCACTTCTCAGGGATAAGTATCCTACAGAAGATTCTGTAGTGTTACGCTTTGTGTTCAGGGGAAGATCATCCTGGTTTTGCGACACTCACACATAACATGTTCACGCAGGCCATGCTTTTCCAAAAGAGTGAACCAACTGCGGAGGATTCAGAGTCAAATGTTGGCATTTCACTTCTTAGGGATAAGTATCCTGGACAAGTTCCTAAACTGTAACTTTTGTGTTCAGGCGAAAATCATTCTTGTTTTCTGACATTTGAATGGCACATGTTCACACAGGCCATGATTTCACAAAATAGAGAACCAAGTGCGTAGGACTCAGAGTTAAATGCTGCAAGTGCGCTTGTTTAGGAGAAGTATCGTACACAAGTTTTATATTGTAACTCTTTGTGTTCAGGAGGAATTCACACTTGTTTTCGGACGTTTCCACAAAATAGAGAACCAAGTGTGGAGGACTCAGGGTTAAATGCTGCAAGCGCGCTTCTTTAGGAGAAGTATCGTACACAAGTTTTATATTGTAACTCTTTTGTTCAGGAGGAAATCACACTTGTTTTAGGACGTTTCCATGAAACGTGTTCATGCATGTCGTTCCCTTTGAAAACAGTGAACCAAGTGAAGAGGACTCACAGTCATATGTAGCATGTGCACTTCTTTGGGAAGTCATGTGCAGCATGTGCACTTCTTTCTTATAAGTGTCCTACACAGCTTTCTACACTGTAACACTTTGTATTCTGGAGAAAACAACATTTGTTTTGTGCTGATTCTACCAACTATGTTCAGGCTTGTAATGAGCTGGAAAATAGTGACCAAGTGAGGACGCGTCTAATTCACATATTTCACTTTCTCTTCTCAGTGATAAGAATCCTGTAGATGTTCATATGTTGTAACTTTTTATGTTGAGGAGAAAAGCACACTGGTTTTGTGACATTTTCATGGAATATGTTCATGCAGGCCTTGATTTTCCAAAAGAGTGAACCAAGAGAGGAGGACTGAGAGACAAATGTTGGAGGCGCATTTCTCAGGGATAAGTATCCTACAGAAGATTCTGTAGTGTTACGCTTTGTGTTCAGGAGAAGATCATCCTCGTTTTGCGACATTCGCACATAACATGTTCAGGCAGGTCATGATTTTCCAAAAGAGTGAACAAAGTGCGGAGGATTCAGAGTCAAATGTTGGCATTTCACTTCTTAGGGATAAGTATCCTAGACAAGTCCTAAACTGTAACTTTTGTTTTCAGGCGAAAATCATTCTTGTTTTCTGACATTTGAATGGCACATGTTCACACAGGCCATGATTTCACAAAATAGAGAACCAAGTGAGGAGGACTCAGAGTTAAATGCTGCAAGTGCGCTTGTTTAGGAGAAGTATCGTACACAAGTTTTATATTGTAACTCTTTGTGTTCAGGAGGAAAGCACACTTGTTTTAGGACGTTTCCATGAAACGTGTTCATGCATGTCATTCCTTTCGAAAACAGTGAAGCAAGTGAAGAGGACTCACAGTCATATGTAGCATGTGCACTTCTTTGGGAAGTCATGTGCAGCATGTGCACTTCTTTCTTATAAGTGTCCTACACAGCTTTCTACACTGTAACACTTTGTATTCTGGAGAAAACAACATTTGTTTTGTGCTGATTCTACCAACTATGTTCAGGCTTGTAATGAGCTGGAAAATAGTGACCAAGTGAGGACGCGTCTAATTCACATATTTCACTTTCTCTTCTCAGTGATAAGGATCCTGTAGATGTTCATATGTTGTAACTTTTTATGTTGAGGAGAAATACACACTGGTTTTGTGACGTTTTCATGGAATATGTTCACGCTGGCTTTGATTTTCCAAAAGAGTGAACCAAGTGAGGAGGACTGAGAGACAAATGTTGGAGGCGCACTTCTCAGGGATAAGTATCCTACAGAAGATTCTGTAGTGTTACGCTTTGTGTTCAGGAGAAGATCATCCTCGTTTTGCGACATTCGCACATAACATGTTCACGCAGGCCATGATTTTCCAAAGGAGTGAACCAAGTGCGTAGGATTCAGAGTCAAATGTTGGCATTTCACTTCTTAGTGATAAGTATCCTAGAGAAGTTCCTAAACTGTAACTTTTGTGTGCAGGCGCAAATCATACTTGTTTTCTGACATTGGAAAGGCACATTTTCACACAGGCGTTGATTTCACAAAATAGAGAACCAATGTGGAGGACTCGGAGTTAAATACTGTAAGTGCGCTTCTTTAGGAGAAGTTTCGTACAGAAGTTTCTATATTGTAACTCTTTGTGTTCAGGAGGAAATCACACTTGTTTTAGGACGTTTCCATGAAACGTGTTCATGCATGTCGTTTCCTTCGAAAATAGTGAACCAAGTGAAGAGGACTCACAGTCATATGTAGCATGTGCACTTCTTTGGGAAGTCATGTGCAGCATGTGCACTTCTTTCTTATAAGTGTCCTACACAGGTTTCTACACTGTAACACTTTGTATTCAGAGAAAACAACATTTGTTTTGTGCTGAGTATACCAACTATATTCAGGCTTGTAATGAGCTTGAAATAGGGACCAAGTGAGGTCGCGTCAAATTCACATATTTCACTTTCTCTTCTCAGTGATAAGAATCCTGTAGATGTTCATATGTTGTAACTTTTTATGTTGAGGAGAAAAGCACACTGGTTTTGTGACATTTTCATGGAATATGTTCATGCAGGCCTTGATTTTCCAAAAGAGTGAACCAAGAGAGGAGGACTGAGAGACAAATGTTGGAGGCGCATTTCTCAGGGATAAGTATCCTACAGAAGATTCTGTAGTGTTACGCTTTGTGTTCAGGAGAAGATCATCTTCGTTTTGCGACATTCGCACATAACATGTTCACGCAGGCCATGATTTTCCAAAAGAGTGAACCAAGTGCGTAGGATTCAGAGTCAAATGTTGGCATTTCACTTCTTAGTGATAAGTATCCTAGAGAAGTTCCTAAACTGTAACTTTTGTGTGCAGGCGCAAATCATACTTGTTTTCTGACATTGGAAAGGCACATTTTCACACAGGCCATGATTTCACAAAATAGAGAACCAAGTGTGGAAGACTCTGAGTTAAATACTGCAAGTGTGCTTCTTTACGAGAAGTTTCGTACAGAAGTTTCTATATTGTAACTCTTTGTGTTCAGGAGGAAATCACACTTGTTTTAGGACGTTTCCATGAAACGTGTTCATGCATGTCGTTCCCTTCGAAAACAGTGAACCAAGTGAAGAGGACTCACAGTCATATGTAGCATGTGCACTTCTTTGGGAAGTCATGTGCAGCATGTGCACTTCTTTCAGATAAGTATCCTACACAGGTTTCTAGACTGTAACACTTTGTATTCTGGAGAAAACAACATTTGTTTTGTGCCGATTCTACCAACTATGTTCAGGCTTGTAATGAGCTTGAAAATAGGGACCAAGTGAGGACGCGTCAAATTCACATATTTCACTTTCTCTTCTCAGTGATAAGAATCCTGTAGATGTTCATACGTTGTAACTTTTTATGTTCCAGAGAAATGCACACTGGTTTTGTGACGTTTTCATGGAATATGTTCACGCAGGCCTTGATTTTCCAAAAGAGTGAACCAAGTGAGGAGGACTGAGAGTCAAATGTTGGAGGTGTACTTCTCAGGGATAAGTATCCTACAGAAGATTCTGTAGTGTTACGCTTTGTGTTCAGGAGAAGATCATCCTCGTTTTGCGACATTCGCACATAACATGTTCAGGCAGGCCATGATTTTCCAAAAGAGTGAACCAAGTGCGTAGGATTCAGAGTCAAATGTTGGCATTTCACTTCTTAGTGATAAGTATCCTAGAGAAGTTCCTAAACTGTAACTTTTGTGTGCAGGCGCAAATCATACTTGTTTTCTGACATTGGAAAGGCACATTTTCACACAGGCCATGATTTCACAAAATAGAGAACCAAGTGTGGAAGACTCAGAGTTAAATACTGCAAGTGTGCTTCTTTAGGAGAAGTTTCGTACGGAAGTTTCAATATTGTAACTCTTTGTGTTCAGGAGGAAATCACACTTGTTTTAGGACGTTTCCATGAAACGTGTTCATGCATGTCGTTCCCTTCGAAAACAGTGAACCAAGTGAAGAGGACTCACAGTCATATGTAGCATGTGCACTTCTTTGGGAAGTCATGTGCAGCATGTGCACTTCTTTCAGATAAGTATCCTACACAGGTTTCTAGACTGTAACACTTTGTATTCTGGAGAAAACAACATTTGTTTTGTGCTGATTCTACCAACTATGTTCAGGCTTGTAATGAGCTTGAAAATAGGGACCAAGTGAGGACGCGTCAAATTCACATATTTCACTTTCTCTGCTCAGTGATAAGAATCCTGTAGATGTTCATACGTTGTAACTTTTTATGTTCCGGAGAAATGCACACTGGTTTTGTGACGTTTTCATGGAATATGTTCACGCAGGCCTTGATTTTCCAAAAGAGTGAACCAAGTGAGGAGGACTGAGAGTCAAATGTTGGAGGTGTACTTCTCAGGGATAAGTATCCTACAGAAGATTCTGTAGTGTTACGCTTTGTGTTCAGGAGAAGATCATCCTCGTTTTGCGACATTCGCACATAACATGTTCAGGCAGGCCATGATTTTCCAAAAGAGTGAACCAAGTGCGGAGGATTCAGAGTCAAATGTTGGCATTTCACTTCTTAGGGTTAAGTATCCTAGAGAAGTTCCTAAACTGTAACTTTTGTGTTCAGGCGAAAATCATTCTTGTTTTCTGACATTTGAATGGCACATGTTCACAAAGGCCATGATTTCACAAAATAGAGAACCAAGTGCGAAGGAGTCAGAGTTAAATGCTGCACGTGCGCTTGTTTAGGAGAAGTATCGTACACAAGTTTTATATTGTAACTCTTTGCGCAGGAGGAAATCACACTTGTTTTAGGACGTTTCCATGAAACGTGTTCATGCATGTCGTTCCCTTCGAAAACAGTGAACCAAGTGAAGAGGACTCACAGTCATATGTAGCATGTGCACTTCTTTGGGAAGTCATGTGCAGCATGTGCACTTCTTTCAGATAAGTATCCTACACAGGTTTCTAGACTGTAACACTTTGTATTCTGGAGAAAACAACATTTGTTTTGTGCTGATTCTACCAACTATGTTCAGGCTTGTAATGAGCTGGAAAATAGTGACCAAGTGAGGACGCGTCAAATGAACATATTTCACTTTCTCTTCTCAGTGATAAGAATCCTGTAGATGCTCATACATTGTAACTTTTTATGTTGAGGAGAAATGCACACTGGTTTTGTGACGTTTTCATGGAATATGTTCACGCAGGCCTTGATTTTCCAAAAGAGTGAACCAAGTGAGCATGACTGAGAGACAAATGTTGGAGGTGCACTTGTCAGGGATAAGTATCCAACAGAAGATTCTGTAGTGTTACGATTTGTGTTCAGGAGAAGATCATCCTCGTTTTGCGACATTCACACACAACATGTTCACGCAGGCCATGATTTTCCAAAAGAGTGAACCAAGTGAGGAGGACTGAGAGACAAATGTTGGAGGCGCACTTCTCAGGGATAAGTATCCTACAGAAGATTCTGTAGTGTTACGCTTTGTGTTCAGGAGAAGATCATCCTCGTTTTGCGACATTCGCACATAACATGTTCACGCAGGCCATGATTTTCCAAAAGAGTGAACCAAGTGCGTAGGATTCAGAGTCAAATGTTGGCATTTCACTTCTTAGGGATAAGTATCCTACAGAAGTTCCTAAACTGTAACTTTTGTTTGCAGGCGCAAATCATACTTGCTTTCTGACATTGGAAAGGCACATTTTCACACAGGCCATGATTTCACAAAATAGAGAACCAATGTGGAAGTCTCAGAGTTAAATACTGCAAGCGCGCTTCTTTAGGAGAAGTATCGTACAGAAGTTTCTGTATTGTAACTCTTTTGTTCAGGCGGAAAGCACACTTGTTTTAGGACGTTTCCATGAAACGTGTTCATGCATGTCATTCCCTTCGAAAACAGTGAACCAAGTGAAGAGGACTCACAGTCATATGTAGCATGTGCACTTCTTTGGGAAGTCATGTGCAGCATGTGCACTTCTTTCAGATAAGTATCCTACACAGGTTTCTAGACTGTAACACTTTGTATTCTGGAGAAAACAACATTTGTTTTGTGCTGATTCTACCAACTATGTTCAGGCTTTCAATGAGCTTGAAAATAGGGACCAAGTGAGGACGCGTCAAATTCACATATTTCACTTTCTCTTCTCAGTAATAAGAATCCTGTAGATGTTCATACGTTGTAACTTTTTATGTTCCGGAGAAATGCACACTGGTTTTGTGACGTTTTCATGGAATATGTTCACGCAGGCCTTGATTTTGCAAAAGAGTGAACCAAGTGAGGAGGACTGAGAGTCAAATGTTGGAGGTGTACTTCTCAGGGATAAGTATCCTACAGAAGATTTGTAGTGTTACGCTTTGTGTTTAGGAGAAGATCATCCTCGTTTTGCGACATTCGCGCATAACATGTTCACTCAGGCCATGATTTTCCAAAAGAGTGAACCAAGTGCGGAGGATTCAGAGTCAAATGTTCGCATTTCACTTCTTAGTGATAAGTATCCTAGAGAAGTTCCTAAACTGTAACTTTTGTGTGCAGGCGCAAATCATACTTGTTTTCTGACATTGGAAAGGCACATTTTCACACAGGCCATGATTTTACAAAATAGAGAACCAAGTGTGGAGGAGTCAGAGTTAAATACTGCAAGTGCGCTTCTTTAGGAGAAGTTTCGTACAGAAGTTTCTATATTGTAACTCTTTGTGTTCAGGAGGAAATCACACTTGTTTTAGGACGGTTCCATGAAACGTGTTCATGCATGTCGTTCCCTTCGAAAACAGTGAACCAAGTGAAGAGGACTCACAGTCATATGTAGCATGTGCACTTCTTTGGGAAGTCATGTGCATCATGTGCACTTCTTTCAGATAAGTATCCTACACAGGTTTCTAGACTGTAACACTTTGTATTCTGGAGAAAACAACATTTGTTTTGTGCTGATTCTACCAACTATGTTCAGGCTTGTAATGAGCTTGAAAATAGGGACCAAGTGAGGACGCGTCAAATTCACATATTTCACTTTCTCTTCTCAGTAATAAGAATCCTGTAGATGTTCATACGTTGTAACTTTTTATGTTCCGGAGAAATGCACACTGGTTTTGTGACGTTTTCATGGAATATGTTCACGCAGGCCTTGATTTTGCAAAAGAGTGAACCAAGTGAGGAGGACTGAGAGTCAAATGTTGGAGGTGTACTTCTCAGGGATAAGTATCCTACAGAAGATTCTGTAGTGTTACGCTTTGTGTTCAGGAGAAGATCATCCTGGTTTTGCGACATTCACACATAACATGTTCACGCAGGCCATGATTTTCCAAAAGAGTGAACCAAGTGCGTAGGATTCAGAGTCAAATGTTGGCATTTCACTTCTTAGGGATAAGTATCCTAGAGAAGTTCCTAAACTGTAACTTTTGTGTTCAGGCGAAAATCATTCTTGTTTTCTGACATTTGAATGGCACATGTTCACACAGGGCATGATTTCACAAAATAGAGAACCAAGTGCGGAGGACTCAGAGTTAAATGCTGCAAGTGCGCTTGTTTAGGAGAAGTATCGTACACAAGTTTTATATTGTAACTCTTTGTGTTCAGGAGGAATTCACACTTGTTTTCGGACGTTTCCACAAAATAGAGAACCAAGTGTGGAGGACTCAGGGTTAAATGCTGCAAGCGCGCTTCTTTAGGAGAAGTATCGTACAGAAGTTTCTGTATTGTAACTCTTTTGTTCAGGAGGAAATCACACTTGTTTTAGGACGTTTCCATGAAACGTGTTCATGCATGTCGTTCCCTTCAAAAACAGTGAACCAAGTGAAGAGGACTCACAGTCATATGTAGCATGTGCACTTCTTTGGGAAGTCATGTGCAGCATGTGCACTTCTTTCTTATAAGTGTCCTACACAGGTTTCTACACTGTAACACTTTGTATTCTGGAGAAAACAACATTTGTTTTGTGCTGATTCTACCAACTATGTTCAGACTTGTAATGAGCTGGAAAATAGGGACAAAGTGAGGACGTGTCAAATTCACATATTTCACTTTCTCTTCTCAGTGATAAGAAACCTGTATATGTTCATATGTTGTAACTTTTTATGTTGAGGAGAAATGCACACTGGTTTTGTGACGTTTTCATGGAATATGTTCATGCAGGCCATGATTTTCCAAAAGAGTGAACCAAGTGAGGAGGACTGAGAGACAAATGTTGGAGGCGCACTTCTCAGGCATAAGTATCCTACAGAAGATTCTGTAGTGTTACGCTTTGTGTTCAGGAGAAGATCATCCTCGTTTTGCGACATTCGCACATAACATGTTCACGCAGGCCATGATTTTCCAAAAGAGTGAACCAAGTGCGGAGGATTCAGAGTCAAATGTTGGCATTTCACTTCTTAGGGATAAGTATCCTAGAGAAGTTCCTAAACTGTAACTTTTGTGTGCAGGCGAAAATCATTCTTGTTTTCTGACATTGGAAAGGCACATGTTCACACAGGCCATGATTTCACAAAATAGAGAACCAAGTGCGGAGGACTCAGAGTTAAATGCTGCAGGTGCGCTTCTTTAGGAGAAGTTTCGTACAGAAGTTTCTGTATTGTAACTCTTTGTGTTCAGGAGGAAATCACACTTGTTTTAGGACGTTTCCATGAAACGTGTTCATGCATGTCGTTCCCTTCGAAAACAGTGAACCAAGTGAAGAGGACTCACAGTCATATGTAACATGTGCACTTCTTTGGGAAGTGATGTGCAGCATGTGCACTTCTTTCTTATAAGTGTCCTACACAGGTTTCTAGACTGTAACACTTTGTATTCAGAGAAAACAACATTTGTTTTGTGCTGATTCTACCAACTATGTTCAGGATTGTAATGAGCTTGAAAATAGGGACCAAGTGAGGACGCGTCAAATTCACATATTTCACTTTATCTTCTCAGTGATATGAATCCTGTAGATGTTCATACGTTGTAACTTTTTATGTTCCGGAGAAATGCACACTGGTTTTGTGACGTTTTCATGGAATATGTTCATGCAGGCCTTGATTTTCCAAAAGAGTGAACGAAGTGAGGAGGACTGAGAGTCAAATGTTGGAGGTGTACTTCTCAGGGATAAGTATCCTACAGAAGATTCTGTAGTGTTAGGCTTTGTGTTCAGGAGAAGTTCATCCTCGTTTTACGACATTCGCACATAACATGTTCACGCAGGCCATGATTTTCCAAAAGAGTGAACCAAATGCGGAGGATTCAGAGTCAGATGTTGGCATTTCACTTCTTAGGGATAAGTATCCCAGAGAAGTTCCTAAACTGTAACTTTTGTGTTCAGGCGAAAATCATTCTTGTTTTCTGACATTTGAATGGCACATGTTCACACAGGCCATGATTTCACAAAATAGAGAACCAAGTGTGGAGGACTCAGAGTTAAATGCTGCAAGTGCGCTTGTTTAGGAGAAGTATCGTACATAAGTTTTATATTGTAACTCTTTGTGTTCAGAAGGAAATCACACTTGTTTTAGGACGTTTCCATGAAACGTGTTCATGCATGTCGTTCCCTTCGAAAACAGTGAACCAAGTGAAGAGGACTCACAGTCATATGTAGCATGTGCACTTCTTTGGGAAGTCATGTGCAGCATGTGCACTTCTTTCTTATAAGTGTCCTACACACGTTTCTACACTGTAACACTTTGTATTCTGGAGAAAACAACATTTGTATTGTGCTGATTCTACCAACTATGTTCAGGCTTGTAATGAGCTGGAAATAAGTGACCAAGTGAGGACGCGTCTAATTCACATATTTCACTTTCTCTTCTCAGTGATAAGAATCCGGTAGATGTTCATATGTTGTAACTTTTTATGTTGAGGAGAAATGCACACTGGTTTTGTGACGTTTTCATGGAATATGTTCATGCAGGCCTTGATTTTCCAAAAGAGTGAACCAAGTGAGGAGGACTGAGAGTCAAATGTTGGAGGTGTACTTCTCAGGGATAAGTATCCTACAGAAGATTCTGTAGTGTTAGGCTTTGTGTTCAGGAGAAGTTCATCCTCGTTTTACGACATTCGCACATAACATGTTCACGCAGGCCATGATTTTCCAAAAGAGTGAACCCAGTGCGTAGGATTCAGAGTAAAATGTTCGCATTTCACTTCTTAGGGATAAGTATCCTAGAGAAGTTCCTAAACTGTAACTTTTGTGTGCAGGCGAAAATCATTCTTGTTTTCTGACATTGGAAAGGCACATGTTCACACAGGCCATGATTTCACAAAATAGAGAACCAAGTGTGGAGGACTCAGAGTTAAATGCTGCAAGTGCGCTTGTTTAGGAGAAGTATCGTACATAAGTTTTATATTGTAACTCTTTGTGTTCAGAAGGAAATCACACTTGTTTTAGGACGTTTCCATGAAACGTGTTCATGCATGTCGTTCCCTTCGAAAACAGTGAACCAAGTGAAGAGGACTCACAGTCATATGTAGCATGTGCACTTCTTTGGGAAGTCATGTGCAGCATGTGCACTTCTTTCTTATAAGTGTCCTACACAGGTTTCTAGACTGTAACACTTTGTATTCAGAGAAAACAACATTTGTTTTGTGCTGATTCTACCAGCTATGTTCAGGCTTGTAATGAGCTTGAAAATAGGGACCAAGTGAGGATGCGTCAAATTCACATATTTCACTTTCTCTTCTCAGTGATAAGAATACTGTAGATGTTCATACGTTGTAACTTTTTATGTTCCGGAGAAATGCACACTGGTTTTGTGACGTTTTCATGGAATATGTTCATGCAGGCCTTGATTTTCCAAAAGAGTGAACCAAGTGAGGAGGACTGAGAGTCAAATGTTGGAGGTGTACTTCTCAGGGATAAGTTTCCTACAGAAGATTCTGTAGTGTTACGCTTTGTGTTCAGGAGAAGTTCATCCTCGTTTTGCGACATTCGCACATAACATGTTCACGCAGGCCATGATTTTCCAAAAGAGTGAACCAAGTGCGTAGGATTCAGAATCAAATGTTGGCATTTCACTTCTTAGGGATAAGTATGCTAGAGAAGTTCCTAAACTGTAACTTTTGTGTGCAGGCGCAAATCATACTTGCTTTCTGACATTGGAAAGGCACATTTTCACACAGGCCATGATTTCACAAAATAGAGAACCAATGTGGAGGACTCAGAGTTAAATACTGCAAGTGCGCTTCTTTAGGAGAAGTTTCGTACAGAAGTTTCTATATTGTAACTCTTTGTGTTCAGGAGGAAATCACACTTGTTTTAGGACGTTTCCACGAAACGTGTTCATGCATGTCGTTCCCTTCGAAAACAGTGAACCAAGTGAAGAGGACTCACAGTCATATGTAGCATGTGCACTTCTTTGGGAAGTCATGTGCAGCATGTGCACTTCTTTCTTATAAGTGTCCTACATAGGTTTCTAGACTGTAACACTTTGTATTCAGAGAAAACAACATTTGTTTTGTGCTGATTCTACCAGCTATGTTCAGGCTTGTAATGAGCTTGAAAATAGGGACCAAGTGAGGACGCGTCAAATTCACATATTTCACTTTCTCTTCTCAGTGATAAGAATACTGTAGATGTTCATACGTTGTAACTTTTTATGTTCCGGAGAAATGCACACTGGTTTTTTGACATTTTCATGGAATATGTTCATGCAGGCCTTGATTTTCCAAAAGAGTGAACCAAGTGAGGAGGACTGAGAGTCAAATGTTGGAGGTGTACTTCTCAGGGATAAGTTTCCTACAGAAGATTCTGTAGTGTTACGCTTTGTGTTCAGGAGAAGTTCATCCTCGTTTTGCGACATTCGCACATAACATGTTCACGCAGGCCATGATTTTCCAAAAGAGTGAACCCAGTGCGTAGGATTCAGAGTAAAATGTTCGCATTTCACTTCTTAGGGATAAGTATCCTAGAGAAGTTCCTAAACTGTAACTTTTGTGTGCAGGCGCAAATCATACTTGTTTTCTGACATTGGAAAGGCACATTTTCACACAGGCCATGATTTCACAAAATAGAGAACCAAGTGCGGAGGACTCAGAGTTAAATGCTGCAAGTGCGCTTGTTTAGGAGAAGAATCGTACACAAGTTTTATATTGTAACTCTTTGTGTTCAGGAGGAAAGCACACTTGTTTTAGGACGTTTCCATGAAACGTGTTCATGCATGTCATTCCCTTCGAAAACAGTGAACCAAGTGAAGAGGACTCACAGTCACATGTAGCATGTGCACTTCTTTGGGAAGTCATGTGCAGCTTGTGCACTTCTTTCTTATAAGTGTCCTACACAGGTTTCTACACTGTAACACTTTGTATTCTGGAGAAAACAACATTTGTTTTGTGCTGATTCTACCAACTCTGTTCAGGCTTGTAATGTGCTGGAAAATAGAGACCAAGTGAGGACGTGTCTAATTCACATATTTCACTTTCTCTTCTCAGTGATAAGAATCCTGTAGATGTTCATATGTTGTAACTTTTTATGTTGAGGAGAAATGCACACTGGTTTTGTGACGTTTTCATGGAAAATGTTCATGCAGGCCTTGATTTTCCAAAAGAGTGAACCAAGTGAGGAGGACTGAGAGACAAATGTTGGAGGCGCACTTCTCAGGGATAAGTATCCTACAGAAGATTCTGTAGTGTTACGCTTTGTGTTCAGGAGAAGATCATCCTCGTTTTGTGACATTCGCACATAACATGTTCACGCAGGCCATGATTTTCCAAAAGAGTGAACCAAGTGCGGAGGATTCAGAGTCAAATGTTGGCATTTCACTTCTTAGGGATAAGTATCCTACAGAAGTTCCTGAACTGTAACTTTTGTGTGCAGGCGCAAATCATACTTGCTTTCTGACATTGGAAAGGCACATTTTCACACAGGCCATGATTTCACAAAATAGAGAACCAAGTGTGGAAGACTCAGAGTTAAATACTGCAAGTGTGCTTCTTTACGAGAAGTTTCGTACAGAAGTTTCTATATTGTAACTCTTTGTGTTCAGGAGGAAATCACACTTGTTTTAGGACGTTTCCATGAAACGTGTTCATGCATGTCGTTCCCTTCGAAAACAGTGAACCAAGTGAAGAGGACTCACAGTCATATGTAGCATGTGCACTTCTTTGGGAAGTCATGTGCAGCATGTGCACTTCTTTCAGATAAGTATCCTACACAGGTTTCTAGACTGTAACACTTTGTATTCTGGAGAAAACAACATTTGTTTTGTGCTGATTCTACCAACTATGTTCAGGCTTGTAATGAGCTGGAAAATAGTGACCAAGTGAGGACGCGTCAAATGAACATATTTCACTTTCTCTTCTCAGTGATAAGAATCCTGTAGACGCTCATACATTGTAACTTTTTATGTTCCGGAGAAATGCACACTGGTTTTGTGACGTTTTCATGGAATATGTTCACGCAGGCCTTGATTTTCCAAAAGAGTGAACCAAGTGAGCATGACTGAGAGACAAATGTTGGAGGTGCACTTGTCAGGGATAAGTATCCAACAGAAGATTCTGTAGTGTTACGATTTATGTTCAGGAGAAGATGATCCTTGTTTTGCGACATTCACACATAACATGTTCACGCAGGCCATGATTTTCCAAAAGAGTGAACCAAGTGAGGAGGACTGAGAGACAAATGTTGGAGGCGCACTTCTCAGGGATAAGTATCCTACAGAAGATACTGTAGTGTTACGCTTTGTGTTCAGGAGAAGATCATCCTCGTTTTGCGACATTCGCACATAACATGTTCAGGCAGGCCATGATTTTCCAAAAGAGTGAACCAAGTGCGGAGGATTCAGAGTCAAATGTTGGCATTTCACTTCTTAGGGATAAGTATCCTACAGAAGTTCCTGAACTGTAACTTTTGTGTGCAGGCGCAAATCATACTTGCTTTCTGACATTGGAAAGGCACATTTTCACACAGGCCATGATTTCACAAAATAGAGAACCAAGTGTGGAAGACTCAGAGTTAAATACTGCAAGTGTGCTTCTTTAGGAGAAGTTTCGTACAGAAGTTTCTATATTGTAACTCTTTGTGTTCAGGAGGAAATCACACTTGTTTTAGGACGTTTCCATGAAACGTGTTCATGCATGTCGTTCCCTTCGAAAACAGTGAACCAAGTGAAGAGGACTCACAGTCATATGTAGCATGTGCACTTCTTTGGGAAGTCATGTGCAGCATGTGCACTTCTTTCAGATAAGTATCCTACACAGGTTTCTAGACTGTAACACTTTGTATTCTGGAGAAAACAACATTTGTTTTGTGCTGATTCTACCAACTATGTTCAGGCTTGTAATGAGCTGGAAAATAGGGACCAAGTGAGGACGCGTCTAATTCACATATTTCACTTTCTCTTCTCAGTGATAAGAATCCTGTAGATGTTCATACGTTGTAACTTTTTATGTTCCGGAGAAATGCACACTGGTTTTGTGACGTTTTCATAGAATATGTTCATGCAGGCCTTGATTTTCCAAAAGAGTGAACCAAGTGAGGAGGACTGAGAGTCAAATGTTGGAGGTGTATTTCTCAGGGATAAGTATCCTACAGAAGATTCTGTAGTGTTACGCTTTGTGTTCAGGAGAAGATCATCCTCGTTTTGCGACATTCGCACATAACATGTTCACGCAGGCCATGATTTTCCAAAAGAGTGAACCAAGTGCGGAGGATTCAGAGTCAAATGTTGGCATTTCACTTCTTAGGGTTAAGTATCCTAGAGAAGTTCCTAAACTGTAACTTTTGTGTTCAGGCGAAAATCATTCTTGTTTTCTGACATTGGAAAGGCACATTTTCACACAGGCCATGATTTCACAAAATAGAGAACCAAGTGCGAAGGAGTCAAAGTTAAATGCTGCACGTGCGCTTGTTTAGGAGAAGTATCGTACACAAGTTTTATATTGTAACTCTTTGCGCAGGAGGAAATCACACTTGTTTTAGGACGTTTCCATGAAACGTGTTCATGCATGTCGTTCCCTTCGAAAACAGTGAACCAAGTGAAGAGGACTCACAGTCATATGTAGCATGTACACTTCTTTGGGAAGTCATGTGCAGCATGTGCACTTCTTTCAGATAAGTATCCTACACAGGTTTCTAGACTGTAACACTTTGTATTCTGGAGAAAACAACATTTGTTTTGTGCTGATTCTACCAACTATGTTCAGGCTTGTAATGAGCTGGAAAATAGTGACCAAGTGAGGACGCGTCAAATGAACATATTTCACTTTCTCTTCTCAGTGATAAGAATCCTGTAGACGCTCATACATTGTAACTTTTTATGTTCCGGAGAAATGCACACTGGTTTTGTGACGTTTTCATGGAATATGTTCATGCAGGCCTTGACTTTCCAAAAGAGTGAACCAAGTGAGGAGGACTGAGAGTCAAATGTTGGATGTGTACTTCTCAGGGATAAGTATCTTACAGAAGATTCTGCAGTGTTATGCTTTGTGTTCAGGAGAAGATCATCCTCGTTTTGCGACATTCGCACATAACATGTTCACGCAGGCCATGATTTTCCAAAAGAGTGAACCAAGTGCGGAGGATTCAGAGTCAAATGTTGGCATTTCATTTCTTAGGGATAAGTATCCTAGAGAAGTTCCTAAACTGTAACTTTTGTGTGCAGGCGCAAATCATCCTGGTTTTCTGACATTGGAAAGGCACATTTTCACACAGGCCATGATTTCACAAAATAGAGAACCAATGTGGAGGACTCAGAGTTAAATACTGCAAGTGCGCTTCTTTAGGAGAAGTTTCGTACCGAAGTTTCTATATTGTAACTCTTTGTGTTCAGGAGGAAATCACACTTGTTTTAGGACGTTTCCATGAAACGTGTTCATGCATGTCGTTCCCTTCGAAAACAGTGAACCAAGTGAAGAGGACTCACAGTCATATGTAGCATGTGCACTTCTTTGGGAAGTCATGTGCAGCATGTGCACTTCTTTCAGATAAGTGTCCTACACAGGTTTCTAGACTGTAACACTTTGTATTCAGAGAAAACAACATTTGTTTTGTGCTGATTCTACCAACTATGTTCAGGCTTGTAATGAGCTTGAAATAGGGACCAAGTGAGGATGCGTCCAATTCACATATTTCACTTTCTCTTCTCAGTGATAAGAATCCTGTAGATGTTCATACGTTGTAACTTTTTATGTTCCGGAGAAATGCACACTGGTTTTGTGACGTTTTCATGGAATATGTTCATGCAGGCCTTGACTTTCCAAAAGAGTGAACCAAGTGAGGAGGACTGAGAGTCAAATGTTGGATGTGTACTTCTCAGGGATAAGTATCTTACAGAAGATTCTGTAGTGTTATGCTTTGTGTTCAGGAGAAGATCATCCTCGTTTTGCGACATTCGCACATAACATGTTCACGCAGGCCATGATTTTCCAAAAGAGTGAACCCAGTGCGTAGGATTCAGAGTCAAATGTTCGCATTTCACTTCTTAAGGATAAGTATCCTAGAGAAGTTCCTAAACTGTAACTTTTGTGTGCAGGCGCAAATCATACTTGTTTTCTGAGATTGGAAAGGCACATGTTCACACAGGCCATGATTTCACAAAATAGAGAACCAAGTGTGGAGGACTCAGAGTTAAATACTGCAAGTGCGCTTCTTTAGGAGAAGTTTCGTACAGAAGTTTCTATATTGTAACTCTTTGTGTTCAGGAGGAAATCACACTTGTGTTAGGACGTTTCCATGAAACGTGTTCATGCATGTCATTCCCTTCAAAAACAGTGAACCAAGTGAAGAGGACTCACAGTCATATGTAGCATGTGCACTTCTTTGGGAAGTCATGTGCAGCATGTGCACTTCTTTCTTATAAGTGTCCTACATAGGTTTCTAGACTGTAACACTTTGTATTCAGAGAAAACAACATTTGTTTTGTGCTGATTCTACCAGCTATGTTCAGGCTTGTAATGAGCTTGAAAATAGGGACCAAGTGAGGACGCGTCAAATTCACATATTTCACTTTCTCTTCTCAGTGATAAGAATACTGTAGATGTTCATACGTTGTAACTTTTTATGTTCCGGAGAAATGCACACTGGTTTTGTGACATTTTCATGGAATATGTTCATGCAGGCCTTGATTTTCCAAAAGAGTGAACCAAGTGAGGAGGACTGAGAGACAAATGTTGGAGGCGCACTTCTCAGGGATAAGTATCCTACAGAAGATTCTGTAGTGTTACGCTTTGTGTTCAGGAGAAGATCATCCTCGTTTTGCGACATTCGCACATAACATGTTCACGCAGGCCATGATTTTCCAAAAGAGTGAACCAAGTGCGTAGGATTCAGAGTCAAATGTTGGCATTTCACTTCTTAGGGATAAGTATCCTAGAGAAGTTCCTAAACTGTAACTTTTGTGTGCAGGCGCAAATCATACTTGCTTTCTGACATTGGAAAGGCACATTTTCACACCGGCCATGATTTCACAAAATAGAGAACCAATGTGGAGGACTCAGAGTTAAATATTGCAAGTGCGCTTCTTTAGGAGAAGTATCGTACAGAAGTTTCTATATTGTAACTCTTTGTGTTCAGGAGGAAATCACACTTGTTTTAGGACGTTTCCATGAAACGTGTTCATGCATGTCGTTCCCTTCGAAAACAGTGAACCAAGTGAAGAGGACTCACAGTCATATGTAGCATGTGCACTTCTTTGGGAAGTCATGTGCAGCATGTGCACTTCTTTCTTATAAGTGTCCTACACAGGTTTCTAGACTGTAACACTTTGTATTCTAGAGAAAACAACATTTGTTTTGTGCTGATTCTACCAACTATGTTCAGGCTTGTAATGAGCTTGAAAATAGGGACCAAATGAGGACGCGTCAAATTCACATATTTCACTTTCTCTTCTCAGTGATAAGAATCCTCTAGATGTTCATACGTTGTAACTTTTTATGTTCCGGAGAAATGCACACTGGTTTTGTGACGTTTTCATGGAATATGTTCACGCAGGCCTTGATTTTCCAAAAGAGTGAACCAAGTGAGGAGGACTGAGAGACAAATGTTGGAGGCGCACTTCTCAGGGATAAGTATCCTACAGAAGATTCTGTAGTGTTACGCTTTGTGTTCAGGAGAAGATCATCCTCGTTTTGCGACATTCGCACATAACATGTTCACGCAGGCCATGATTTTCCAAAAGAGTGAACCAAGTGCGTAGGATTCAGAGTCAAATGTTGGCATTTCACTTCTTAGGGATAAGTATCCTAGAGAAGTTCCTAAACTGTAACTTTTGTGTGCAGGCGCAAATCATACTTGTTTTCTGAGATTGGAAAGGCACATGTTCACACAGGCCATGATTTCACAAAATAGAGAACCAAGTGTGGAGGACTCAGAGTTAAATACTGCAAGTGCGCTTCTTTAGGAGAAGTTTCGTACAGAAGTTTCTATATTGTAACTCTTTGTGTTCAGGAGGAAATCACACTTGTTTTAGGACGTTTCCATGAAACGTGTTCATGCATGTCGTTCCCTTCGAAAACAGTGAACCAAGTGAAGAGGACTCACAGTCATATGTAGCATGTGCACTTCTTTGGGAAGTCATGTGCAGCATGTGCACTTCTTTCTTATAAGTGTCCTACATAGGTTTCTAGACTGTAACACTTTGTATTCAGAGAAAACAACATTTGTTTTGTGCTGATTCTACCAGCTATGTTCAGGCTTGTAATGAGCTTGAAAATAGGGACCAAGTGAGGACGCGTCAAATTCACATATTTCACTTTATCTTCTCAGTGATATGAATCCTGTAGATGTTCATACGTTGCAACTTTTTATGTTCCAGAGAAATGCACACTGGTTTTGTGACGTTTTCATGGAATATGTTCATGCAGGCCTTGATTTTCCAAAAGAGTGAACCAAGTGAGGAGGACTGAGAGACAAATGTTGGAGGCGCACTTCTCAGGGATAAGTATCCTACAGAAGATTCTGTAGTGTTACGCTTTGTGTTCAGGAGAAGATCATCCTCGTTTTGCGACATTCGCACATAACATGTTCACGCAGGCCATGATTTTCCAAAAGAGTGAACCAAGTGCGTAGGATTCTGAGTCAAATGTTGGCATTTCACTTCTTAGGGATAAGTATGCTAGAGAAGTTCCTAAACTGTAACTTTTGTGTGCAGGCGCAAATCATACTTGCTTTTCTGACATTGGAAGGCACATTTCACACAGGCCATGATTTCACAAAATAGAGAACCAATGTGGAGGACTCAGAGTTAAATACTGCAAGTGCGCTTCTTTAGGAGAAGTTTCGTACCGAAGTTTCTATATTGTAACTCTTTGTGTTCAGGAGGAAATCACACTTGTTTTAGGACGTTTCCATGAAACGTGTTCATGCATGTCGTTCCCTTCGAAAACAGTGAACCAAGTGAAGAGGACTCACAGTCATATGTAACATGTGCACTTCTTTGGGAAGTGATGTGCAGCATGTGCACTTCTTTCTTATAAGTGTCCTACACAGGTTTCTAGACTGTAACACTTTGTATTCAGAGAAAACAACATTTGTTTTGTGCTGATTCTACCAACTATGTTCAGGATTGTAATGAGCTTGAAAATAGGGACCAAGTGAGGACGCGTCAAATTCACATATTTCACTTTATCTTCTCAGTGATATGAATCCTGTAGATGTTCATACGTTGCAACTTTTTATGTTCCGGAGAAATGCACACTGGTTTTGTGACGTTTTCATGGAATATGTTCATGCAGGCCTTGATTTTCCAAAAGAGTGAACGAAGTGAGGAGGACTGAGAGTCAAATGTTGGAGGTGTACCTCTCAGGGATAAGTATCCTACAGAAGATTCTGTAGTGTTACGCTTTGTGTTCAGGAGAAGTTCATCCTCGTTTTGCGACATTCGCACATAACATGTTCACGCAGGCCATGATTTTCCAAAAGAGTGAACCAAATGCGGAGGATTCAGAGTCAAATGTTGGCATTTCACTTCTTAGGGATAAGTATCCTAGAGAAGTTCCTAAACTGTAACTTTGTGTTCAGGCGAAAATCATTCTGTTTTCTGACATTGAATGGCACATGTTCACACAGGCCATGATTTCACAAAATAGAGAACCAAGTGTGGAGGACTCAGAGTTAAATGCTGCAAGTGCGCTTGTTTAGGAGAAGTATCGTACATAAGTTTTATATTGTAACTCTTTGTGTTCAGAGGAAATCACACTTGTTTTAGGACGTTTCCATGAAACGTGTTCATGCATGTCGTTCCCTTCGAAAACAGTGAACCAAGTGAAGAGGACTCACAGTCATATGTAGCATGTGCACTTCTTTGGGAAGTCATGTGCAGCATGTGCACTTCTTTCAGATAAGTATCCTACACAGGTTTCGACTGTAACACTTTGTATTCTGGAGAAAACAACATTTGTTTTGTGCTGATTCTACCAACTATGTTCAGGCTTGTAATGAGCTGAAAATAGTGACCAAGGAGGACGCGTCAATTCACTATGTTCACTTTCTCTTCTCAGTGATAAGAATCCTGTAGATGTTCATATGTGTGTAACTTTTATGTTGAGGAGAAATGCACACTGGTTTTGTGACGTTTTCATGGATATGTTCATGCAGGCCTTGATTTCCAAAAGAGTGAACCAGTGAGGAGGACTGAGAGTCAAATGTTGGAGGCGCACTTCTCAGGGATAAGTATCCTACAGAAATTCTGTAGTGTTACGCTTTGTGTTCAGGAGAAGATCATCCGTTTTGCGACATTCGCACATAACATGTTCAGGCAGGCCATGATTTTNCTGTAGTGTTACGCTTTGTGTTCAGGAGAAGATCATTCTTGTTGTCTGACATTTGAATGGCACATGTTCACACAGGCCATGATTTCACAAAATCGAGAACCAAGTGCGAGGACTCAGAGTTAAATGCTGCAAGTGCGCTTCTTTAGGAGAAGTATCGTACAGAAGTTTCTATATTGTAACTCTTTGTGTTCAGGAGGAAATCACACTTGTTTTAGGATGTTTCCATGAAACGTGTTCATGCATGTCGTTCCCTTCGAAAACAGTGAACCAAGTGAAGAGGACTCACAGTCATATGTAGCATGTGTACTTCTTTGGGAAGTGATTTGCAGCATGTGCACTTCATTCAGATAAGTATCCTACACAGGTTTCTAGACTGTAACACTTTGCATTCTGGAGAAAACAACATTTGTTTTGTGCTGATTCTACCAACTATGTTCAGGCTTGTAATGAGCTTGAAAATAGGGACCAAGTGAGGACGCGTCAAATTCACATATTTCACTTTCTCTTCTCCGTGATAAGAATCCTATAGATGTTCATACGTTGTAACTTTTATTTCCGAGAGAATGCACACTGGTTTTATGACGTTTTTATCGAATATGTTCACGCAGGCCTTGATTTTCCAAAAGAGTTGAACCAAGTGAGGAGGACTGAGATTCAAATGTTGTAGGTGCACTTCTCAGGTTTAAGTATCCTACAGAAGATTCTGTAGTGTTACGCTTTGTGTTCAGGAGAAGGTCATCCTCGTTTTGCGACATTCGCACATAACATGTTCACGCAGGCCATGATTTTCCAAAAGAGTGAACCAAGTGCGGAGGAATCAGAGTCAAATGTTGGCATTTCACTTCTTAGGGATAAGTATCCTAGAGAAGTTCCTAAACTGTAACTTTTGTGTGCAGGCGCAAATCATACTTGTTTTCTGACATTGGAAAGGCACATTTTCACACAGGCCATGATTTCACAAAATCGAGAACCAAGTGCGGAGGACTCAGAGTTAAATGCTGCAAGTGCGCTTCTTTAGGAGAACTATCGTACAGAAGTTTCTATATTGTAACTCTTTGTGTTCAGGAGGAAATCACACTTGTTCACACTTGTTTTAAGATGTTTCCATGAAACGTGTTCATGCATGTCGTTCCCTTCGAAAACTGTGAACCAAGTGAAGAGGACTCACAATCATATATAGCATGTGCACTTCTTTGGGAAGTCATGTCTAGAAACCTGTGTAGGATACTTATCTGAAAGAAGTGCACATGCTGCACATGACTTCCCAAAGAAGTACACATGCTACATATGACTGTGAGTCCTCTTCACTTGGTTCACAGTTTTCGAAGGGAACGACATGCATGAACACGTTTCATGGAAACGTCCTAAAACAAGTGTTCTTTCCTCCTGAACACAAAGACTTACAATATAAAACTTGTGTACGATACTTCTCCTAAACAAGCGCACTTGCAGCATTTAATATCCTACACAGGTTTCTAGACTGTAACACTTTGTATTCTGGAGAAAACAACATTTGTTTTGTGCTGATTCTACCAACAATGTTCAGGCTTGTAATGAGCTGGAAAATAGGGACCAAGTGAGGACGCGTCAAATTCACATATTTCACTTTCTCTTCTCCGTGATAAGAATCCTATAGATGCCCATACGTTGTAGCTTTTATGTTCTGGAGAAATGCACACTGGTTTTATGACGTTTTCATCGAATATGTTCACGCAGGCCTTGATTTTCCAAAAGAGTTGAACCAAGTGAGGAGGACTGAGATTCAAATGTTGGAGGTGCACTTCTCAGGTTTAAGTATCCTACCGAAGATTATGTAGTGTTACGCTTTGTGTTCAGGAGAAGATCATCTTCGTTTTGCGACATTCGCACATAACATGTTCAAGCAGGAGATGATTTTCCAAAAGAGTGAACCAAGTGCGGAGGATTCAGAGTCAAATGTTGGCATTTCACTTCTTAGGGATAAGTATCCTAGAGAAGTTCCTAAACTGTAACTTTTGTGTTCAGGCAAAAATCATACTTGTTTTCTGACATTGGAATGGCACATGTTCACACAGGCCATGATTTCACAAAATAGGGAACCAAGTGCGGAGGACTCAGAGTTAAATGCTACAAGTGCGCTTCTTTAGGAGAAGTATCGAAGAGAAGTTTCTATATTGTAACTCTCTGTGTTCAGGAGGAAATCACACTTGCTTTAGGACCTTTCCATGAAACGTGTTCATGCATGTCGTTCCCTTCGAAACCAGTGAACCAAGTGAAGAGGACTCACAGTCATATGTAGCATGTGCACTTCTTTGGGAAGTCATGTGCAGCATGTGCACTTCTTTCGGATAAGTATCCTACACAGGTATCTACACTGTAACACTTTGTATTCTGGAGAAAACAACATTTGTTTTGTGCTGATTCTACCAACTATGTTCAGGCTTGTAATGAGCTTGAAAATAGGGACCAAGTGAGGACGCGTCAAATTCACATATTTCACTTTCTCTTCTCAGTGATAAGAATCCTGTAGATGTTCACACGTTGTAACTTTTTATGTTCTGGAGTGCACACTGGTTTTGTGACGTTTTCATGGAATATGTTCACAGAGGCCTTGATTTTCCAAAAGAGTGAACAAAGTGAGGAGGACTGAGAGTCAAATGTTGGAGGTGCACTTCTCAGGTTTAAGTATCCTACAGAAGATTCTGTAGTGTTACGCTTTGTGTTCAGGAGAAGATCATCCTCGTTTTGCGACATTCGCACATAACATGTTCACGCAGGCCATGATTTTCCTAAAGAGTGAACCCTAGAGAAGTTCCTAAACTGTAACTTTTGTGTGCAGGCGCAAATCATACTTGTTTTCTGACATTTGAATGGCACATGTTCACACAGGCCATGATTTCACAAAATAGAGAACCAATGTGGAGGACTCAGAGTTAAATGCTGCAAGTGCGCTTGTTTAGGAGAAATATCGTACACAAGTTTTATATTGTAACTCTTTGTGTTCAGGAGGAAATCACACTTGTTTTAGGACGTTTCCATGAAACGTGTTCATGCATGTCGTTCCCTTGGAATACAGTGAACCAAGTGAAGAGAACTCACAGTCATATGTAGCATGTGCACTTCTTTGGGAAGTCATGTGCAGCATGTGCACTTCTTTCAGATAAGTATCCTACACAGGTTTCTAGACTGTAACACTTTGTATTCTGGAGAAAACAACATTTGTTTTGTGCTGATTATACCAACTATGTTCAGGCATGTAATGAGCTTGAAAATAGTGACCAAGTGAGGACGCGTCAAATGAACATATTTCACTTTCTCTTCTCAGTGATAAGAATCCTGCAGATGCTCATACATTGTAACTGTTTATGTTCTGGAGAAATGCACACTGGTTTTGTGACGTTTTCATGGAATATGTTCACGCAGGCCTTGTTTTTCCAAAAGAGTGAACCAAGTGAGCATGACTGAGAGACAAATGTTGGAGGTACACTTGTCAGGGATAAGTATCCAACAGAAGATTCTGTAGTGTTACGATTTGTGTTCAGGAGAAGATCACTCCCGTTGCGACATTCACACATTACTATGTTCACGCAGGCCATGATTGCCAAAGAGTGAACCAAGTGCGGAGGATTCAGAGTCAAATGTTGCATTTCACTTCTTAGTGATAGTATCCTAGCGAAGTTCCTAAACCTGTAACTTTTGTGTGCAGGCGAAAATCATACTTTTTTCCTGACATTGAAACGACACATTTTCACACAGGCCATGACTTTCACACATAGAGAACCAAGATGTGAGACTCAGAGCTTAAATACTGCAGTGCGCTTCTTTAGGAGAAGTTTCGTACAGAAGTTTCTATGTTGTAACTCTTTGTGTTCAGGAGGAAATCACACTTGTTTTAGGACGTTTCCATGAAACGTGTTCATGCATGTCGTTCCCTTGGAATACAGTGAACCAAGTGAAGAGAACTCACAGTCATATGTAGCATGTGCACTTCTTTGGGAAGTCATGTGCAGCATGTGCATTTCTTTCAGATAAGTATCCTACACAGGTTTCTAGACTGTAACATTTTGTATTCTGGAAAAAACAACATTTGTTTTGTGCTGATTCTACCAACTATGTTCAGGCTTGTAATGAGCTTGAAAATGGGAACCAAGTGAGGACGCGTCAAATTCACATATTTCACTTTCTCTTATCAGTGATAAGAATCCTGTAGATGTTCATACGTTGTACCTTTTTATGTTGAGGAGAAATGCACACTGGTTTTGTGACGTTTTCATGGAATATGTTCACGCAGGCCTTGATTTTCCAAAAGAGTGAACCAAGTGAGGAGGACTGAGAGTCAAATGTTGGAGGTGTATTTCTCAGGGATAAGTATCCCTCAGAAGATTCTGTAGTGTTACGCTTTGTGTTCAGGAGAAGATCATCCTCGTTTTGCGACATTCGCACATAACATGTTCAGGCAGGCCATGATTTTCCAAAAGAGTGAACAAAGTCCGGAGGATTCAGAGTCAAATGTTGGCATTTCACTTCTTAGGGATAAGTATCCTAGAGAAGTTCCTAAACTGTAACTTTTGTGTTCAGGCAAAAATCATTCTTGTTTTCTGACATTTGAATGGCACATGTTCACACAGGCCATGATTTCACAAGATAGAGAACCAAGTGCTGAGGACTCAGAGTTAAATGCTGCAAGTGCGCTTGTTTAGGAGAAGTATCGTACACAAGTTTTATATTGTAACTCTTTGTGTTCAGGAGGAAAGCACACTTGTTTTAGGACGTTTCCATGAAACGTGTTCATGCATGTCATTCCCTTCGAAAACAGTGAACCAAGTGAAGAGGACTCACAGTCATATGTAGCATGTGCACTTCTTTGGGAAGTCATGTGCAGCATGTGCACTTCTTTCAGATAAGTATCCTACACAGGTTTCTAGACTCTAACACTTTGTATTCTGGAGAAAACAACATTTGTTTTGTGCTGATTCTACCAACTATGTTCAGGCTTGTAATGAGCTTGAAAATAGTGACCAAGTGAGGACGCGTCAAATGAACATATATCACTTTCTCTTCTCAACGATAAGAATTCTGTAGATGTTCATACGTTGTAACTTTTTATGTTCCGGAGAAATGCACACTAGTTTTGTGACGTTTTCATTGAATATGTTCACGCAGGCCTTGATTTTCCAAAAGAGTGAACCAAGTGAGGAGGACTGAGAGTCAAATGTTGGAGGTGTATTTCTCAGGGATAAGTATCCCTCAGAAGATTCTGTAGTGTTACGCTTTGTGTTCAGGAGAAGATCATCCTCGTTTTGCGACATTCGCACATAACATGTTCACGCAGGCCATGATTTTCCAAAAGAGTGAACCAAGTGCGGAGGATTCAGAGTCAAATGTTGGCATTTCACTTCTTAGGGATAAGTATCCTAGAGAAGTTCCTAAACTGTAAATTTTGTGTTCAGGCGAAAATCATACTTGTTTTCTGACATTGGAATGGCACATGTTCACACAGGCCATGATTTCACAAAATCGAGAACCAAGTGCGGAGGACTCAGAGTTAAATGCTGCAAGTGCGCTTCTTTAGGAGAAGTTTCGTACAGAAGTTTCTATATTGTAACTATTTGTGTTCAGGAGGAAATCACACTTGTTTTAGGACGTTTCCATGAAACGTGTTCATGCATGTCGTTCCCTTGGAATACAGTGAACCAAGTGAAGAGAACTCACAGTCATATGTAGCATGTGCACTTCTTTGGGAAGTCATGTGCAGCATGTGCATTTCTTTCAGATAAGTATCCTACACAGGTTTCTAGACTGTAACATTTTGTATTCTGGAAAAAACAACATTTGTTTTGTGCTGATTCTACCAACTATGTTCAGGCTTGTAATGAGCTGGAAAATAGGGACCAAGTGAGGACGCGTCTAATTCACATATTTCACTTTCTCTTCTCAGTGATAAGAATCCTGTAGATGTTCATATGTTGTAACTTTTTATGTTGAGGAGAAATGCACACTGGTTTTGTGACGTTTTCATGGAATATGTTCACGCAGGCCTTGATTTTCCAAAAGAGTGAACCAAGTGAGCATGACTGAGAGTCAAATGTTGGAGGTGCACTTGTCCGGGATAAGTATCCTACAGAAGATTCTGTAGTGTTACGCTTTGTGTTCAGGAGAAGATCATCCTCGTTTTGCGACATTCGCACATAACATGTTCACGCAGGCCATGATTTTCCAAAAGAGTGAACCAAGTGCGGAGGATTCAGAGTCAAATGTTGGCATTTCACTTCTTAGGGATAAGTATCATAGAGAAGTTCCTAAACTGTAACTTTTGTGTTCAGGCGAAACTCATTCTTGTTTTCTGACATTTGAATGGCACATGTTCACACAGGCCATGATTTCACAAAATAGAGAACCAAAGTGCGGAGGACTCAGAGTTAAATACTGCAAGTGCGCTTCTTTAGAAGAAGTTTCGTACAGAAGTTTCTATATTGTAACTCTTTGTGTTCAGGAGGAAATCACACTTGTTTTAGGACGTTTCCATGAAACGTGTTCATGCATGTCGTTCCCTTCGAAAACAGTGAACCAAGTGAAGAGGACTCACAGTCATATGTAGCATGTGCACTTCTTTGGGAAGTCATGTGCAGCATGTGCACTTCTTTCAGATAAGTATCCTACACAGGTTTCTAGACTCTAACACTTTGTATTCTGGAGAAAACAACATTTGTTTTGTGCTGATTCTACCAACTATGTTCAGGCTTGTAATGAGCTGGAAAATAGGGACCAAGTGAGGACGCGTCTAATTCACATATTTCACTTTCTCTTCTCAGTGATAAGAATCCTGTAGATGTTCATATGTTGTAACTTTTTATGTTGAGGAGAAATGCACACTGGTTTTGTGACGTTTTCATGGAATATGTTCACGCAGGCCTTGATTTTCCAAAAGAGTGAACCAAGTGAGGAGGACTGAGAGACAAATGTTGGAGGCGCACTTCTCAGGGATAAGTATCCTACAGAAGATTCTGTAGTGTTACGCTTTGTGTTCAGGAGAAGATCATCCTCGTTTTGCGACATTCGCACATAACATGTTCACGCAGGCCATGATTTTCCAAAAGAGTGAACCAAGTGCGTAGGATTCAGAGTCAAATGTTGGCATTTAACTTCTTAGTGATAAATATCCTAGAGAAGTTCCTAAACTGTAACTTTGTGTGCAGGCGCAAATCATACTTGTTTTCTGACATTGGAAAGGCACATTTTCACACAGGCCATGATTTCACAAAATAGAGAACCAAGTGCGGAGGACTCAGAGTTAAATACTGCAAGTGCGCTTCTTTAGAAGAAGTTTCGTACAGAAGTTTCTATATTGTAACTCTTTGTGTTCAGGAGGAAATCACACTTGTTTTAGGACGTTTCCATGAAACGTGTTCATGCATGTCGTTCCCTTCGAAAACAGTGAACCAAGTGAAGAGGACTCACAGTCATATGTAGCATGTGCACTTCTTTGGGAAGTCATGTGCAGCATGTGCACTTCTTTCAGATAAGTATCCTACACAGGTTTCTAGACTGTAACACTTTGTGTTCTGGAGAAAACAACATTTGTTTTGTGCTGATTCTACCAACTATGTTCAGGCTTGTAATGAGCTTGAAAATAGGGACCAAGTGAGGACGCGTCAAATTCGCATATTTCACTTTCTCTTCTCAGTGATAAGAATCCTGTAGATGTTCATACGTTGTAACTTTTTATGTTCCGGAGAAATGCACACTGGTTTTGTGACGTTTTCATGGAATATGTTCATGCAGGCCTTGATTTTCCAAAAGAGTGAACCAAGTGAGCAGGACTGAGAGACAAATGTTGGAGGCGCACTTCTCAGGGATAAGTATCCTACAGAAGATTCTGTAGTGTTACGCTTTGTGTTCAGGAGTAGATCATCCTCGTTTTGCGACATTTGCACATAACATGTTCACGCAGGCCATGATTTTCCAAAAGAGTGAAGAAGTGTGGAAGATTCAGAGTCAAATGTTGGCATTTCACTTCTTAGTGATAAGTATCCTAGAAAAGTTCCTAAACTGTAACTTTTGTGTTCAGGCGAAAATCATACTTGTTTTCTGACATTGGAATGGCACATGTTCACACAGGCCATGATTTCACAAAATAGAGAACCAAGTGCCGAGGACTCAGATTTAAATCCTACAAGTGCACTTCTTTAGGAGAAGTATCGTACAGAAGTTTCTATATTGTAACTCTTTGTGTTCAGGAGGAAATCACACTTGTTTTAGGACGTTTCCATGAAAAGTGTTCATGCATGTCGTTCCCTTCGAAAACAGTGAACCAAGTGAAGAGGACTCTCAGTCATATGTAGCATGTACATTTCTGTGGGAAATCATGTTCAGCATGTGCACTTCTTTCAGATAAGTATCCTACACAGGTTTCTAGACTGTAAAACTTTGTATTCTGGAGGAAACAACATTTGTTTTGTGCTGATTCTACCAACTATATTCAGGCTTGTAATGAGCTTGAAAATAGTGACCAAGTGAGAACGCGTAAAATTCACATGTTTCACTTTCTCTTCTCCGTGATAAGAATCCTATAGATGTTCATATGTTGTAACTTTTTATGTTCCGGAGAAATGCACACTGGTTTTGTGACGTTTTCATGGAATATGTTCACGCAGGCCTTGATTTTTAAAAAAAGTTGAACCACGTGAGGAGGACTGAGAGTCAAATGTTGGAGGTGCACTTCTCAGGGAAAAGTATCCTACAGAAGATTCTGTAGTGTTACGCTTTGTGTTCAGGAGAAGATCATCCTGGTTTTGAGACATTCGCACATAACATGTTCACGCAGGCCATGATTTTCTAAAAGACTGAACCAAGTGCGGAGGATTCAGAGTCAAATGTTGGCATTTCACTTCTTAGGGATAAGTATCCTTGAGAAGTTCCTAAACTGTAACTTTTGTGTTCAGGCGAAAATCATACTTGTTTTCTGACATTGGAATGGCACATGTTCACACAGGCCATGATTTCACAAAATAGAGAACCAAGTGCGGAGGACTCAGAGTTAAATGCTGCAAGTGCGCTTGTTTAGGAGAAGTATCGTAGAGAAGTTTCTATATTGTTACTCTTTGTGTTCAGGAGGAAATCACACTTGTTTTAGGACGTTTCCATGAAACGTGTTCATGCATGTCGTTCCCTTCGAAAACTGTGAACCAAGTGAAGAGGAGTCACAGTCACATGTAGCATGTGCACTTCTTTCGGAAGTCATGTTCAGCATGTGCACTTCTTTCAGATAAGTATCCTACACAGGTTTCTAGACTGTAACACTTTGTATTCTGGGGAAAACAACATTTGTTTTGTGCTGATTCTACCAACTATGTTACAGGCTTGTAATGAGCTTGAAAATAGTGACCAAGTGAGGACGCGTCAAATTTGCATATTTCACTTTCTCTTCTCAGTGATAAGAATCCTGTAGATGTTCATACGTTGTAACTTTTTATGTTCCGGAGAAATGCACACTGGTTTTGTGACGTTTTCATGGAATATGTTCATGCAGGCCTTGGTTTTCCAAAAGAGTGAACCAAGTGAGGAGGACTGAGAGACAAATGTAGGAGGCGCACTTCTCAGGGATAAGTATCTTACAGAAGATTCTGTAGTGTTACGCTTTGTGTTCAGGAGAAGATCATCCTCGTTTTGCGACATTCGCACATAACATGTTCACGCAGGCCATGATTTTCCAAAAGAGTGAACCCTAGAGAAGTTCCTAAACTGTAACTTTTGTGTGCAGGCGCAAATCATACTTGTTTTCTGACATTGGAAAGGCACATTTTCACACAGGCCATGATTTCACAAAATCGAGAACCAAGTGCGGAGGACTCAGAGTTAAATGCTGCAAGTGCGCTTCTTTAGGAGAACTATCGTACAGAAGTTTCTATATTGTAACTCTTTGTGTTCAGGAGGAAATCACACTTGTTCACACTTGTTTTAAGACTTTTCCATGAAACGTGTTCATGCATGTCGTTCCCTTCGAAAACTGTGAACCAAGTGAAGAGGACTCACAATCATATATAGCATGTGCACTTCTTTGGGAAGTCATGTCTAGAAACCTGTGTAGGATACTTATCTGAAAGAAGTGCACATGCTGCACATGACTTCCCAAAGAAGTACACATGCTACATATGACTGTGAGTCCTCTTCACTTGGTTCACTGTTTTGGAAGGGAACGACATGCATGAACACGTTTCATGGAAACGTCCTAAAACAAGTGTTCTTTCCTCCTGAACACAAAGAGTTACAATATAAAACTTGTGTACGATACTTCTCCTAAACAAGGGCACTTGCAGCATTTAATATCCTACACAGGTTTCTAGACTGTAACACTTTGTATTCTGGAGAAAACAACATTTGTTTTGTGCTGATTCTACCAACTATGTTCAGGCTTGTAATGAGCTTGAAAATAGTGACCAAGTGAGGAGGCGTCAAATTCACATGTTTCACTTTCTCTTCTCAGTGATAAGAATCCTGTAGATGGTCATACATTGTAACTTTTTATGTTCTGGAGAAATGCACACTGGTCTTGTGACGTTTTTATGGAATATGTTCATGCATTCCTTGATTTTCCAAAAGATTGTACCAAGTGAGGAGGACTGAGAGACAAATGTTGGAGGCGCACTTCTCAGGGATAAGTATCTTACAGAAGATTCTGTAGTGTTACGCTTTGTGTTCAGGAGAAGATCATCCTCGTTTTGTGACATTCGCACATAACATGTTCACGCAGGCCATGATTTTCCAAAAGAGTGAACCCTAGAGAAGTTCCTAAACTGTAACTTTTGTGTGCAGGCGCAAATCATACTTGTTTTCTGACATTGGAAAGGCACATTTTCACACAGGCCATGATTTCACAAAATCGAGAACCAAGTGCGGAGGACTCAGAGTTAAATGCTGCAAGTGCGCTTCTTTAGGAGAACTATCGTACAGAAGTTTCTATATTGTAACTCTTTGTGTTCAGGAGGAAATCACACTTGTTCACACTTGTTTTAAGATGTTTCCATGAAACGTGTTCATGCATGTCGTTCCCTTCGAAAACTGTGAACCAAGTGAAGAGGACTCACAATCATATATAGCATGTGCACTTCTTTGGGAAGTCATGTCTAGAAACCTGTGTAGGATACTTATCTGAAAGAAGTGCACATGCTGCACATGACTTCCCAAAGAAGTACACATGCTACATATGACTGTGAGTCCTCTTCACTTGGTTCACTGTTTTCGAAGGGAACGACATGCATGAACACGTTTCATGGAAACGTCCTAAAACAAGTGTTCTTTCCTCCTGAACACAAAGAGTTACAATATAAAACTTGTGTACGATACTTCTCCTAAACAAGCGCACTTGCAGCATTTAATATCCTACACAGGTTTCTAGACTGTAACACTTTGTATTCTGGAGAAAACAACATTTGTTTTGTGCTGATTCTACCAACTATGTTCAGGCTTGTAATGAGCTGGAAAATAGGGACCAAGTGAGGACGCGTCAAATTCACATATTTCACTTTCTCTTCTCCGTGATAAGAATCCTATAGATGTTCATACGTTGTAACTTTTATGTTCTGGAGAAATGCACACTGGTTTTGTGACATTTTCATGGAATATGTTCACGCAGGCCTTGATTTTCCAAAAGAGTGAACCAAGTGAGGAGGTCTGAGAGTCAAATGTTGGAGGTGTACTTCTCAGGGATAAGTATCCTACAGAAGATTCTGTAGTGTTACGCTTTGTGTTCAGGAGAAGATCATCCTCGTTTTGCGACATTCGCACATAACATATTCACGCAGGCCATGATTTTCCAAAAGAGTGAACCAAGTGTGGAGGATTCAGAGTCAAATATTGGCATTTCACTTCTTAGTGATAAGTATCCTAGAGAAGTTCCTAAACTGTAACTTTTGTGTTCAGGCGAAAATCATACTTGTTTTCTGACATTGGATTGGCACATGTTCACACAGGCCATGATTTCACAAAATAGAGAACCAAGTGCGGAGGACTCAGAGTTAAATGCTGCAAGTGCGCTTGTTTAGGAGAAGTATCGTACACAAGTTTTATATTGTAACTCTTCGTGTTCAGGAGGAAAGGACACTTGTTTTAGGACGTTTCCATGAAACGTGTTCATGCATGTCATTCCCTTCGAAAACAGTGAACCAAGTGAAGAGGACTCACAGTCATATGTAGCATGTGCACTTCTTTCTTATAAGTGTCCTTCACAGGTTTCTACACTGTAACACTTTGTATTCTGGAGAAAACAACATTTGTTTTGTGCTGATTCAACCAACTATGTTCAGGCTTGTAATGAGCTGGAAAATAGTGACCAAGTGAGGACGCGTCTAATTCACATATTTCACTTTCTCTTCTCAGTGATAAGAATCCTGTAGATGTTCATATGTTGTAACTTTTTATGTTGAGGAGAAATGCACACTGGTTTTGTGACGTTTTCATGGAATATGTTCACGCAGGCCTTGATTTTCCAAAAGAGTGAACCAAGTGAGGAGGACTGAGAGACAAATGTTGGAGGCGCACTTCTCAGGGATAAGTATCCTACAGAAGATTCTGTAGTGTTACGCTTTGTGTTCAGGAGAAGATCATCCTCGTTTTGCGACATTCGCACATAACATGTTCACGCAGGCCATGATTTTCCAAAAGAGTGAACCAAGTGCGGAGGACTCAGAGTTAAATGCTGCAAGTGTGCTTGTTTAGGAGAAGTATCGTACACAAGTTTTATATTGTAACTCTTTGTGTTCAGGAGGAAAGCACACTTGTTTTATGACCTTTCCATGAAACGTGTTCATGCATGTCATTCCCTTCGAAAACAGTGAACCAAGTGAAGAGGACTCACAGTCATATGTAGCATGTGCACTTCTTTGGGAAGTCATGTACAGCATGTGCACTTCTTTCTTATAAGTGTCCTACACAGGTTTCTAGACTGTAACACTTTGTATTCTGGAGGAAACAACATTTGTTTTGTGCTGATTCTACCAACTATGTTCAGGCTTGTAATGAGCTTGAAAATAGTGACCAAGTGAGGAGGCGTTAAATTCACATGTTTCACTTTCTCTTCTCAGGGATAAGAATCCTGTAGATGGTCATACATTGTAACTTTTTATGCTCTGGAGAAATGCACACTGGTCTTGTGACGTTTTCATGGAATATGTTCATGCATTCCTTGATTTTCCAAAAGATTGAACCAAGTGAGGAGGACTGAGAGACAAATGTTGGAGGCGCACTTCTCAGGGATAAGTATCTTACAGAAGATTCTGTAGTGTTACGCTTTGTGTTCAGGAGAAGATCATCCTCGTTTTGCGACATTCGCACATAACATGTTCACGCAGGCCATGATTTTCCAAAAGAGTGAACCCTAGAGAAGTTCCTAAACTGTAACTTTTGTGTGCAGGCGCAAATCATACTTGTTTTCTGACATTGGAAAGGCACATTTTCACACAGGCCATGATTTCACAAAATCGAGAACCAAGTGCAGAGGACTCAGAGTTAAATGCTGCAAGTGCGCTTCTTTAGGAGAACTATCATACAGAAGTTTCTATAACTCTTTGTGTTCAGGAGGAAATCACACTTGTTCACACTTGTTTTAAGACGTTTCCATGAAACGTGTTCATGCATGTCGTTCCCTTCGAAAACTGTGAACCAAGTGAAGAGGACTCACAATCATATATAGCATGTGCACTTCTTTGGGAAGTCATGTCTAGAAACCTGTGTAGGATACTTATCTGAAAGAAATGCACATGCTGCACATGACTTCCCAAAGAAGTACACATGCTACATATGACTGTGAGTCCTCTTCACTTGGTTCACAGTTTTCGAAGGGAACGACATGCATGAACACGTTTCATGGAAACGTCCTAAAACAAGTGTTCTTTCCTCCTTAACACAAAGAGTTACAATATAAAACTTGTGTACGATACTTCTCCTAAACAAGCGCACTTGCAGCATTTAATATCCTACACAGGTTTCTAGACTGTAACACTTTGTATTCTGGAGAAAACAACATTTGTTTTGTGCTGATTCTACCAACTATGTTCAGGCTTGTAATGAGCTTGAAAATAGGGACCAAGTGAGGACGCGTCAAATTCACATATTTCACTTTCTCTTCTCAGTGATAAGAATCCTGTAGATGTTCATATGTTGTAACTTTTTATGTTGAGGAGAAATGCACACTGGTTTTGTGACGTTTTCATGGAATATGTTCACGCAGGCCTTGATTTTCCAAAAGAGTGAACCAAGTGAGGAGGACTGAGAGTCAAATGTTGGAGGTGTATTTCTCAGGGATAAGAATCCCTCAGAAGATTCTGTAGTGTTACGCTTTGTGTCCAGGAGAAGATCATCCTCGTTTTGCGACATTCGCACATAACATGTACAGGCAGGCCATGATTTTCCAAAAGAGTGAACCAAGTCCGGAGGATTCAGAGTCAAATGTTGGCATTTCACTTCTTAGGGATAAGTATCCTAGAGAAGTTCCTAAACTGTAACTTTTGTGTTCAGGCAAAAAATATTACTTGTTTTCTGACATTGGAATGGCACATGTTCACACAGGCCATGATTTCACAAAATAGGGAACCAAGTGCGGAGGACTCAGAGTTAAATGCTACAAGTGCGCTTCTTTAGGAGAAGTATCGAAGAGAAGTTTCTATATTGTAACTCTCTGTGTTCAGGAGGAAATCACACTTGCTTTAGGACCTTTCCATGAAACGTGTTCATGCATGTCGTTCCCTTCGAAACCAGTGAACCAAGTGAAGAGGACTCACAGTCATATGTAGCATGTGCACTTCTTTGGGAAGTCATGTGCAGCATGTGCACTTCTTTCAGATAAGTATCCTACACAGGTTTCTAGACTGTAACACTTTGTATTGTGGAGAAAACAACATTTGTTTTGTGCTGATTCTACCAACTATGTTCAGGCTTGTAATGAGCTTGAAAATAGGGACCAAGTGAGGACGCGTCAAATTCACATATTTCACTTTCTCTTCTCAGTGATAAGAATCCTGTAGATGTTCACACGTTGTAACTTTTTATGTTCTGGAGTGCACACTGGTTTTGTGACGTTTTCATGGAATATGTTCACGCAGGCCTTGATTTTCCAAAAGAGTGAACCAAGTGAGGAGGACTGAGAGTCAAATGTTGGAGGTGTATTTCTCAGGGATAAGAATCCCTCAGAAGATTCTGTAGTGTTACGCTTTGTGTCCAGGAGAAGATCATCCTCGTTTTGCGACATTCGCACATAACATGTACAGGCAGGCCATGATTTTCCAAAAGAGTGAACCAAGTCCGGAGGATTCAGAGTCAAATGTTGGCATTTCACTTCTTAGGGATAAGTATCCTAGAGAAGTTCCTAAACTGTAACTTTTGTGTTCAGGCAAAAATCATTCTTGTTTTCTGACATTTGAATGGCACATGTTCACACAGGCCATGATTTCACAAAATAGAGAACAAGTGCTGAGGACTCAGAGTTAAATGCTGCAAGTGCGCTTCTTTAGGAGAAGTATCGTACAGAAGTTTCTATATTGTAACTCTTTGTGTTCAGGAGGAAATCACACTTGTTTTAGGACGTTTCCATGAAACGTGTTCATGCATGTCGTTCCCTTCGAAAACAGTGAACCAAGTGAAGAGGACTCACAGTCATATGTAGCATGTGAACTTCTTTGGGAAGTCATGTGTATCATGTGTACTTCTTTCAGATAAGTATCCTACACAGGTTTCTAGACTGTAACACTTTGTATTCTGGAGAAAACAACATTTGTTTTGTGCTGATTCTACCAACTATGTTCAGGCTTGTAATGAGCTGGAAAATAGTGACCAAGTGAGGACGGGTCTAATTCACATATTTCACTTTCTCTTCTCAGTGATAAGAATCCTGTAGATGCTCATACGTTGTAACTTTTTATGTTCCAGAGAAATACACACTGGTTTTGTGACGTTTTTATGGAATATGTTCACGCAGGCCTTGATTTTCCAAAAGAGTGAACCAAGTGAGCATGACTGAGAGACAAATGTTGGAGGTGCACTTGTCCGGGATAAGTTTCCTATAGAAGATTCTGTAGTGTTACACTTTGTGTTCAGGAGAAGATCATCCTCGTTTTGCGACATTCGCACATAACATGTTCACGCAGGCCATGATTTTCCAAAAGAGTGAACCAAGTCCGGAGGATTCAGAGTCAAATGTTGGCATTTCACTTCTTAGGGATAAGTATCCTAGAGAAGTTCCTAAACTGTAACTTTTGTGTTCAGGCAAAAATCATTCTTGTTTTCTGACATTTGAATGGCACATGTTCACACAGGCCATGATTTCACAAAATAGAGAACCAAGTGCGGAGGACTCAGAGTTAAATGCTGTAAGTGCGCTTGTTTAGGAGAAGTATCGTACACAAGTTTTATATTGTAACTCTTTGTGTTCAGGAGGAAAGCACACTTGTTTTAGGACGTTTCCATGAACTGTGTTCATGCATGTCATTCCCTTCGAAAACAGTGAACCAAGTGAAGAGGACTCACAGTCATATGTAGCATGTGCACTTCTTTGGGAAGTCATGTGCAGCATGTGCACTTCTTTCTTATCAGTGTCCTACACAGGTTTCTACACTGTAACACTTTGTATTCTGGAGAAAAAAACATTTGTTTTGTGCTGATTCTACCAACTATGTTCAAGCTTGTAACGAGCTTGAAAATAGGGACCAAGTGAGGACGCGTCAAAATCACATATTTCACTTTCTCTTCTCAGTGATAAGAATCCTGTAGATATTCATACGTTGTAACTTTTTATGTTCCGGAGAAATGCACACTGGTTTTGTGACGTTTTCATGGAATATGTTCACGCAGGCCTTGATTTTCCAAAAGAGTGAACCAAGTGAGGAGGACTGAGAGTCAAATGTTGGAGGTGTACTTCTCAGGGATAAGTATCCTACAGAAGATTCTGTAGTTTTACGCTTTGTGTTCAGGAGAAGAGCATCCTCGTTTTGCGACATTCGCACATAACATGTTTAGGCAGGCCATGATTTTCCAAAAGAGTGAACCAAGTGCGGAGGATTCAGAGTCAAATGTTGGCATTTCACTTCTTAGGGATAAGTATCCTAGAGAAGTTCCTAAACTGTAACTTTTGTGTTCAGGCGAAAATCATTCTTTTTTTCTGACATTTGAATGGCACATGTTCACACAGGCCATGATTTTACAAAATAGAGAACCAAGTGGGGAGGACTCAGAGTTAAATGCTTGCAAGTGCGCTTGTTTAGGAGAAGTATCGTACACAAGTTTTATATTGTAACTGTTTGTGTTCAGGAGGAAAACACACTTGTTTTAGGACGTTTCCATGAACTGTGTTCATGCATGTCATTCCCTTCGAAAACAGTGAACCAAGTGAAGAGGACTCACTTTCATATGTAGCATGTGCACTTCTTTGGGAAGTCATGTGCAGCATGTGCACTTCTTTCTTCTAAGTGTCCTACACAGGTTTCTACACTGTAACACTTTGTATTCTGGAGAAAACAACATTTCTTTTGTGCTGATTCTACCAACTATGATCAGGCTTGTAATGAGCTTGAAAATAGGGACCAATTGAAGACGCGTCAAATTCACATACTTCACTTTCTCTTCTCAGTGATAAGAATCCTGTAGATGTTCATATGTTGTAACTTTTTATGTTGAGGAGAAATTCACACTGGTTTTGTGACGTTTTCATGGAATATGTTCATGCAGGCCTTGATTTTCCAAAAGAGTGAACCAAGTGAGGAGGACTGAGAGACAAATGTTGGAGGCGCACTTCTCAGGAATAAGTATCCTACAGAAGATTCTGTAGTGTTACGCTTTGTGTTCAGGAGAAGATCATCCTCGTTTTGCAACATTCGCACATAACATGTTCACGCAGGCCATGATTTTCCAAAAGAGTGAACCAGGTGCGAGGATTCAGAGTCAAATGTTGGCATTTCACTTCTTAGTGATAAGTATCCTAGAGAAGTTCCTAAACTGTAACTTTTGTGTGCAGGCGCAAATCATACTTGTTTTCTGACATTGGAATGGCACATTTTCACACAGGCCATGATTTCACAAAATAGAGAACCAAGTGCGGAGGACTCAGAGTTAAATGCTGCAAGTGCGCTTGTTTAGGAGAAGTATCGTACACAAGTTTTATATTGTAACTCTTTGTGTTCAGGAGGAGATCACACTTGTTTTAGGACGTTTCCATGAAACGTGTTCATGCATGTCGTTCATTTCGAAAACAGTGAACCAAGTGAAGAGGACTCACAGTCATATGTAGCATGTGCACTTCTTTGGGAAGTCATGTGCAGCATGTGCACTTCTTTCTTATCAGTGTCCTACACAGGTTTCTAGACTGTAACACTTTGTATTCTGGAGAAAAAAACATTTGTTTTGTGCTGATTCTACCAACTATGTTCAAGCTTGTAACGAGCTTGAAAATAGGGACCAAGTGAGGACGCGTCAAAATCACATATTTCACTTTCTCTTCTCAGTGATAAGAATCCTGTAGATGTTCATATGTTGTAACTTTTCATGTTGAGGAGAAATGTACACTGGTTTTGTGACGTTTTCATGGAATATGTTCATGCAGGCCTTGATTTTCCAAACGAGTGAACCAAGTGAGGAGGACTGAGAGACAAATGTTGGAGGCGCACTTCTCAGGAATAAGTATCCTACAGAAGATTCTGTAGTGTTACGCTTTGTGTTCAGGAGAAGATCATCCTCGTTTTGCAACATTCGCACATAACATGTTCACGCAGGCCATGATTTTCCAAAAGAGTGAACCAGGTGCGAGGATTCAGAGTCAAATGTTGGCATTTCACTTCTTAGTGATAAGTATCCTAGAGAAGTTCCTAAACTGTAACTTTTGTGTGCAGGCGCAAATCATACTTGTTTTCTGACATTGGAATGGCACATTTTCACACAGGCCATGATTTCACAAAATAGAGAACCAAGTGCGGAGGACTCAGAGTTAAATGCTGCAAGTGCGCTTGTTTAGGAGAAGTATCGTACACAAGTTTTATATTGTAACTCTTTGTGTTCAGGAGGAAAGCACACTTGTTTTAGGACGTTTCCATGAAACGTGTTCATGCATGTCGTTCCCTTCGAAAACAGTGAACCAAGTGAAGTGGACTCACAGTCAAATGTAGCATGTGCACTTCTTTCAGATAAGTATCCTACACAGGTTTCTAGACTGTAACACTTTGTATTCTGGAGAAAACAACATTTGTTTTGTGCTGATTCTACCAACTATGTTCAGGCTTGTAATGAGCTGGAAAATAGTGACCAAGAGAGCGGGCGTCTAATTCACATATTTCACTTTCTCTTCTCAGTGATAAGAATCCTGTAGATGTTCATATGTTGTAACTTTTCATGTTGAGGAGAAATGTACACTGGTTTTGTGACGTTTTCATGGAATATGTTCATGCAGGCCTTGATTTTCCAAACGAGTGAACCAAGTGAGGAGGACTGAGAGACAAATGTTGGAGGCGCACTTCTCAGGAATAAGTATCCTACAGAAGATTCTGTAGTGTTACGCTTTGTGTTCAGGAGAAGATCATCCTCGTTTTGCAACATTCGCACATAACATGTTCACGCAGGCCATGATTTTCCAAAAGAGTGAACCAGGTGCGAGGATTCAGAGTCAAATGTTGGCATTTCACTTCTTAGTGATAAGTATCCTAGAGAAGTTCCTAAACTGTAACTTTTGTGTGCAGGCGCAAATCATACTTGTTTTCTGACATTGGAAAGGCACATTTTCACACAGGCCATGATTTCACAAAATAGAGAACCAAGTGCGGAGGACTCAGAGTTAAATGCTGCAAGTGCGCTTGTTTAGGAGAAGTATCGTACACAAGTTTTATATTGTAACTCTTTGTGTTCAGGAGGAAAGCACACTTGTTTTAGGACGTTTCCATGAAACGTGTTCATGCATGTCGTTCCCTTCGAAAACAGTGAACCAAGTGAAGAGGACTCACAGTCATATGTAGCATGTGCACTTCTTTCAGATAAGTATCCTACACAGGTTTCTAGACTGTAACACTTTGTATTCTGGAGAAAACAACATTTGTTTTGTGCTGATTCTACCACCTATGTTCAGGCTTGTAATGAGCTGGAAAATAGTGACCAAGAGAGCGGGCGTCTAATTCACATATTTCACTTTCTCTTCTCAGTGATAAGAATCCTGTAGATGTTCATATGTTGTAACTTTTCATGTTGAGGAGAAATGTACACTGGTTTTGTGACGTTTTCATGGAATATGTTCATGCAGGCCTTGATTTTCCAAAAGAGTGAACCAAGTGAGGAGGACTGAGAGACAAATGTTGGAGGCGCACTTCTCAGGGATAAGTCTCCTACAAAAGATTCTGTAGTGTTACGCTTTGTGTTCAATAGAAGATCATCCTCGTTTTGCGACATTCGCACATAACATGTTCACGCAGGCCATGATTTTCCAAAAGAGTGAACCAAGTGCGGAGGATTCAGAGTCAAATGTTGGCATTTCACTTGTGTGATAAGTATCCTAGAGAAGTTCCTAAACTGTAACTTTTGTGTGCAGGCGCAAATCATACTTGTTTTCTGACATTGGAAGGCACTTTTCACACAGGCCATGATTTCACAAATAGAGAACCAAGTGGAGGACTCAGAGTTAAATACTGCAAGTGCGCTTCTTTAGGAGAAGTTTCGTACACAAGTTTCTATATTGTAACTCTTTGTGTTCAGGAGGAAAGCACACTTGTTTTAGGACGTTTCCATGAAACGTGTTTGCATCATTCGTTCCCTTCGAAAACAGTGAACCAAGTGAAGAGGACTCACAGTCATATGTAGCATGTGCACTTCTTTCAGATAAGTATCCTACACAGGTTTCTAGACTGTAACACTTTGTATTCTGGAGAAAACAACATTTGTTTTGTGCTGATTCTACCA
>JALPQD010000575.1:1028156-1061096 GCA_023101885.1 Typhlomys cinereus
TTTTCCCAAAAGAGGGAACCACCAGTGGTAGGGATTCAGAGTAATGTTCGCATTTCACTTCTTAGGGTAGATTTTCCTAGAGACGTTCCTAAACTGTAAACTTTGTGTGCAGGGCGCAAATCATACTTGTTTTTGCCATTGAAAGGAACATTTTCACAAAGGCATGATTTCACAAATAGGACCCAAGGCGGAGGACTCGAGTTAAATGCTTGCAAGTGCGCTTGTTAGGAGAAGAATGACAAAAGTTTTATATTGTAAACTCTTTGTGTTCAGGAGGAGGAAGCACACTTGTGTTAGGACGTTTCCATGAAACGTGTCAATTTGCAATTGTCATTCCCTTCGAAAAAAGTGAACCAAGTGAAGAGGCACACAGTCACATGTAGCATGTGCACTTCTTGGGAAGTATGTGAAGCTTGTGCACTTCTTTCTTATAAGTGTCCTACCAGGTTTCACACTGTGAACACTTTGTGTTCTGGAGCAAAACAACATTTGGTTTTGTGCTGATTCTACCAACTCGTTCAGGCTTGTAATGTGCCTGGAAAAATAGAGACCAAGTGAGGCCGTGCGAATTAACATATTTCACTTTCTCTTCTTCAGTGATAGAATCCTTGTAGATGTTCATATGTTGAACTTTTATGTTTTGAGGAGAAATGCCACACTGGTTTTGTGAGTTTTCATGGAAATGTTCATGCAGCCTGATTTTCCAAAAGAGTGAAGAGTGAACCAAGTGAGGAGGACTGAGAGAAAATGTTTGGAGGCGCACTGCTCAGGGATAAAAGTATCCTACAGAAGGATTCTGTAGTGTTTACGGCTTGTGTTCAGGAGAAGATCATCCTCGTTTTGTGACATTCGCACATAACAGGGTTCACGGCAGGCATGATTTTCCAAAAGACGTGAACCAAAGTGCGGAGGAATTTCAGAGTCAAATGTTGCATTCACTTCTTAGGATAAGTATCCACAGGAAGTTCCTGAACTGTAACTTTGTGTGCAGGCGCAACTCATACTGCTTTCTGACATTGGAAAGGCACATTGGCACACGCCAGGATTTCACAAAAAAAATAGAGAACCCGTGTGGAAGACTCAGAGTTAAATTCCTGCAAGTGTGCGTCTTACGAGGAGAATTTTCGTTTAAGAAGTTTTATATTGTAATCTTGGGTTCAGAGGAATCACACTTGTTTTAGGACGTGTCCATGAAACGTGGTCATGAATGTCGTTCCTTCGAAAACAGTGAACAAGTGAAAGAGGACTCACGCATATGTAGCATGTGACTTCTTTGGGAAGTCATGTGCAGCATGTGCACTTCTTTCAGAATCAGTATCCTACACAGGTTTCTAGACTGTAACACTTTGTATTCTGGAGAAGAAAACAACATTTGTTGTGTGATTCTACCAACTATTCAGGCTTGTAATGAGCTGGAAAATAGTGACCAAGTGAGGACGCGTCAAAATGAACATATTTCACTTTCTCTTCTCTTGTGATAGACTACTGTAGACGCTCATACATTGTACTTTTCTGTTCCGGAGAAAGAAAGCACACTGTTTGTGACGTTTTCATGGAAATATGTCACGCCGGCCGTGATTTTCCAAAAAGAGTGAACAAGTGAAGCATGACTGAGAACAAATGTTGGAGGGGCACTTGTCAGGGATAAGATCCAACCGAAGGATTCTGTAGTGTTACGATTTATTTCAGAGAAGATGAATCCTTGTTTTGCGACATTCACAACATAACATGTTCACCAGGCCATGATTTTCCAAAAGGGGGGGGAGTGAACCAAGCAGTGAGGAGGACGAGAGGACAAAGTTGGAGCCGCAACTTCTCAGGGATAAGTCTCATACAGAAGATACTGTAGTGTTACGCTTTGTTGTTAAGGAGAGATCATTCCTCCGTTTGTTTTGACGACAGTCGCACATAACCTGTTCAGGCAGGCCAGATTCCAAAAGAGTGAAACAAGGCGGAGGATTCAGAGTCAAATGTGGCATTTCAGTATTAGGGATAAGTACCTACAGAAGTTCCTGAACTGTAATTTTGTGTGCAGGCGCAAATTCTGTTTCTGACATTGGACAGGCCCCCATTTTCCACAAGGCCATGATTTCACAAAATAGAGAACCAAGTGGGACGACTCAGAGTTAAATACTGCAAGTGTGCTTCTTAGGAGAAGTTAGAAGTTCGTACAGAAGTTTCTATATGTAACTCTTGTGTTCAGGAGGAAGGCAATCACACTTTAGGACGTTTCCATGAAACGTGTTTCATGCCTGTCGTTCCCTTCGAAAACAGTGAACAAGGGAAGAGGAACTCACAGTCATATGTAGCATGTGCATTCTTTGGGAAGTCATGTGCAGCATGTGCACTTATTCAGATAAGTATCCTACACAGGTTTCTAGACTGAACACTTGGTATTCTGGAGAGAGAAAACAAACATTTGTTTTGTGCTGATTCTACCACATATGTTCGCTTGTAAGGAGCTGGAAAATAGGGGACCAAGTGAGGACGCGTTCTAATTCACATTATTTCACTTTCTATTCGCAGTGATAAGAATCCTGTAGATGTTCATTCATACGTTTGTAACTTTGTAGTTCCGGAAAATGCACACTGGTTTTGTGACGTTTTCATAGATATGTTCATGCAGGCCGTGATTTTCCAAAAGAGTTGAAACCAAGTGAGGAGGATGAGAGTCAAAGTTGGAGGTGTTATTTTCAGGGATTAAGTATCATACAGAAGATTCTGAGTGTGGACGCTTTGGTTCAGGAGAAGATCATCCGCGTTGTGCGCATTCGCACCATACATGTTCCGCAGGGCCATGATTTTCCAAAGCGGAACCAAGTGCGGAGGATTCAGAGTCAAAGTTGGCATTTCACTTCTTAGGGGTTAAGTATCCTAGAAGAAGTTCCTAAACGCTAAACTTTTGTGTTCAGGCGAAAAATCATTCTGGGTTTATGACATTGAAGGCAACATTTTCACCACAGGCCATGATTTCACAAAAATAGAGAAACCAATGTGCGAGGAGTCAAAGTTAAATGCTGCAGTGCGCTTGTAGGAGAAGATCGTACACAAGTTTATATTGTAACTCTTGCGCAGGAGGAATCCACACTTGTTTTAGGACCGTTTCCCTGAAAGGTGTTCCATGATGTCGTTCCCTTCGAAAACAGTGACCAAGTGAAGCGACTCACAGTCATATGTAGCATGTACACTTTTGGGAAGTCCATGGCAGCATGTGCACTTTCTTTCAGATAAGTATCCTAACAGGTTTCTAGACTGTAAAACTTGTATTCTGGAGAAAACAACATTTGGTTGTGCTGATTCTACCAACTATGTTCAGGCTGTAATGAGCTGGAATAGTGACCAAGTGAGGACGCGTCAAATGAAATATTTCACTTCTCTTCTCAGTGATAAAGAATCCTTGAGACGCTAATACATTGTAAACTTTTTAGTTCGGGAGAGAAATGCACCCCTGGTTTGTGCGTTTTCATGGATCTGTTCACGCAGGGCTTGATTTTCCAAAAGAGGAACCACAGTGGCATGACTGAGAGACAAATGGAGGTGCACTTGTCGGGATAAAGTAGCCAACAGAGATTCTGTAGTGTACAAGTGTGTTCAGTAGAAGATCATCTCATTTTTGCCGACATTAAACATAACATGTTCAAGCAGGCCATGTTTTCCAAAAGAGTAACCAAGTGAGGAGGATATGAGAGACAATGTTGGAGGCGCACTCTCAGGGTAAGTATCCTACAGAAGATTCTGTCGGTTACGCTTGTGGTTCAGGAGAAGATTTCATCCTCGTTTTGCAACATTCGCACATAACATGTTCACGCAGGCCATGGATTTTCCAAAAGAGTTTGAACCCAAGTGAGTAGGATTCAGATGTCAAAGTTTCGCATTCACTCTTAGTGATAAGTATCATAGAGAAGTTCCAAAACTGTACTTTTGTGTGAAGGCGCTAAAAATCATCCTGGTTTTCGTGACATTGGAAAGGCACATTTTACACAGGCCATGATTTCACAAAATAGAGAACCAATGATGGAGGATCAGAGTTAAATACTGCAAGGCGCTTCTTAGGAGCAGTTTGTCCGAAGTTTCTATATTGTAACTCTTTGTGTCCGGAGGAAACACACTTGTTTTAGGACGTTCCATGAACACGGGTTCATTGCTGTCGTTCCTTCGAAAAACAGTGACAAGTGAAGAGGGACTCACAGCATATGTAGCATGTGCCACTTCTTTGGGAAGTCATGTGAATAGACCAGACCCCTAGGGAAAAGGAGGGAAGCTAGAAGGGCGCGTGAAGAAAAAGTTTTTGTTGGGTTCTAGACTTAACACTTGTCTCAGAGAAAACAACATTTGTTTTGTGCTGATCTACCAACTATGTTCAGGCTTGGCATAATGAAGCTTGGAAATAGTGGAACCAAGTGAGGATGAAGCCCGTCAATGCACAATATTTCACCTTTCTCTTTACCCAGTTGATAGACATCCTGCCATGCTTCTACAAGTGTAACTTTTTTATGTTCCGGAGAAGAAAAAATGGCCCAACACTGGATTTTTGACGTTTTTTCCATGTGAAAAAATATGTTCATGTTCAAGCAGCCTACGTTTCCAAAAGTGATGAACCAAAGTGGTAGAATAGTGAACCTGAGAGTCAACAATGTTGTTTTGAGGTGGTTGTGTACCTGTCAGGGGCTAGTATCTACAACGAAAGATTTCTGTAGTGTTATCTCTATTTTATGGTTGTTCAGGAGAAGATCATTCCTCGTTTGCGACAATTCGCACATAACCTGTTTCACGAGGCCCATGAATTTTCCAAAGATTGAACCAGTGTGCGTACGTGAAATTCAGATCCCAAAATGTTGCATTCACTTCATTAATGGATAAGTCAATCCTAGCAGAAGTTTCCTAAACTGTAACTTTTGTGTGTGCAGGCACAATCATACTGTGTTTCTGAGATATTGGAAGGCAACATTTTCCACACAACAAGGCCATAATTTCAACAAAAAATAGAGAACCAAGTGTTGGAGGAACTCCAGAGTATTAAATACTGCAAGTGCGCTTCTTTGGGAGAAGTTTAAAGTTCGTACAAGAAGTTTCTTAGTTTGTAACTCTTTTTGTGTGTTCAGGGATGAAAAATCACAACTTGGTTTTTAGGAAACGTTTTTTCCAATGAAACGGGTGTGTTTCATGCAATGGTTTCTTCCCTTGGACAAAATAACAGTGAAACCAAGGTGAAGGGGTATCACAGTCCATATGTAGCATGTGCGACTCGTCTTTTGTGGTAGTCATGTGCAGCCATGTGGCCATTTTGCTTCTTTCAATAAGTGTGTTCTCCCTACACAGGTTTCTACAATGTAACACTTTGTATTCTGGGAAAACAAACATTTTGTGTTTTTGTGCTTGATTTCCTAATTTCCCCAGCCCTAATGTTGCAGGCTTTGTAATTGCTTTGGAAAACTATGGGGGACCCGCAGAGAGCGGTTCGTCAACATCCCACAATTTTCACTTTCTCTTCTCAGTGGGATTAAGAAAATCCCTGTAAATTTCAGACAAGTTGTAAAACTTTTGTTAACAGGTGAAGAGAAATGCACCTGGTTTTTTTGTTGGGACAGTTTTCATGATGGAAGTAATTTTCATGCAGGCCTTGATTTTCCACAAAAGATGTGGGAAACCAAGTGAGAGAAGGACCTGAAGAGACAAATGTTTTTTGGAGGGGCCGCAACTTCTCCAGGGATAAGGATACCTCCCAAAAAGAATTCTGTAAGGTGTTACCGACTTTGTGTGTTTTTCAGGATGAGATCAAATCTCGTTTTGCGACCATTCCGCAACATAACATTGTTCACCGCGGCCCATGATTTTTCAAAAAGAAGTGAACAAGTGCCGAGGTATTACAGAGGTTTCAGAATGTGTTTGCATTTCACCTTTGTAGGATAAGTTCTAGAGAAGTGTCTAAAACCTGTACTTTTTTTGGGTGAGTGGCGCCAATCCATCCTTGTTTTCTGCAATTGGAAAGCCACATTTTCCACACGGCCATGAATTTCACAAAATAGAGAAACAATGTGAGAAACTTCAGAGTTTAAATATGCCAAAGTGCGACTTATCTTGGAGAAGTTAGGTACAGAAGTTTTCTAGTATTTGGTAACTCTTTGTGTTTCAGGAGGAAGGAATCACCTGTTTTTTTTAGGAACGGTTTTTCCATGAAACGTGTTTTTCAAATATGGCATGTCGTTTCCCTCCTCGAAAACAGTGAACAAAATGAAGAGGACTCCACAGTCATCCCCCATAAGGGTTAAGCCCATGTGGACTTCCTTTGTAGGAAAAGTCTCCAATGCGCAGATTCATTTCTTTCTTAATACGTTGACATCCTACCAGGTTTGCTAGACGGTCAACACTTTGTATCTGGAGTAAAACAAAACATTTGTTTTTTGTGGGGGCTTGCATTCTACCAAACCTAATGTTCCAGGCTGGTAATGACTCGGAAAATAGGGACCAGGTGCGGGGACGTGTACAAGATTCCCACAACATTCACTTTCTCTTTTCAGTGGATAAGCAATCCTTAGAATGTTCATAACGTTGTAACTTTTTTATGTTCGAGACATGAACACTGGTTGTTTTTTTTGTTTTTTCTGTAACGTTTTCATGGAATATGTTCACGCAGGCCCTTGATTTTTCCAAAAGAAGTGGAAACCCAAGTTTGGAGGGAGAAAACTGAAAGAAGTCAAATGGTTTTGGAGGGTTATTCTCAGGGATTACGTATCCTACAGAAGACTTCTGTAGTGGGTTCGCTTTCTTTGTTTTTCAAGGAGAAGTACAAACTCCTCCAGAAATTTTGCGGAACATTCCAGGCACATAACAGGTTCAGCAGCACATTGCCATGGCTTTCCAAAGTAGTGAACCAAATGCGGAGGATTCCAAGTCAACATGTTTGGCAAGTTCACTTCTTAGTGAAATAAGTATCCTAGAGAAGAAGTTCCTAAACTGTAAATTTGTTGTGCAGCGCAAAAATAAAATACTTGGTTTTTGATCGCATTTGGAAAATGGCAAACAATTTTTCCACAAAGGCCATGAATTTTCACACCAAAATAGAGAACCAATTGGGAGGACTTGCGAAAGCTTTGCAATGAAGTTGCGGTTTCTTTGAGAAAGGTTCTTACATAAGTTCGATTGAATTCTTTGTTGTTTCCAGGAAGGGAAATCACACTGGTTTTAGGACGAAATTTTCATGAAAACGTGTTTCAATGCCATGTCGTCCCTTTTCCCCTTCGAAAACATGTTGAAAACCAAGTGTCAAGAGGAAACCTCACAGATCATGTAGTTTCATGTGCAAACTTCTTTGGGAAGTCCCATGTGCAGCATGTGCAATCTGTCTTTTAGATAGTGATCCTACACAAGGTTTGCTTATGTTCCCTACTGTAAACAACGTTGGTATTCTGGAGAACACAACATTTGTTTTTATTGTGCTGAATTTCTTACCAACTATGTCAGGTCCTTGAAAAATACTGAGCTGGAAAATGTGACCAGTGAGGAACCGCGTCCTAAATTCACATCTTTTGCACTTTTTCCTCTTCAGTGATAAGAAATACCTGTCAAAAGATTTATTTTCCATAGTTTGGATCCGTTTTTATGTTTAGGAGGCAAGAAATTCACACTGGGTTTGTGAATGGTTTTTAAATTGGAAAATAGTGATCACCTGCAGGCCCTTGATTTCCAAAAGAAGTAACCAAGGTGAGGAGGGAACCTGAAGACAATGTTGGAGGCGCAAAACTTTCTCAGGGAAAGGTATCCACCAGAAGATTCTTGTTCAGTGTCTAACCGCTTTGTGTTCCAGGGAGAAGATCTCCCTCGATTTTTGCGACAATCGCACATAACATTTTTTTCACACGCAGGCCATGATTTTTCCAAAAGAAAAGTGGAACCAACTGCGTAGAATTTGAGTCCCACAGTTGGCATATTTCCAATTCTAGGGATTAAGTCTCGAAGAGAAGTTCCGAACTGTAACTTTTGTGTTGCAGGCGCAAATCCTCCTTGCTTTCTACAATGGGAAAGGCAAATTTTCACACAGGCCATGGATTCACCAAATAGAGAACCAATGTGGAGGGGACTCAGAGTTAAAATACTGCAAGTGCGCTTCTTTAGGAGGAGTTTCGTCACCGAAGTTTCTATATTGTAATCTTTGTGTTCAGGAGGAAATCACACTTGTTTTCGGACGTTTTCCATGAAAACGGTTAATGGTCATGCATGTCGTTCCTTCGAAAACAGGAAACCAAGTGAAGAGGACTCACAGTCATATGTAAACTATGTGCACTTCTTGGGAAGTGATGTGCCGCATGGGCACTTCTTTCTATAAGTGTCCTACACAGGTTTTCTAGACTAACACTTTGTATTCAGAGAAAACAAACATTTGTTTTTGTGCTGATTCTACCAAACTATGTAGGATTGTATGAGCTTGAAATAGGGACGAGTGAGGACGAGTCAAATTCACATATTTCCTTTATCTTCTCAGTGATATGAATCCTGTAGATGTTCATACGTTGCAACTTTTTATTGTTCCGGAGAAATGCACACTGGTTTGTGACGCTTTTATGGAATATGTATGCAGGCCTTGATTTTCCAAAGAGTGAACGAAAGTGAGGAGGACTGAGAGTTTCAAATGTTGGGGTGTACCTTCAGGGATAAAGTATCCTCAGAAGATCTGTTAGTGTACGCTTTGTGTTAGGAGAAGTTCATCCTCGTTTTTTGCGACATTCGCACCTAACATGTTCACGCAGGCCGGATTTTCCAAAAAAGAGGACCCCAAAGGAGGAGGATTTTCAGCAGGCAAATGTTGGAATTTCACTTTAGGGATAGATCCCAGAGAAGTTCCTAACTGAAACTTTGTGTTCAGGCGAAAATCATTCTTGTTTTCTGACATTGAATGGGCACATGTTCCCAACAGGCCATGATTCACAAAAATAGAGAACCAAGTGTGGAGGTGACTCAGAGTGAAGCGGCAAGTGCGCTTGTGTAGGAGAAGAAGTATCGTACCTAAGTTTTATATTTGCTAACTCTTTGTGTCAGAGGAAACACACTTGTTTTGGACGTTTCCATGAAACGTGGGGGTGTTGTCATGCATGTCGTTCCCTTCGAAAACAGTGAACCAAGTGAGAGGACTCACAGTCATGTAGGCATGTTCACTTCTTGGGAAAGTCTGGCAGCATGTGCACTTTTCTTTAAGGTCCTACACACGTTTCACACTGTAACACTTTGTATTCTGGAGAAAACACCATTGTTTTGTGCTGATTCTACCAAACTATTGTTCCGGCTTGTAATGAGCTGGAAAATAGTGACCAAGTGATGAACGCGTCTAATTCACATATTTCACTGTCTTTCTCAGTGATAAAATCCTGTGAGTTCTTTGTTGTAACTTTTTATGTTTGAGGAGAAATGCACACTGGTTTTGTGACGTTTTCATGGATATGTCATGCGGCCTTGGATTTACCAAAAGAGTGAACCAGTGAGGAGGAATGGAGACAAATGTGGAGGCGCACTTCTCAGGGCATAAGTATCCTACAGAGATTCTGTAGGTTACGCTTTGTGTTAAGGAGAAGATCATCCTAGTTTGCGACATTCGCTCGCAACCAACATGTTCACGCCCGGGCCATGATTTTCCAAAAGAGTGACCAAGTGCGTAGGATTTAGGATCAGAGTCAAATGTGGGCATTTCACTTCTTATGAATTAGTATCTTAGAGAAGAGAAGTTCCTAACTGTAAACTTTTGTGTGCAGGCGCACATCATACTTGTTTTCTGACATTGGAAAGGCAAATTTTCACACAGGCCCTGATTTCACAAAATAGCGAACAATGTGGAGGACTCAGAGTTAATACTGCAAGGTGGCTTCTTTTAGGAGAGAAGTTTCGTACAGCAGTTTATATATTGTAAAACTACTTGTGTTAAGGAGGAATTCACACTTGTTTTAGGATGTTTCCATGAAAACGTGTTATGCATGTCGTTCCCTTCGAAAAACAGTGAACCAATGAAGAGGACTCACAGTATATGTAGCATGTGCACTTCTTTGGGAGTCATGTGCCAGCATGTGCACTTCTTTCTTATTAAGTGTCATACACAGGTTTAGACTGTAACACTTTATTCAGAGGAAACAACATTTGTTTTGTGCTGATTCTCCCAGCTAGTTCAGGCTTGTAATGGCTTTGAACATAGGGACAAGTGAGGACGCGTCAAATTCACAATTTCCACTTTCTTTCAGTGAGAAGATAAGTAGATGTTAATACGTTGTTGTTAACTTTTTATGTTCCGGGAGAAATGCACACTGGTTTTGTGACGTTGTCATGGAATAGGTCATGAAGGCCTTGATTTTCCAAAAGAGTGAACCCAAGTGAGGAGGACTGAGAGTTCAAATGTTGGAGGTGTACTTCCAGGGATTAGTTTCCTACAGAAGATTCTGTAGTGTTACGCTTTGGGTAGGGAAGTTATCCCTAGTTTTTGAGACATTCACCATAACATTGTTCACGCAGGCCATGATTTTCAAAAGAGTGAAACCAAATGCGGAGGATTAGAGGTAAATGTTGCATTTCCTTTTAGGGATAAGTATCCTAGCGAAGTTCCTAAAACTGTAACTTTGTGTTCAGGAAAAATCATTCTTGTTTTCTGATATTTGAATGGCACATGTTCACACAGGCCATGATTTCACCAATAGAGAACCAAGTGAGGAGGACTCAGAGTTAAATGCTGCCAGTGCGCTTGTTTAGGAGAAGTATGTACATAAGTTTTATATTGGAACTCTTGTGTTCAGGAGGAAAGCACACTTGTTTGGACGTTTCCATGAACGTGTTCATGCAGGTCATTCCGTTCGAAAACCGTGAACCAAGTGAAGCGGACTCACAGTCATAGTCGCATGTGCACTTCTTTGGGAAGTCATGTGCAGCATGTGCACTTCTTCTTATAAGTTGTTCATACACATGTTTCTAACATGAACACTTTGTAGTCTGAGGGAAAACAAACATTTGTTTTGTGCTGGTTCTACCAAAATATGCTTCGGCTTGTAATGAGCTGGAAATAGTGAACCAAGTGAGGCGCGCAAATTCAAATTCACTTTCTCTTCTCCAGTGATAAGAATTCCTGTAAGATGGTCATATGTGAACTTTTATGTTGAGGAGCAAGCACATGGTTTCGTGACCTTTTGCATGGAATATGTTCATGCAGGCCTTTGCATTTCCAAAAAGAGTGGTGAACCAAGTGAGGAGGAACATGAGAGACCAAAGGTTGGAGGCGCACTTCTCAGGGATATAAGTATCTACAGAGATTCTTAGTGTTACGTTGTGTTCAGGAGAAGATCATCCTCGTTTTGCGCCATTCGCACATAAACCATGTTCAAGCAGGCCAGAGTTTCAAAAGAGAGAACCAGTGCGTAGGATCAGAGGCAAAGGTTGTTTTTCCATTTCACTTCTTAGGGCTAAGTCTATGTCGAGAAGTTCCTAATGGTAAATTTTGTGTGCAGGCGCCAATTCTATAACTTGCTTTCTGAAATGGGAAGGCCACATTTTCACACAGTACATGATTTCACAAAATAGAGAACCAATGTGGAGGACTCAGAGTTAAAACTGCAAGTGCGCCTTCTTTAGGAGAAAGTTCGTACAGAAGTTTCCAATTGTAACTCGTTGTGTAGGAGGAAATCACACCTTGTTTTAGGACGTTGACATGAACCGGGTCATGCATGTCGTTCCCCATTCGAAAAAGTGAACCACGTGAAGAGGAATCACAGTCAATGTAGCATGTGCACTTCTTTGGGAAGTCATGTGCAGCATGGGCAATTCGTTATTTATAAGTGTCCTACATAGGTTTCTAGACTGTAAACACTTGGTATTCAGAGAAAAACAACATTTGTTTTTGTGCTGATTCTACCAGCTCTGTTCAGGGGCTCCCTTAGCTGGGAACCACTAGTGACTGCGAGGGGACCAACACGATGAGTGTGAAAACACACACGTCTGTCTGTTCTTTTTATTACCTCCTTATCTTCCGCTCTTCCACCCCATTTTCCTCCTTTTTTCGAGCCGGTAAGAGCCTATGGAAAATTTCCTGCTCCTAACGCGGAAAAAGAGGGAAAGGGAGCGAGACAATGTGTACGATGAGGAAGGAAGGGCACCCGAGGGGAAAGAAGGGCTCGGATCTATACGGCCCCGGAGGCAGGGCGACAGTACATTGTTGAGTAATTAGAGATGGTCTTCATCCACCATTTGTAAAATGCTCCGGTTCTCGGGGGGGGTGGACCAGGGGGCAGGGCAAGATTGGGGAACAGAAGGTAAGGGACCGGGGTAAAAACCAATTTTTTGATCTCAAAGTGTCGCAGTCCACCCGCTTTTCCTCTTCATTTTAGATTCCTTCTCAGGGAAAAATAACGGGGGGGTGGGGGAGAGGCAAAAAGGGGGGAGGTGTGTACTTATCAGGGATGATAAGTATCTTACAGAAGATTCTGTAGTGTTAGCTTTGTGTTCAGGAGAAGATCATCCCGTTTTGCCCGACATTCGCACATAACCTGTTAACGCAGAGCCATGATTTTCCAAAAAGAGTGAACCCAGTGCGTAGGAGGATTCAGAGTAAAATGTTCGCATTCACTTCTTAGTGATAAGTATCTATAGAAGTTAATAAATGTAACTTTTGTGAAGGCGCCAATCATGTACTTGTTTCTGACATGGTCGAAAGGCAAAAGGAGGGGAACAAAGGAAACCACAGAGGGGAAAAAAAGGGATAACCTGGAGAGAAAAAAGTGGGGAGCGGATCAGAGTTAAATACTGACAAGTGCGCTTATTTAGGAGAAGTTCGTACAGAAGTCTCGATATTGTCATCTTGTGTTCAGGAGGAAGGAAAATCACACTTGTTTTAGGACGTTTCCATGAAACGTGTTCATGCATGTCGTTCCCTTCAAAACAGTGAACCAAGTGAAGAGGACTCACATCATATGTAGCATGTGCACTCTTTGGGAAGTCATGTGCAGCATGTCACTTCTTTCAGAAGTATCCACACAGGTTTCTAGACTGAACCTTTGTATTCTGAGCAGAACAACAACATTTGTTTTGTGCTGAATTTACCAACATGTTCAGGGCTTGTAATGAGCTTGAAAATAGGGACCAAGTGAGGCGCTCAAAATTCACATAATTTCACTTTCTCTTCTCCTGATAAGAATCCTAGTGATGTTCATACGTTGTTTAACTTTTATGTCTGGAGAAGAATGACACACGGTTTATGTGACGTTTTTCATCGATTATGTTCACGCAGCCTTGATTTCCAAACGTTGAACCAAGTGAGGAGGACCCTGAGAGTCAAATGTGTGGAGGTAGTTGCACTTTCTCGGTGTTAAGTCTCCTACAGAGATTTGCTGTGTTCGACTTTTGTTCAGAGAAATCATCTCGTTTTGCGGACATCCGCCACATAACATGTTCAGGCAGGCATGATTTTCCAAAGGTGAAACCCCAGTGCGAGGATTTCGAGCAAATGTTGCGCATTTCACTTCTTAGGGAAAGTCTAACCTAGAGAAGTTCTAAACGTAATCTTGTGTTAGGCAAAAAATACTTACTTGTTTTCTGACATTGTGAAATGGCCACATGTTCAACACAGGCAATGATTTTCACAAAATAGAGACAAGTGCGGACAGGACTCAGAGTTAAATGAGCAAAGTGCGACTTCGTTTAGGGAGAGTACGAATGACTAAGTTGTTATATTGTAACTATTTGTTCAGGAGGAAAGCACCTTGCTTTAGGCCGCGATTTCCATGAAGAGTGTTAAGCTCTGCATCCCTTCGAAAACAGTGAACCCGTAAGACGGGAACTCACGTCATGTAGCATGGCACACTTCTTGGTAAGTCCATGTGCCAGCATGTGACTTCTTGTCTATATTCCTACACAGGTTTCTAACCTAGAACACTTGTATTCTGGAGAAAACAACATTTGTTTTGTGCTGATCTACCAACTATGTTCAGGCTGTAATGAGCTTGAAATAGGGACCCAAGTAGGACGCGTCATAATTCACATTATTTCACTTCTCTTTCAGTGATAATAAGAATCCTGTAGTGTTCATACGTTTGTAACTTTTATGTATTCGGAGAAATCACACTGTTTGTGACGTTTTCGGGAGATGTTCACGCGCAGGCCTGGATTTTCCAAACGAGTGACCCAGTCGGGAGAGGATGAGAGTCAAATGTTGGAGGTGTACTTCTCAGGATATAGAATCCTCAGAAATTTTGTAGTGTTACGCTTTGTGTCCAGGAGAAGACATCCTCGTTTGCGACATCGCACATAACAGTATCAGCGAGGCATGATTTTTCAAAAGAGGAACCACAGTGCGTTAGGATCAGAGTCAAGTTGTGTGCATTTCACTTTTCGGATAAGTATCCTATAGAAGTTCTTAAAACTGTAACTTTTGTGTTCAAGGCCAAATTTCTTGTTTTCTACATTTGGAAGCACAGTTCCACAGCCATATGTCATTCACAAAATAGAGAACAAGTGTGAGGGACTCAGATGTTAAATGCTGCAAAGTGCGCTTCTTTAGGGAAGTTCGTACAAAGTTTCTATATTGTAACCTCTTGTGTTCAGGGAAGGAAACCACACTTGTTTAGGACGTTTATGAACGTGCTTCATGCATGTCGTTCCCTTCGAAAACAGTGAACCAGTGAAGCAGGACTCACAGTATATGTCGCATGTGAACTTCTTTGGGAAGTTATGTTGCATCATGTGCCACTCTTTCAGATAAGTTCCTACACAGTGTTCTAGATGTAACACTTTGTATTCTGGAGAAAACAACAGTTTGTTGTGCTGATTTTCTAACATGTCGGCGTTGTAATAGAGCTTGAAAAATCAGGGGACGGTCTAATCACCATATTTCACTTTCTCTTCTCGTGACTAAGATCCTGTAGATGTCCTACGTTGTAACTTTTATGTTCCGGAAGAGAAATGCACACTGGGTTTTGTGACGTTTTCATGTAATAGTTTCACAGCCGGCCTTATTTTCCAAAAGAGTGAAACAAGTGGAGTGGACTGAGAGACAAATGTTGGAGGGCGCACTGTCTCGGGATAAGTATCCTATCGAAGATTCTTGCTAGGTTACGCTTTGTGTTAGAGAAGATCATCCTCGTTTGTGCGACATTCGCACATAACATGTTACGCAGCAGGCCATTGATTTTCCCAAAAGAGTAACCAACGGATCGGATTCAGAGCAAATGTTGGCATTTCACTTCTGGGATAGTACCTACGAGGAGGGAGGTGATGAGGAGATTCGGGGGAGCGGAGACGTGTCGGAGCAGGGGGATGGGGGAGGAACTGGGGGACGGGGGGCTGTGGGGGGGCAGAAGCAAGGGGGCGGTTTTTTTTTCTTCCTTTTGTTTTTCGTTAGAGGACATCTGAATGCCTGCAATGCCGGCCCATGATTGGGCAAATGAAACAAGTTGCGGGGCCGAGTTCGGATGCCTGTTGTTGGCGCGTAGAGAAGGGGAGTTCGTATCCTAACAGTCTTAATGAAACTCTCGATTGTTAGGGAGGAGGGAGAGACCTGTAGCGTCATGGGGAACTGGTTGGGTCAGGGTGATGCACCTATCGAGGGGAAACTACAGAGGGGTCAGGACGGTCGAGTCCATGAGTGAGCTGGCTCTTGGGCAGTCGAGGCGCAGTGGCGACTCCTTGATCAGCACAGGTTCTAGCTGTGAATTGTATTTGGGAAATTGTTTGGTCCATGTTGACGGGCGTCCGAGCAGCATAATAGGGACGTAGGGACGAGATGCAATAGCAATTCCACTTTCTTCTTCGGTAATCTGATATCGTTACTGTGGACTTGGTATTTTCGGGCGGAGGACCTGGGACGTGATGGAATTGCCAGGGCCTGTTCAACGGGGAAGGGGGTGGATGCAACAGTTGCCGCCAGGGTGAGTGGAAGGGGGCGGCTCAGGTTGCTGCAGTTTTTAGTGTGGGTTCGGGGGAGAAGACTTACGGCGGAGCGATGCAATAGCTGTTATGGGCGCCTGATCAGAGGACAGTGCGAGGATAGAGTCAGAAGTTGCATATCTTCTTAAGGGTGGAGAGTCCCCGATCCCCCACAACGTGAAGGGGATTGTGTTGGCAGGGCGAAATTTTTTTGGGACATTTAGGAGGGATCAGTGAAGCATGTACGCAATAGGCAGTGGGGGCCAGCTCGGTAAGTGAAGGGCTAGAGTATCGCTTTTGGTCACAAGCGTCACGGTTTATAGTGACTGTTGTGTGAGGAACCATTTTGACGTTATTAGGATGTATGGGCAGCATTGGAAACGAGTGCAATACCAGTGATGGGGAGGCTGACCCATGAGATTTGCACTCGGAGGGTATGTGGCGAGGATCTTTCGTCTAGGCTTCACGAGAGTTTCACTGAACACTGTATCTGGGAAAACAACAATTTCTTGCTGTTACGCGATACCCGATGCAGTTGTGGTGGAAAAAGGGTAGGAATGAGACGCAGATAAATAGGAGCTCACTCTCTGGCGGTAGAGTGAGTCAGGGGATGTTAAATTTAGTGAGGAGAAGATTCACTGGTTGGCGTTTTCGGAAGCTTTCAGGGCAGGGGCTGGAATTTGGTCAAGAGAGATGAACCAAGGAAAGGGGGGGGCGGCGCAGTTGGAGGAGCAGGCAAAGGTTCACGGGATCGTTAGTGTGTGGTTGGAGAGATCGTTGAATTGTTGTCACACATGATTTTCAGGTGACAGGTGTGTTGTGTAGTTGATTCCTTTAGAACTCTAAAGTAACTACTTTGTGTGTCAGGGCGAAACACATTTCTTGTTTTCTGACCTTGAATGGACAGTTCACAACAGGCCATGATAACAAAATAGAGAACCAAAGTGCCGGGACATCAAAGAGTTAAATTGCAAGTGCGCTGTGTTTAGGGAAGATCTACACAAGTTTTATTATGTGACTCCTTTGTTTCCCGAGGAAGCAACACTTTGTTTTGAACGTTCCAGAACGTGTTCATGCATGTCATTATCGAAACAGAATGTAACCAAGTGAAAGGACTCACAGTCATAGAGCATGGCCATTCTTTGGCAGGTCGTGTGCAGCATGTGACTTTTTTCTTATAGTGTCCTACCAGGTTTCTAACTGTAACACTTTGTATCACTGGAGGAAAAAAACATTTGTTTTGTCGTGAATTCTCCACAACTATGTTCAGGTTGTAAGAGCTGAAAATAGGGACCAGAGTGAGGACGCGTCATAATTCACATATTTTTCACGTTCTTTCTCAGTGATAGAATCGTAGATGTCATATAATGTCACACTTTTTATGTCGGAGAAATGCACACTGGTTTTGTGCTTTTCATGTGAATATTGTCTCACGCAGGCCTGATTTCCCAAAAGATGTGACCAAGTGCAGAGGACTGAGAGTCAAAATGTTGGAGTTGGTTGTATTATCAGCGATAAGTATCTACAGAAGATTGTAGTGTTTACGTTTGTGTTCAGGAGGAATTCTCCATTTTGCGACATTCGCACAAAGCATGTGTCATGCCCGCCATGATTTTCCAAAAGACTGAGAGTTGAAACCAGTGGTAGGATTCAGGTCAAATGTTGCATTTCACTTCTTAGGGATAAGTATACTGAGAGAAGTTTCCTAACTGTAACTTGTGTCAGGCGAAATCATACTTGCTTGAACATTGGAATAGGCACATTTTCACAACCATGATTACCAAAATAGAGACACCATGTGCGAGACATCCGGAGTTTAAACTGCAGTGCGCTTCTGTTAGGAGAAGTATTCGTACACAAGTTTCTATATCTGTACACTTTCGTTCAGGAGAACACACTTGCTTTTAGGGCCGTTTCATGAAACGTGTTCATGCATGTCGTTCCCTTCGAAACAGTGAACCAAGTGAAGGAGACCACGTCAGTATGCCGATGTGCACTTCTTAGTATAGCCAGAGTGACTTATAAGTAGTCTACACCGGTTTCTCGACGTACCCCTGTTTTCTGGAGAAAGCACACCGAATTTGTTTGTGCTGATTCACCAACTATGTTCAGGTGTAATGACGCTTGGAAAATACTGTGACCAAGTCGAGGACGCGCAATAAAATATTTCACTTTCTCTTCTCAGTGTAGATTCAAAAAAGAATCCTGTAGATGTCTCCATATGTGTCAACTTTTTATGTTCCGGGCAATACACGTGGTTTTGTGACGTTTAGAATTGTCCGCAGCTTGATTTCAAAGAGTGAACAAGTGAGAGGACTGAGAGACAAATGTGGAGGGCGCACTTGTCCGGGATAACGTATCACACAGAAAAGTCTATCTGTAGTGTTAATTTGTTGTTCAGGAGAAGTCATCCTCGTTTGCGACATTCGACATAACATGTTCACGCGGCCATGATTTTCAAAAGAGTGAACCCAAAGTGGAGTGATTCAGAGTCCAAATGTTGGATTACCACTCTTAGGATATAAGTATGCTAGGAGTAGCGAGTTCCTAACTGTAATTTGTGGGCAGGCAGCAAATCATACTTGTTTTGACATTTGGAAAGGCACACATTTTCACACAGGCCATCATTCGATTCACCACACAGATAAACCATGTGGAGGATAGAGTAAATACTGCAAGTGCCGTTCTTTAGAGAAGTTTCGTACAGAAGTTTTCTATGTCTGTAACCCTTGTGTTCAGGAGGAAATCACACTTGTTTAGACGTTCCATGAAACGTGTTCTGATGTCTGTCCCTTGCAAAACAGTGAACCAAGTGAAGGACTCAAGTCATTGAGCATGTGCACTCTTTGCGGAATCATGTGCTGCATGCTGCATTCTTTCGTATGTGCTGCACAGGTTTCTCATGTACTGTAACACTTTTATTTCGAGAAAAACACATTGTTTTGGTCTGATTCTCCACTGTTAGGCTTGTATGAGCTGGAAATAGTGACCAGAGATGGGCGCGTTCTAATTCACATATTGTCACTTTTCTCTTACAGTGTAAAAGAATCTGTAGATGTTCATCTTTGTACTTGTTTTTGTTCCGGAGGAAGATTGCCACCTGGTTTTGTGACGTTGTCATGGAATGTTCAGAGGCCTTGATTCCAAAAAGATGTGACCAAGTAGGCGAATGAGAGACAAATGTTGGAGGCTGCCTCTCTCGGGATAAGTTCTTACAAGAGATTATGTAGTGTTACGCTTGTGTCAGAGAGATCATCTCTATTTGCGACATTCGCACATCTAACATGTTCCACGCGGAGGCCATGATTTTCCAAAAGAGTGAACCAGTCGCGTAGGTTAGAGTAAAATGTGGCATTTCAATTTTAGTGATAAGTATCCTATAGAAAAGTTCCTAAACTGTATTTGTGGCAGGCGCAAATCATACTTGTTTCTGACTTGGAAGGCACCCATTTTTCCACAAGGAGCCAATTTCACAAAATAGAGGGAACCAAGTGTGGAGGGACTCAGAGTTAAATAATGCAGTGCGCTTCTTTAGGAAGAAAGTTTCCGTACAGAAGTTCTATATTGTAACTCTTTTGTGTTCAGGCGGAAAGTCACACTTGTTTTAGGACAGTTTCATGAAACGTGTCATGCATGTCGTTCCCTTTTCAAAAAGTTGAACCAAGTGAAGAGAGATCACAGTCATATGTAGCTGTGCACTTCTTTGGAAGCATGGCAGATGTGCAATTCTTTCAGATAAGTATCCTACACAGGTTCTGATGTACACTTGTTATTCTGAGAAGAAAACAACATTATGTTTTTGCGATTACCACCAACTCTGTTCAGGCTCTGTATGAGCTTGAAGAAAATAGGGACCAAGTTGAGGACGGTCAAATTTCACATATTCACTTCTTTTCTCAGTGATAGAATCCTGTGCTGTTCATACGTTGTAACTTTTAGTGTCCGGAAGAGAAATGCACACTGGTTTTGTGACGTTTCATGGATATAGTTTCACGCATGGCCTTGATTTTCCAAAAGAGTGAACCAAGTGAGAGGGACTGGAGTCAATGTTGGAGGTGTATTCTCAGGGATAAGTATCCTACAGACCAAAGCATTCTGTATGTGTTACTTTGTGTTCAGGAGAAACATTCTCGTTTTTGCGGACAATTGCCACATATACATGTTCACCGGCCATGATTTTCAAAAGAGTGAAACAAGTGCGCGACGGGATTCCAGATTTAGCAATAGGGGCATATTCTCACTCTTAGGGATCGTATCTCTAGAATTCCTAAACTGTAACTTTTGTGGTCAGGCGCAACATCTACTTGTTTTCGACATTGGAATGGCACATATTTGTCACACAGGCCATGATTTCACCAAATAGGACCAGTGGGGGACTCAGAGTAATATGCAAGTGCGCTCTTTTGGAGAAGATCTAAAGTTTATATTGTAACTTTGTGTGGTCAGGAGGAAAAGGCAGGAAAGGACACACTTGTTTAGGACTTTCCATGAAACGTGTTCATGCATGTCCATTCTTCGAAAACAGTGAACCAAGTGAGGGACTCCCAGTCATTATGTGCATGGCACTTCTTTGGGAAAGTTCCAGGTTGCAGCAGTGCAATCTTCTTTAAGAAGTTCCTACACGGTTTCTAGACGTAACCCTCTTGTAATTCTGGAGAAAAACATTTGTTTTGGCTGACTTCTACCAACTATGTTCAGGCTTGTAATAGATGCGTGAAATAGGGGACCCAAGTGAGGACGCCGGTCTAAATCAATATTACTTTCTCTTTCAGTGATAAGATCTTGTAGTGTTCATATGTTGTACGTTGTATGTTCCGAGAGCAAATGCACACTGGTTTGTGATGTTGTTTCAGGAATATGTTCATGCAGGCCTGTTTTCAAAAGAGTGAACAAGTGAGAGAGGACTGAGGAGACACAAATGTTGGAGTGGCTACTTCTCAGGTATATAAGTATCCTCTACAGACGCATTATTAGTGATTACGCTTGGTTCAGGAGAAGATATCCTCGTTTTGACCGCATTCGCACTACATGTTCACGCAGGCCGATTTTCAAAAGAGGTGAACCACGTGCTAGGATTCGAGTAACTGTTCGCATTTCACTTCTTAGTGATAAGTATCGTAAGAGTTCTCTAAACTGTAACTTTTTGTGCAGGCCGCAAATCATACTTTGTTTTCGGACATTGAATGGGCACGCATTTTCCAGGCCATGATTCGACAAAATAGAGAACCCCAAGTGTGGGGATCTAGAGTAAATACTTGCAAGTGCGCTTTCTTTAGGAGAAGTTTGTACAAAGTTTTATTGTAACCTCTTGTGGTCAGGAGGACAACACACGTTGTTTTAGGACGTTTCATGAAAGTGTTATGCAGATCAGTTCCCTCGAAAATTGAACCAAGTTTGTGACCAAACGTGAAGGGACCACTCATATGTGCATGTGCACTTCTTTGGGGAATTCATGTGCACCATTGTCACTTCATTCAGATAAGTATCTTCCACAGGTTTTAGACTTGTAACACTTGTATTCTGGGAGAAAACAACATTTTGCTTTTGTGTCTGATTCTACCAACTATGTTTCAGGCCTTTTGTTAGGGCTGATAAACTAGGGATGAGGAACCTTAAATCCTCAATATTTCACTTTCCTTCTCACGTGATACGAATCCTGTAAGTGTTCATACGTTAACTTTATTTTCCGAGGAAATGCACACGGGGTTTTGTGACGTTTTATGGAATATGTTCACGCAGCAGGCCTTGATTTTCCAAAGATGTGAAACCAAGAGGAGGACTGAGAGAAAAGTGGAGGCTGATTTCAGGATAAGTATCCACAGAAAGTTGCTGTGTGTTACGCTTTGTGTCCAGCGAGAAAGATCATCCCCGTTTGGCGACATTCGCACATAACATGTTCACGCGGCCATGATTTTCCAAAAAACGAAGTGACCATGGCGGGATTCAGAGTAAGTTCTATTCACTTCTTAGGGATAAGTCCTAAGAGTTACTAAACTGTAACTTTTGTTGTTCGGCGAAATCATTCATTGTTTTTACCTTTGCATTTGATGGCAACATGTTCACACAGGGCATGATTTCACAAATAGAGAACAAGTGCGGCAGGACTCAGAGTTAACTGCTGCCAAGTGCTGCGTCTGTTTAGGGAGAAGAATAACAAAGTTTTATATTGTAAATCTTGGTGTTCAGGAGCGGAGGAAAGCACAATTGTTTTAGGACGTTTCCAGAAACGTGTTTCATGCATGTCATTCCCTTCGAAAAACCAGTGAACCAAGTGAAGAGATCACAGTCATATGTAGCAGTGGGACACTTCTTGGGAAGTCATGTGCAAGCATGGAACTTCTTTCTTATAAGTGTCCTACACAGGTTTTACACTGTAACCACTGTATTCTGGAAGAAAACAAAATTTGTTTTGTGCTGCTTCTCCAAATACTTGTTCAGGCTTGTAATGAGCTGGAAAATAGGGACCAAGTGAGGACGCGGTCTCCTTCACACTTTAACTTTCTCTTCTCAGTGATAGAATCGTAGATGTTCATACGTTGTAACTTTGTATGGTCCGGAGAAATGTCCAATGGTTGTGACGTGTTCAGGGAAGTGTTCATGCAGGCCTTGATTTTCCAAAAGAGTGAACCAAGTGAGGAGGACTGAGAGTAAATGTTGGAGGTTGAACTATTCAGGGATAGTACTTACAGAGATTCTGTAGGGTTACGCTTTGGGTTCAGGAGAAGATCATCCTCGTTTTGCGAACATTCGCAAAACATGTTCACGCAGGCCATGATTTTCCAAAAGAGTGAACCAGTGCGTAGGATTCAGAAGTAAAATGTTAGCATTTAAATTATTAGTGATACGTATCCTATAGAAGTTCCTTAAACTGTAACTTTTGTGTGCAGGCGCAAATCATACTTGTGTTCTGGGACATGGAAAAGGACATTTTCACACAGGCCATGATTTCACAAAAATAGAGGAAAAAAAGGGTGGAGGACCTCAGAGTAAATATGCAAGTGCGCTTCTTAGGAGAAGTTTTCGTTACAGAAGTCTCTATATTGTAACTCTTTGTGTTCAGGAGGAATCACACTTGTTTTAGGACGGTTTCCATGAAACGTGTTCATGCATGTCGTTTCCCTTCGAAACAGTTGAACCAAGTGAGAGGACCACAGGTAAATGTTAGCATGTTGCACTTCTTTGGGAAGTCATGTGCCGCATGTGCACTGCTTTCAGATCAAGTATCCCCGACAAAGGTTTCTAGACTGTAACACTTGTATTCTAGAGGAAAACAACCTTTGTTTGTGCTGATTCTACCCAACTATTTTTCAGGCTTGTAATGAGATTGAAAATAGGGACCAAGTGAGGACGCGTCAAATTCAAATATTTCACTTCTCTTTCAGTGAAGAACTCTGTAGATGTTCATACGTTGAACTTTGTATCTGTTCCGGAGAAAGAAATGCACACTGGTTTTGTGACGTTTTTTTCATGGTTTAATGTTCACGCAGGCCTTGATTTCCAAAAGATGAACCAAGTGAGGAGGACTGAGAGTCAAATGTTTGGAGTGCTTCTCAGGGATAAGTATCCTACAGAAGATTCTGTAGTGTTACGCTTTGTGTCAGGAGAAGATCATCCTCGTTTTGCGACATTCGCACATAACATGTTCAGCAGAGCCATGATTTTCCAAAAGAGTGAACCAAGTGCGGAGGATTCAGAGTCAAATGTTGGCATTTCACTTCTTAGTGGATAAGTATCCTAGAGAAGTTCCTAACTGTAACTTTTGTGTTGTGTCTCAGGCGAAATCATTCTTGTTTTCTGACATTGGAAAGGCACATGTTCACACACAGGCCATGATTTTCACAAAATAGAGAACCAAGTGAGGAGACTCAGAGTTAAATACGCAAGTGCGCTTGTTTAGGAGAAGTTTCGTACACAAGTTTCTATATTGTAAACTCTTTGTGTTCAGGAGGAAATCACACTTGTTTTAGGACGTTTCCATGAAACGTGTTCATGCAGTCGTTCCCTTCGAAAACAGTGAACCAATGAACCAAGTGAAGAGACTCACAGTCATATGTAGCATGTGCACTTCTTTGGGAAAGTCATGTGCAGCATGTGCACTTCTTTCAGATAAGTATCCTACACAGGTTTTTCTAGACTGTAACACTTTGTATTCTGGAGAAAACAACATTTGTTTTGTGCTGATTCTATCCAACTATGTTCAGGCTTGTAATGAGCTTGAAAATAGGACCAAGTGAGGACGCGTCAATTCACATATTTCACTTTCTCTTCTCAGTGATAAGAATCCTGTAGATGTTCATACGTTGTAACTTTTTATGTTCCGGGAGAAATGCACACTGGTTTTGTGACGTTTTTCCTGGAATATGTGCAGGCCTTGATTTTCCAAAAGAGTGAACCAAGTGAGGAGGACTGAGAGTCAAATGTTGGAGGCGCACTTCTCAGGGATAAGTATCCTACAGAAGATTCTGTTAGTGTTACGCTTTGTGTTCAGGAGAAGATCATCCTCGTTTTGCGATTCCACATAACATGTTCAGCAGGCCAGATTTTCCAAAAGAGTGAACCAAGTGCGGAGGATTCAGATCAAATGTTGGCATTCACTTCTTAGGATAAGTATCCTAGAGAAGTTCCTAAACTGTAACTTTTGTGTTTCAGGCGAAATCAAAAATTCTTGTTTTCTGACATTGGAATGGCAACATGTTCACACAGGCCTGATTTCACAAAATAGAGAACCAATGCGGAGGACTCAGATTAAATGCTGCAAGTGCGCTTTTTAGGAGAAAGTATCTACAGAAGTTGTATTTGTAACTCTTTGTGTTCAGGGGAAAAGCACACTTGTTTAGGACCGTTTCCATGAACTGGTTCATGCATGTCATTCCCTTCGAAAACAGTGGAACCAAGTGAAGAGGACTCACAGTCATATGTAGCCTGTGCACTTCTTTGGGAGTCATGTGCAGCATGTGCACTTCTTTCAAGATAAGTATCCTACACAGGTTCTAGACTGTAACACTTTGTATTCTGGAGAAAACAACATTTGTTTGTGCTGATTCTACCAACTATGTTCGGCTGTAAGAGCTTGAAAATAGGGACCAAGTGAGGACGCGTCAAATTCACATATTTCACTTTCTCTTCTCAGTGATAAGAATCCTGTAGATGTTCATACGTGGTAACTTTTATGTTCCGGAGAAATGCACACTGGTTTTGTGACGTTTTCATGGAATATGTTCACGCCAGGCCTTGATTTTCCAAAAGAGTGAACCAAGTGAGGAGGACTGAGAGTCAAATGTTGGAGGTGTACTTCTCAGGGATAAGTATCCTACAGAAGATTCTGTAGTGTTACCCTTTGTGTTCAGGAGAAGATCATCCTCGTTTTGCGACATTCGCACATAACATGTTCACGCAGGCCATGATTTTCCAAAGAGTGAACCAAGTGCGGAGGATTCAGAGTCAAATGTTGGCATTTCACTCTTAGGGATAAGTATCCTAGAGAAGTTCCTACACTGTACTTTGTGTTCAGGCGAAAATCATTCTTGTTTTCTGACATTTGAATGGCACATGTTCACCACAGGCCATGATTTCACAAAATAGAGAACCAAGTGCGGAGGACTCAGAGTTAAATGCTGCAAGTGCGCTTGTTTAGGAGAAGTATCGTACACAAGTTTTATATTGTAACTCTTTGTGTTCAGGAGGAAAGCACACTTGTTTTAGGACGTTTCCATGAAACGTGTTCATGCATGTCGTTCCCTTCGAAAACAGTGAACCAAGTGAAGAGGACTCACAGTCATATGTAGCATGTGCACTTCTTTGGGAAGTCATGTGCAGCATGTGCACTTCTTTCTTATAAGTGTCCTACACAGGTTTCTAGACTGTAACACTTTGTATTCTGGAGAAAACAACATTTGTTTTGTGCTGATTCTACCAACTATGTTCAGGCTTGTAATGAGCTTGAAAATAGGGACCAAGTGAGGACGCGTCAAATTCACATATTTCACTTTCTCTTCTCAGTGATAAGAATCCTGTAGATGTTCATACGTTGTAACTTTTTATGTTCCGGAGAAATGCACACTGGTTTTGTGACGTTTTCATGGAATATGTTCACGCAGGCCTTGATTTTCCAAAAGAGTGAACCAAGTGAGGAGGACTGAGAGTCAAATGTTGGAGGTGTACTTCTCAGGGATAAGTATCCTACAGAAGATTCTGTAGTGTTACGCTTTGTGTTCAGGAGAAGATCATCCTCGTTTTGCGACATTCGCACATAACATGTTCACGCAGGCCATGATTTTCCAAAAGAGTGAACCAAGTGCGGAGGATTCAGAGTCAAATGTTGGCATTTCACTTCTTAGGGATAAGTATCCTAGAGAAGTTCCTAAACTGTAACTTTTGTGTTCAGGCGAAAATCATTCTTGTTTTCTGACATTTGAATGGCACATGTTCACACAGGCCATGATTTCACAAAATAGAGAACCAAGTGCGGAGGACTCAGAGTTAAATGCTGCAAGTGCGCTTGTTTAGGAGAAGTATCGTACACAAGTTTTATATTGTAACTCTTTGTGTTCAGGAGGAAAGCACACTTGTTTTAGGACGTTTCCATGAAACGTGTTCATGCATGTCGTTCCCTTCGAAAACAGTGAACCAAGTGAAGAGGACTCACAGTCATATGTAGCATGTGCACTTCTTTGGGAAGTCATGTGCAGCATGTGCACTTCTTTCTTATAAGTGTCCTACACAGGTTTCTAGACTGTAACACTTTGTATTCTGGAGAAAACAACATTTGTTTTGTGCTGATTCTACCAACTATGTTCAGGCTTGTAATGAGCTTGAAAATAGGGACCAAGTGAGGACGCGTCAAATTCACATATTTCACTTTCTCTTCTCAGTGATAAGAATCCTGTAGATGTTCATACGTTGTAACTTTTTATGTTCCGGAGAAATGCACACTGGTTTTTTGACGTTTTCATGGAATATGTTCACGCAGGCCTTGATTTTCCAAAAGAGTGAACCAAGTGAGGAGGACTGAGAGTCAAATGTTGGAGGCGTACTTCTCAGGGATAAGTATCCTACAGAAGATTCTGTAGTGTTACGCTTTGTGTTCAGGAGAAGATCATCCTCGTTTTGCGACATTCGCACATAACATGTTCACGCAGGCCATGATTTTCCAAAAGAGTGAACCAAGTGCGGAGGATTCAGAGTCAAATGTTGGCATTTCACTTCTTAGGGATAAGTATCCTAGAGAAGTTCCTAAACTGTAACTTTTGTGTTCAGGCGAAAATCATTCTTGTTTTCTGACATTTGAATGGCACATGTTCACACAGGCCATGATTTCACAAAATAGAGAACCAAGTGCGGAGGACTCAGAGTTAAATGCTGCAAGTGCGCTTGTTTAGGAGAAGTATCGTACACAAGTTTTATATTGTAACTCTTTGTGTTCAGGAGGAAAGCACACTTGTTTTAGGACGTTTCCATGAAACGTGTTCATGCATGTCGTTCCCTTCGAAAACAGTGAACCAAGTGAAGAGGACTCACAGTCATATGTAGCATGTGCACTTCTTTGGGAAGTCATGTGCAGCATGTGCACTTCTTTCTTATAAGTGTCCTACACAGGTTTCTAGACTGTAACACTTTGTATTCTGGAGAAAACAACATTTGTTTTGTGCTGATTCTACCAACTATGTTCAGGCTTGTAATGAGCTTGAAAATAGGGACCAAGTGAGGACGCGTCAAATTCACATATTTCACTTTCTTTTCTCAGTGATAAGAATCCTGTAGATGTTCATACGTTGTAACTTTTTATGTTCCGGAGAAATGCACACTGGTTTTGTGACGTTTTCATGGAATATGTTCACGCAGGCCTTGATTTTCCAAAAGAGTGAACCAAGTGAGGAGGACTGAGAGTCAAATGTTGGAGGCGTACTTCTCAGGGATAAGTATCCTACAGAAGATTCTGTAGTGTTACGCTTTGTGTTCAGGAGAAGATCATCCTCGTTTTGCGACATTCGCACATAACATGTTCAGGCAGGCCATGATTTTCCAAAAGAGTGAACCAAGTGCGGAGGATTCAGAGTCAAATGTTGGCATTTCACTTCTTAGTGATAAGTATCCTAGAGAAGTTCCTAAACTGTAACTTTTGTGTTCAAGCGAAAATCATTCTTGTTTTCCGACATTTGAAAGGCACATGTTCACACAGGCCATGATTTCACAAAATAGAGAACCAAGTGCGGAGGACTCAGAGTTAAATGTTGCAAGTGCGCTTGTTTAAGAGAAGTATCGTACACAAGTTTTATATTGTAACTCTTTGTGTTCAGGAGGAAAGCACACTTGTTTTAGGACGTTTCCATGAAACGTGTTCATGCATGTCAGTTCCCTTCGAAAACAGTGAACCAAGTGAAGAGGACTCACAGTCATATGTAGCATGTGCACTTCTTTGGGAAGTCATGTGCAGCATGTGCACTTCTTTCAGATAAGTAGTCCTACACAGGTTTCTAGACTGTAACACTTTGTATTCTGGAGAAAACAACATTTGTTTTGTGCTGATTCTACCAACTATGTTCAGGCTTGTAATGAGCTTGAAAATAGGGACCAAGTGAGGACGCGTCAAATTCACATATTTCACTTTCTTTTCTCAGTGATAAGAATCCTGTAGATGTTCATACGTTGTAACTTTTTATGTTCCGGAGAAATGCACACTGGTTTTTTGACGTTTTCATGGAATATGTTCACGCAGGCCTTGATTTTCCAAAAGAGTGAACCAAGTGAGGAGGACTGAGAGTCAAATGTTGGAGGCGTACTTCTCAGGGATAAGTATCCTACAGAAGATTCTGTAGTGTTACGCTTTGTGTTCAGGAGAAGATCATCCTCGTTTTGCGACATTCGCACATAACATGTTCAGGCAGGCCATGATTTTCCAAAAGAGTGAACCAAGTGCGGAGGATTCAGAGTCAAATGTTGGCATTTCACTTCTTAGTGATAAGTATCCTAGAGAAGTTCCTAAACTGTAACTTTTGTGTTCAGGCGAAAATCATTCTTGTTTTCTGACATTTGAATGGCACATGTTCACACAGGCCATGATTTCACAAAATAGAGAACCAAGTGCGGAGGACTCAGAGTTAAATGCTGCAAGTGCGCTTGTTTAGGAGAAGTATCGTACACAAGTTTTATATTGTAACTCTTTGTGTTCAGAGGAGGAAAGCACACTTGTTTTAGGACGTTTCCATGAAACGTGTTCATGCATGTCATTCCCTTCGAAACAGTGAACCAAGTGAAGAGGACTCACAGTCATATGTAGCATGTGCACTTCTTTGGGAAGTCATGTGCAGCATGTGCACTTCTTTCAGTATAAGTGTCCTACACAGGTTTCTACACTGTAACACTTTGTATTCTGGAGAAAACAACATTTGTTTTGTGCTGATTCTACCAACTATGTTCAGGCTTGTAATGAGCTGGAAAATAGGGACCAAGTGAGGACGCGTCAAATTCACATATTTCACTTTCTCTTCTCAGTGATAAGAATCCTGTAGATGTTCATACGTTGTAACTTTTTATGTTCCGGAGAAATGCACACTGGTTTTGTGACGTTTTCATGGAATATGTTCACGCAGGCCTTGATTTTCCAAAAGAGTGAACCAAGTGAGGAGGACTGAGAGTCAAATGTTGGAGGTGTACTTCTCAGGGATAAGTATCCTACAGAAGATTCTGTAGTGTTACGCTTTGTGTTCAGGAGAAGATCATCCTCGTTTTGCGACATTCGCACATAACATGTTCACGCAGGCCATGATTTTCCAAAAGAGTGAACCAAGTGCGGAGGATTCAGAGTCAAATGTTGGCATTTCACTTCTTAGGGATAAGTATCCTAGAGAAGTTCCTAAACTGTAACTTTTGTGTTCAGGCGAAAATCATTCTTGTTTTCTGACATTTGAATGGCACATGTTCACACAGGCCATGATTTCACAAAATAGAGAACCAAGTGCGGAGGACTCAGAGTTAAATGCTGCAACTGCGCTTTTTAAGAGAAGTATCGTACACAAGTTTTATATTGTAACTCTTTGTGTTCAGGAGGAAAGCACACTTGTTTTAGGACGTTTCCATGAAACGTGTTCATGCATGTCATTCCCTTCGAAAACAGTGAACCAAGTGAAGAGGACTCACAGTCCTATGTAGCATGTGCACTTCTTTGGGAAGTCATGTGCAGCATGTGCACTTCTTTCTTATAAGTGTCCTACACAGGTTTCTACACTGAAACACTTTGTATTCTGGAGAAAACAACATTTGTTTTGTGCTGATTCTACCAACTATGTTCAGGCTTGTAATGAGCTGGAATATAGGGACCAAGTGAGGACGCGTCAAATTCACATATTTCACTTTCTCTTCTCAGTGATAAGAATCCTGTAGATGTTCATACGTTGTAACTTTTTATGTTCTGGAGAAATGCACACTGGTTTTGTGACGTTTTCATGGAATATGTTCATACAGGCCTTGATTTTCCAAAAGAGTGAACCAAGTGAGGAGGACTGAGAGACAAATGTTGGAGGCGCACTTCTCAGGGATAAGTATCCTACAGAAGATTCTGTAGTGTTACGCTTTGTGTTCAGGAGAAGATCATCCTCGTTTTGCGACATTCGCACATAACATGTTCAGGCAGGCCATGATTTTCCAAAAGAGTGAACCAAGTGCGGAGGATTCAGAGTCAAATGTTGGCATTTCACTTCTTAGGGATAAGTATCCTAGAGAAGTTCCTAAACTGTAACTTTTGTGTTCAGGCGAAAATCATTCTTGTTTTCTGACATTTGAATGGCACATGTTCACACAGGCCATGATTTCACAAAATAGAGAACCAAGTGCGGAGGACTCAGAGTTAAATGCTGCAAGTGCGCTTGTTTAGGAGAAGTATCGTACACAAGTTTTATATTGTAACTCTTTGTGTTCAGGAGGAAAGCACACTTGTTTTAGGACGTTTCCATGAAACGTGTTCATGCATGTCGTTCCCTTCGAAAACAGTGAACCAAGTGAAGAGGACTCACAGTCATATGTAGCATGTGCACTTCTTGGGAAGTCATGTGCAGCATGTGCACTTCTTTCAGATAAGTATCCTACACAGGTTTCTAGACTGTAACACTTTGTATTCTGGAGAAAACAACATTTGTTTTGTGCTGATTCTACCAACTATGTTCAGGCTTGTAATGAGCTGGAAAATAGGGACCAAGTGAGGACGCGTCAAATTCACATATTTCACTTTCTCTTCTCAGTGATAAGAATCCTGTAGATGTTCATACGTTGTAACTTTTTATGTTCCGGAGAAATGCACACTGGTTTTGTGACGTTTTCATGGAATATGTTCAGGCAGGCCTTGATTTTCCAAAAGAGTGAACCAAGTGAGGAGGACTGAGAGTCAAATGTTGGAGGTGTACTTCTCAGGGATAAGTATCCTACAGAAGATTCTGTAGTGTTACGCTTTGTGTTCAGGAGAAGATCATCCTCGTTTTGCGACATTCGCACATAACATGTTCAGGCAGGCCATGATTTTCCAAAAGAGTGAACCAAGTGCGGAGGATTCAGAGTCAAATGTTGGCATTTCACTTCTTAGGGATAAGTATCCTAGAGAAGTTCCTAAACTGTAATTTTTTGTTCAGGCGAAAATCATTCTTGTTTTCTGACATTTGAATGGCACATGTTCACACAGGCCATGATTTCACAAAATAGAGAACCAAGTGCGGAGGACTCAGAGTTAAATGCTGCAGTGCGCTTGTTTAGGAGAAGTATCGTACACAAGTTTTATATTGTAACTCTTTGTGTTTCAGGAGGAAAGCCCACTTGTTTTAGGACGTTTCCATGAAACGTGTTCATGCATGTCATTCCCTTCGAAAACAGTGAACCAAGTGAAGAGGATCAAAGTCATATGTAGCATGTGCACTTCTTTGGGAAGTCATGTGCAGATGTGCACTTCTTTCTTATAAGTGTTTCCTACACAGGATTTCTACACTGTAACACTTTGTATTCTGGAGAAAACAACATTTGTTTTGTTGCTGATTCTCACCAACTATGTTCAGGCTTGTAATGAGCTGGAAAATAGTGACCAAGTGAGGACGGTCTAATTCACATATTTCAATTCTCTTCTCAGTGATAAGAATCCTGTAGATGTTAAAAGTTGTAACTTTTAGTTAAGGGAGAAATGCACACTGGTTTTGTGACGTTTTCATGGAAAATGTTCACGCAGGCCTTGATTTTCCAAAAGAGTGAACCAAGTGAGGAGAAATGAGAGTACAAATGTTGGAGGTGTGTACTTCTCAGGATACGTATCCTACGGAAGATTCTGTAGTGTTACGTTTGTGTTCAGGAGAAGATCATCCTCGTATTTGCGACCTTCGCACATAACATGTTCACGAGGCCCTGATTTTCCAAAGAGTGAACCAAGTGCGGAGGATTCAGAGTCAAATGTTGGCATTTCACTTCTTAGGGATAAGTATCCTAGAGAAGTTCCTAAACTGTAACTTTTGTGTTCAGGCGAAAATCATTCTTGTTTTCTGACATTTGAATGGCACATGTTCACACAGGCCATGATTTCACAAAATAGAGAACCAAGTGCGGAGGTCAGAGTTAAATGCTGCAAGTGCGCTTGTTTAGGAGAAGTATCGTACACAAGTTTTATATTGTACCTCTTTGTGTTCAGGAGGAAAGCACACTTGTTTTAGGACGTTTCATGAAAACGTGTTCATGCATGTCGTTCCCTTCGAAAACAGTGAACCAAGTGAAGAGGACTCACAGTCATATGTAGCATGTGCACTTCTTTGGGAAGTCATGTGCAGCATGTGCACTTCTTTCAGATAAGTATCCTACACAGGTTTCTAGACTGTAACAGTTTGTATTCTGGAGAAAACAACATTTGTTTTGTGCTGATTCTACCAACTATGTTCAGGCTTGTAATGAGCTGGAAAATAGGGACCAAGTGAGGACGCGTCAAATTCACATATTTCACTTTCTCTTCTCAGTGATAAGAATCCTGTAGATGTTCATACGTTGTAACTTTTTATGTTCCGGAGAAATGCACACTGGTTTTGTGACGTTTTCATGGAATAT
>JALPQD010000575.1:1063825-1104395 GCA_023101885.1 Typhlomys cinereus
ATATTCCATGAAAACGTCACAAAACCAGTGTGCATTTCTCCGGAACATAAAAAGTTACAACGTATGAACATCTACAGGATTCTTATCACTGAGAAGAGAAAGTGAAATATGTGAATTTGACGCGTCCTCACTTGGTCCCTATTTTCCAGCTCATTACAAGCCTGAACATAGTTGGTAGAATCAGCACAAAACAAATGTTGTTTTCTCCACAATACAAAGTGTTACGTCTAGAAACCTGTGTAGGATACTTATCTGAAAGACGTGCACATGCTGCACATGACTTCCCAATGAAGTGCACATGGATATATGACTCTGAGTCCTCTTCACTTGGTTCACTATTTTCGAAGGGAACGACACGCCTGAACACGTTTCATGGAAAGGTCGTAAAACAAGTGTGATTTCCTCCTGAACACAAAGAGTTACAATATTGAAACTTCTGTTCAATACTTCTCCTGAAGAAGCGCACTTGCAACATTTAACTCAGAGTCCTCCACACTTTGTTCTCTATTTTGTGAAATCATGGCCTGTGTGAACATGTGCCATTCCAATGTCAGAAAACAAGTATGATTTTCGCCTGAACTCAAAAGTTACAGTTTAGGAACTTCTCTAGGATACTTATCCCTAAGAAATGAAATGCCAACATTTGACTCTGAATCCTCCGCACTCAGTTCACTCTTTTGGAAAATCATGGCCTGCGTGAACATGTTATGTGCAAATGTCGCAAAACGAGGATGATCTTCTCCTGAACACAAAGCGTAACACTACAGAATCTTCTGTAGGATAATTATCCCTGAGAAGTGCACCTCCAACATTTGACTCTCCATGTTCTCACTTGGTTCACTGTTTTAAAAAAGCAAGTCCTGCGTGAAATATTCCATGAAAACGTCACAAAACCAGTGTGAATTTCTCTTGAACATAAAAAGGTACAACTTATGAACATCTACAGGATTCTTATCACTGAGAAGAGAAAGTGAAACATGTGAATTTGACACGTCCTGACGTGGTCACTACTTTCAAGCTCTTACAAGACTAAATATCGTTGGTAGAATCAGCACAAAACAAATGTTGTTTTCTCGAGAATACAAAGTTTTACATCTAGAAACCTGTGTAGCATACTTATCCCAAAGGATTGCATATGGTACATATATGACTGTGCGTCCTCTTCACTTGGTTCACTGTTTTGGAAGGGAACGATATGCATGAACATGTTTAATGGAAGCGTCGTAAACCAGTATGATTTCCTCCTGAACACAAAGTTACAATATAGAAACTTCTGTACGATACTTCTCCTAAAGAAGTGCATTTGCCACATTTAACTCAGAGTCCTCCTCACTTGGTCTCTATTTTGTGAAATCATGGCGTGTGTGATCATGTGCCATTCACAGGTCAGAAACAAAATGATTTTCGCCTGAGCACAAAAGTAACAGTTTAGGAACTTCTCTAGGATACTTATCCCTAAGAAGTGAAATGCCAACATTTGACACTGAATGCTCCGCACTTGCTGCAATCTTTTGGAAAATCATGGCCGGCGTGAACATGTTATGTGCGAATGTCGCAAAACGAGGATGATCTTCTCCTGAACTCAAAGCGTAAAACTACAGAATCTTCTGTAGGATACTTATCCCTGAGAAGTGCACCTCCACTTTTGACTCTCAGTCCTCCTCACTTGGTTCACTATTTTGGAAAATCAAGGCCTGCGTGAACATAGTCCATGAAAACGACACAAAACCAGTGTATTTCTCCTCAACGTAAAAAGTTACACGTATGAACATCTACAGGATTCTTATCACTGAGCAGAGAAAGTGAAACATGTGAATTTGACGCGTCCTCACTTGGTCACTATTTTCAAGCTCATTACAAGCCTGAACATAGTTGGTAGAATCAGCACAAAACAAATGTCGTTTTCTACAGAATACAAAGTTTTACATCTAGAAACCTGTGTAGGATACTTATCCGAAAGAAGTGCACATGCTGCACATGACTTCCCAAAGAAGTGCACATGCTACATTGACTGTGAGTCTCTCATCACTTGGTTCACTATTTTCGAAGGGAACGACATGCATGAACATGTTTCATGGAGACTTCGTAAAACAAGTGTAATTTCCTCCTGAACACAGAGTTACATATAGAAACTTCTGTACGATACTTCTCCTGAAGCGCACACTTGCAAGATTTAACTCTGAGTCCTCCGCACTTGGTTCTCTATTTTGTGAAATCATGGCCTGTGTGAACATGTGCCATTCAAGGTCAGAAACAAGTATGATTTTCGCCTGAACACAAAAGTTACAGTTTAGGAACTTCTCTAGGATACTTATCCCTAAGAAGGGAAATGTCAACATTTGACTCTGAATCCTCGGCACTTGGTTCATTCTTTATGAAAATCATGGCCTGCGTGAACATGTTTATGCGAATGTCTCAAAACAAGTATGATAGTCTCATGAACACAAAGTGTAACACTATAGAATCTTCTGTAGGATACTTATCCCTGAGAAGTACACCTCCAACATTTGACTCTTAGTCCTCTTCATTTGGTTGACTCTTTTGGAAAATCAAGCCTGTGTGAACATTCCATGAAAACGTCACAAAACCAGTGTGAATTTTCTCCTGAACATAAAAATTACAACGTATGAACATCTACAGGATTCTTATCACTGAGCAGAAAAAGTGAAACATGTGAATTTGACGCATCATCCTTGGTCACTATTTTCAAGCTCATTACAAGCCTGAACATAGTTGGTACAATCAGCCAAAAAACAAATGTTTTCTCCAGAATACAAAGTTTTACAGTCTAGAAACCTGTGTAGGATACTAATCCGAAAGAAGTGCACAGGCTGCACTTGATTTCCCAAAGAAGTGCACATGCTACATATGACTGTGAGTCCCATCACTTGGTTCACTATTTCGAAGGGAACGACATGCATGAAACATGTTTCATGGAAACGTCGTAAAACAAGTGTGATTAACTACTGAACACAAAGAGTAACAATATAGAAACTTCTGTACGATACTTCTCTTAAAGAAGTGCACTTGCAACATTTAACTCTGAGTCCTCTTCAACTTGTTCTCTATTTTGTGAAATCATGGCCTGTGGAAACATGTGCCATACAATGTCAGAAAACAAGTATGATTTTCGCCTGAACACAAAAGTTACAGTTTAGGAACTTCTCTAGGATACTTATCCCTAAGAAGTGAAATGCAAATTTTGACTCTGAATCTTCCGCACTTGGTTCACTCTTTTGGAAAATCATGGCCTGCGTGAACATGTCATATGCGAATGTCGCAAAATGAGTATGATCTTGTCCTGAACACAAAGTGTAACACTACAGAATCTTCTGTAGGATACTTATCCCTGAGGAGTGCACCTCCAATATTTGACTCTCTGTCCTACTCACTTGGTTCACTTTTGGAAAATCAAGGCCTGCGTGAACATATTTCATGAAAACGTCACAACACCAGTGTGAATTTCTCCTGAACATAAAAAGTACAACGTATGAACACCTACAGGATTCTTATCACTGAGAAGAGAAAGTGAAACATGTGAATTTGACGTGTCCTGACGTGGTCAGTATTTTCAAGCTTATTACAAGCCTGAATATCGTTGGTAGAATCAGCACAAAACAAATGTTGTTTTCTCCAGAATACAAAGTTTTACAGTCTAGAAACCTGTGTAGGATACTTATCCCAAAGAAGTGCACATGCTGCACATGACTTCCCAAAGAAGTGCACATGCTACATATGACTGTGAGTCCTCTTCACTTGGTTCCCTATTTTCGAAGGGAATGACATGCATGAACATGTTTCATGGAAACGTTGTAAAACAAGTGTGATTTCTTCCTGAACACAAAGAGTTGTAATATAGAAACTTCTGTACGATACTTCTCCTAAAGAAGTGCACTTGCAACATTTAACTCTGAGTCCTCCGCACTTGGTTCTCTATTTTGTGAAATCATGGCCTGTGTGAATATGTGCCATTCCAGTGTCAGAAAACAAGTATGATTTTCGCCTCAACACAAAAGTGACAGTTTAGGAACTTCTCTAGGATACTTATCCCTAAGAAGTGAAATGCCAACATTTGACTCTGAATCCTCCGCACTTGGTTCACTCTTTTGGAAAATCATGGCCTGCGTGAACATGTTATGTGCGAATGTCGCAAAACGAGGATGATCTTCCCTGAACACAAAGCGTAACACTACAGAATCTTCTGTAGGATACTTATCCCTGAGAAGTGCACCTCCAACATTTGACTCTCAGTCCTCCTCACTTGGTTCACTATTTTGGAAAATCAAGGCCTGCGTGAACATATTCCATGAAAACGTCACAAAACCAGTGGCAATTCTCCGCAACATAAAAAGTTACAACGTATGAACATCTACAGGATTCTTATCACTGAAGAGAAAGTGAAACATGTGATTTGGACGCGTCCTCACTTGGTCACTATTTTCAAGCTCATTAAAGCCTGAACATAGTTTGTAGAATCAGCACAAAACAAATGTTGTTTTCTCCAGAATACAAACTTTTACAGTCTAGAAACCTGTGTAGGTACTTATCCGAAAGAAGTGCACATGCTGCACATGACTTCCAAAAGCAGTGCACATGCTACATATGACTATGAGTCCTCTTCACTTGGTTCATTATTTTCGAAGGGAACGACATGCTGAACATGTTTCATGGAAACGTCGTAAAACAAGTATGATTCCTCCTGAACACAAAGAGTTACAATATAGAAACTTCTGTACGATACTTCTCCTGAAGCGCACTTGCAACATTTAACTCTGAGTCCTCCGCACTTGGTTCTCTATTTTGTGAATCATGGCCTGTGTGAATATGTGCCATTCCAATGTCAGAAAACAAGTATTATTTTCGCCTGAAACAAAAGTTACAGTTTAGGAACTTTCTAGGATACTTATACCTACGAAGTGAAATGCCAACATTTGACTCTGAATCCTCCGCACTTGGTTCACTCTTTTGGAAAATCATGGCCTGCGTGAACATGTTATGTGCGAATGTCGCAAAACGAGGATGATCTCTCCTGAACAAAAAGCGTAACACTACAGAAACTTCTGTAGGATACTTATCCCTGAGAAGTGCACCTCCAATACTTGACTCTCAGTCCTCCTGACTTGGTTCACTATTTTGGAAAATCAAGGCCTGCGTGAACATAGTCCATGAAAACATCACAAAACCAGTGTGAATTTCTCCTGAACATAAAAAGTTACAACGTATGAACATCTACAGGATTCTTATCACTGAGAAGAGAAGTGAAACATGTGAATTGCGCGTCCTCACTTGTCACTATTTTCAAGCTCATTACAAGCCTGAATATAGTTGGTAGATCAGCACAAAACAAATGTTGTTTTCTCCAGAATAAAGATTTACAGTCTAGAAACCTGTGTAGGATACTTATCCAAAGAAGTGACATGCTGCACATGACTTCCCAAAGAAGTTGCCATGCTACATATGATTGTGAGTCCTCTTCACTTGGTTCACTATTTTCGAAGGGAACGACATGCATGAACATGTTTCATGGAAACGTCAAAACAAGTGTGATTTCCTCCTGAACACAAAGACTTACAATATAGAAACTTCTGTACGATACTTCTCCTAAAGAAGCGCACTTGCAACATTTAACTCTGAGTCCTCCGCACTTGGTTCTCTATTTTGTGAAATCATGGCTCTGTGAACATGTGCCATTCAATGTCAGAAACAAGTATGATTTTCGCCTGAACACAAAATTTACAGATTAGGAACTTCTCTAGGATACTTCTCCCTAAGAAGTGAAATCCAACTTTGACTCTGAATCCTCCGCACTTGGTTCACTCTTTTGGAAAATCATGGCCTGCGTGAACATGTTATATGCGAATGTCGCAAAACGATGATCATCTCCTGAACACAAAGCGTAACACTACAGAACTTCTGTAGGATACTTATCCCTGAGAAGTCACCTCCAACATTTGACTCTCAGTCCTCCTGACTTGGTTCACTATTTTGGAAAATCAAGGCCTGCGTGAACATATTCCATGAAAACAACACAAAACCAGTGTGAATTTCTCCTGCACATAAAAAGTTATAACGTATGAACATCTACAGGATTCTTATCACTGAGAAGAGAAAGTGAACATGTGAATTGGACGCGTCCTCACTTCGTCACTATTTTCAAGCTCATTACAAGCCTGAACAGGGTTGGTAGAATCAGCCAAAACAAATGTTGTTTTCTCCAGAGTACAAAGTTTTACAGTCTAGAAACCTGTGCGGGATACTTATCCGAAAGAAGTTCATATGCTGCACATGACTTCCCAAAGAAGTGCACACGCTACATATGACTGTGAGTCCTCTTACTTGGTTCACTATATTTTCGAAGGGAACGACATGCATGAACATGTTTCATGGAAACGTCGTAAAACAAGTGTGATTTCCTCCTGAACACAAAGAGTTACAATATAGAAACTTCTGTACGATACTTCTCCTAAAGAAGTGCACTTGCAACATTTAACTCTGAGTCCTCCGCACTTGGTTCTCTATTTTGTGAAATCATGGCCTGTGTGAACATGTGCCATTCACATGTCAGAAAACAAGTATGATTTTCGCCTGACACAAAGTTACAGTTTAGGAACTTCTCTAGGATACTTACCCTAAGAAGTGAAATGCCAACATTTGACTGAATCCTCCGCACTGGTTCACTCTTTTGGAAAATCAGGGCCTGCGTGAACATGTTATGTGCGAATGTCGCAAAACGAGGATGATCTTCTCCTGAACACAAAGCGTAACACTACAGAATCTTCTGTAGGATACTTATCCCTGAGAAGTGCACCTCCAACATTTGACTCTCAGTCCTCCTACTTGGTTCACTCTTTTGGAAAATCAAGGCCTGCGTGAACATATTCCATGAAACGTCACAAAACCAGTGTGCATTTCTCCGGAACATAAAAAGTTACAACGTATGAACATCTACAGGATTCTTATCACTGAGAAGAGAAAGTGAAACATGTGAATTGACGCGTCCTCACTTGGTCACTACTTTTCAAGCTCATTACAAGTCTGAACTAGTTGGTAGAATCAGCACAAAACAAATGTGTTTCTCCAGAATACAAGTTTTACAGTCTAGAAACCTGTGTAGGATACTTATCCGAAAGAAGTGCACATGCTGCACATGACTTCCCAAAGAAGTGCACATGCTACATATGACTGTGAGTCCTCTTCACTTGGTTCACTATTTTCGAAGGGAACGACATGCATGAACATGTTTCATGGAAACGTCGTAAAAAAGTGTGATTTCCTCCTGAACACAAAGAGTTACAATATAGAAACTTCTGTACGATACTTCTCCTAAAGAAGCGCACTTGCAACATTTAACTCTGAGTCCTCCGCACTTGGTTCTCTATTTTGTGAAATCATGGCCTGTGTGAATATGTGCCATTCCCATGTCAGAAAACAAGTATGATTTTCGCCTGAACACAAAAGTTACAGTTTAGGAACTTCTCTAGGATACTTATCCCTAAGAAGTGAAATGCCAACATTTGACTCTGAACCCTCGCACTTGGTTCACTCTTTTGGAAAATCATGGTCTGCGTGAACATGTTATGTGAGAATATCGCAAAACGTGGATGATCTTCTCCTGAACACAAAGCGTAACACAACAGAATCTTCTGTAGGATACTTATCCCTGAGAAGTGCACCTCCAACATTGGACTCTCAGTCCTCCTTACTTGGTTCACTGTTTTGGAAAATCAAGGCCTGCGTGAACATATTCCATGAACACGTCCAAAACCAGTGTGAATTTCTCCTGAACATAAAAAGTTACAACGTATGAACATCTACAGGATTCTTATCACTGAGAAGAGAAAGTGAAACATGTGAATTTGACGGGTCCTCACTTGTCGCTATTTACAAGCTCATTACAAGCATGAACATAGTTGGTAGAATCAGCACAAACAAATGTTGTTTTCTCCAGAATACAAAGTTTACAGTCTAGAAACCTGTGTAGGATACTATCCGAACGAAGTGCACATGCTGCTCATGACTTCCCAAAGAAGTGCACATGCTACATATGCCTGTGAGTCCTTTCACTTGGTTCACTGTTTTCGAAGGGAACGACATGCATGAACATGTTTCATGGAAACGTCGTAAAACAAGTGTGATTTCCTCCTGAACACAAAGAGTTACAATATAGAAACTTCTGTACGATACTTGTCCTAAAGAAGCGCACTTGCAACATTTAACTCTGAGTCCTCCGCACTTGGTTCTCTATTTTGTGAAATCATGGCCTGTGTGAACATGCCATCCAATGTCAGAAAACAAGTATGATTTTCGCCTGAACACAAAAGTTACAGTTTAGGAACTTCTCTAGGATACTTATCCCTAAGAAGTGAAATGCCAACATTTGACTCTGAATGCTCCACACTTGGTTCACTCTTTTGGAAACTCATGGCGTGCCTGAACATGTTATGTGCGAATGTCGAAACGAGGATGATCTTCTCCTGAACACAAAGCGTAACACTACAGAATCTTCTGTAGGATACTTATCCCTGAGAAGTGCACCTCCAACATTTGACTCTCAGTCCTCCCTACTTGGTTCACTTTTGGAAAATCAAGGCCTGCGTGAACATATTCCATGAAAACGTCACAAAACCAGTGTGAATTTCTCCGGAACATAAAAAGTTACAACGTATGAACATCTACAGGATTCTTATCACTGAGAAGAGAAAGTGAAACATGTGAATTGGACGCTCCTCACTTGGTCACTATTTTCAAGCTCATTACTAGCCTGAACATAGTTGGTAGAATCAGCACAAAACAAATGTTGTTTTCTCCACAATACAAAGTTACAGTCTAGAAACCTGTGTAGGATATCCGAAAGAAGTGCACATGCTGCACATGACTTCCCAAAGAAGTGCACATGATATATGACTGTGAGTCCTCTTCACTTGGTTCACTATTTTCGAAGGGAACGACATGCATGAACGTTTCATGGAAACGTCGTAAAACAAGTGTGATTTCCTCCTGAACACAAAGAGTTACAATATTGAAACTTCTGTACTACTTCTCCTGAAGAAGCGCACTTGCAACATTTAACTCTGAGTCCTCCACACTTGTTCTCTATTTTGTGAAATCATGGCCTGTGTGAACATGTGCCATTCCAATGTCAGAAAACAAGTATGATTTTCGCCTGAACCAAAAGTTACAGTTTAGGAACTTCTCTAGGATACTTATCCCTAAGAATGAAATGCCAACATTTGACTCTGAATCCTCCGCACTCAGTTCACTCTTTTGGAAAATCATGGCCTGCGTGAACATGTTATGTGCGAATGTCGCAAAACGAGGATGATCTTCTCCTGAACACAAAGCGTAACACTACAGAATCTTCTGTAGGATACTTATCCCTGAGAAGTGCACCTCCAACATTTGACTCTCAGTCCTCACTTGGTTCACTGTTTTAAAAAAGGCCTGCGTGAACATATTCCATGAAAACGTCACAAAACCAGTGTGAATTTCTCTGAACATAAAAAGTACAACGTATGAACATCTACAGGATTCTTATCACTGAGAAGAGAAAGTGAAACATGTGAATTTGACACGTCCTCACTTGGTCACTATTTTCAAGCTCATTACAAGACTAAATAGTTGGTAGAATCAGCACAAAACAAATGTTGTTTCTCCAGAATACAAAGTTTTACATCTAGAAACCTGTGTAGATACTTATCCAAAGGATTGCATATGGTACATATATGACTGTGCGTCCTCTTCACTTGGTTCACTTTTCGAAGGGAACGATGCATGAACATGTTTCATGGAACGTCGTAAACAGTATGATTTCCTCCTGAACACAAACAGTTACAATATAGAAACTTCTGTACGATACTTCTCCTAAAGAAGTGCACTTGCACATTTAACTCTGAGTCCTCCTCACTTGGTCTCTATTTTGTGAAATCATGGCTGTGTGAACATGTGCCATTCACATGTCAGAAAACAAGTATGATTTTCGCCTGCACAAAAGTACAGTTTAGGAACTTCTCTAGGATACTTATCCCTAAGAAGTGAAATGCCAACATTTGACTCTGAATCCTCCGCACTTGGTTACTCTTTTGGAAAATCATGGCCTGCGTGAACATGTTATGTGCGAATGTCGCAAAACGAGGATGATCTTCTCCTGAACACAAAGCGTAACACTACAGAATCTTCTGTAGGATACTTATCCCTGAGAAGTGCACCTCCACTTTGACTCTCAGTCCTCCTCACTTGGTTCACTATTTTGGAAAATCAAGGCCTGCGTGAACATAGTCCATGAAAACGACACAAAACCAGTGTATTTCTCTCCGAACAAAAAGTTACACGTATGAACATCTACAGGATTCTTATCACTGAAGAGAAAGTGAAACATGTGAATTTGACGCGTCCTCACTTGGTCACTATTTTCAAGCTCATTACAAGCCTGAACATAGTTGGTAGAATCAGCACAAAACAAATGTGTTTTCTCCAGAATACAAAGTTTTACATCTAGAAACCTGTGTAGGATACTTATCCGAAAGAAGTGCACATGCTGCACATGACTTCCCAAAGAAGTGCACATGCTACATATGACTGTGAGTCTTCATCACTTGGTTCACTATTTTCGAAGGGAACGACATGCATGAACATGTTTCATGGAGACTTCGTAAAACAAGTGTAATTTCCTCCTGAACACAAAGAGTTACATATAGAAACTTCTGTACGATACTTCTCCTGAAGAAGCACACTTGCAAGATTTAACTCTGAGTCCTCCGCACTTGGTTCTCTATTTTGTGAAATCATGGCCTGTGTGAACATGTGCCATTCATGTCAGAGAAACAAGTATGATTTTCGCCTGAACACAAAAGTTACAGTTTAGGAACTTCTCTAGGATACTTATCCCTAAGAAGAAATGTCAACATTTGACTCTGAATCCTCGCACTTGGTTCATTCTTTTGAAAATCATGGCCTGCGTGAACATGTTATATGCGAATGTCAAAACAAGATGATAGTCTCTGAACACAAAGTGTAACACTATAGAATCTTCTGTAGGATACTTATCCCTGAGAAGTACACCTCCAACATTTGACTCTAGTCCTCTTCATTTGGTTGACTCTTTTGGAAAATCAACCTGTGTGAACATATTCCATGAAAACGTCACAAAACCAGTGTGAATTTCTCCTGAACATAAAAATTACAACGTATGAACATCTACAGGATTCTTATCACTGAGCAGAAAAGTGAAACATGTGAATTGACGCATCTCCTTGGTCACTATTTTCAAGCTCATTACAAGCCTGAACATAGTTGGTACAATCAGCCAAAAACAAATGTTTTTTCTCCAGAATACAAAGTTTTACAGTCTAGAAACCTGTGTAGGATACTATCCGAAAGAAGTGCACATGCTGCACTTGACTTCCCAAAGAAGTGCACATGCTACATATGACTGTGAGTCCTTCACTTGGTTCACTATTTTCGAAGGGAACGACATGCATGAACATGTTTCATGGAAACGTCGTAAAACAAGTGTGATTAACTACTGAACACAAAGAGTACAATATAGAAACTTCTGTACAATACTTCTCTAAAGAAGTGCACTTGCAACATTTAACTCTGAGTCCTCGCACTTGTTCTCTATTTTGTGAAATCATGGCCTGTGAACATGTGCCATACAATGTCAGAAAACAAGTATGATTTTCGCCTGAACACAAAAGTTACAGTTTAGGAACTTCTCTAGGATACTTATCCCTAAGAAGTGAAATGCAAATTTGACTCTGAATCTTCCGCACTTGGTTCACTCTTTTGGAAAATCATGGCCTGCGTGAACATGTCATATGCGAATGTCGCAAAACGAGTATGATCTTGTCCTGAACACAAAGTAACACTACAGAATCTTCTGTAGGATACTTATCCCTGAGAGTGCACCTCCAATATTTGACTCTCTGTCCTACTCACTTGGTTCACTGTTTTGGAAAATAAGGCCTGCGTGAACATATTCATGAAAACGTCACAACCAGTGTGAATTTCTCCTGAACATAAAAAGTACAACGTATGAACCTACAGGATTCTTATCACTGAGAAGAGAAAGTGAAACATGTGAATTTGACGTGTCCTGACGTGGTCAGTATTTTCAAGCTATTACAAGCCTGAATATCGTTGGTAGAATCAGCACAAAACAAATGTTGTTTTCTCCAGAATACAAAGTTTTACAGTCTAGAAACCTGTGTAGGATACTTATCCAAAGAAGTGCACATGCTGCACATGACTTCCCAAAGAAGTGCACATGCTACATATGACTGTGAGTCCTCTTCACTTGGTTCCTATTTTCGAAGGGAACGACATGCATGAACATGTTTCTTGGAAACGTTGTAAAACAAGTGTGATTTCTTCCTGAACACAAAGAGTTGCAATATAGAAACTTCTGTACGATACTTCTCCTAAAGAAGTGCACTTGCAACATTTAACTTGAGTCCTCCGCACTTGGTTCTCTATTTTGTGAAATCATGGCCTGTGTGAATATGTGCCATTCCAGTGTCAGAAAACAAGTATGATTTTCGCCTCAACACAAAAGTACAGTTTAGGAACTTCTCTAGGATACTTATCCCTAAGAAGTGAAATGCCAACATTTGACTCTGAATGCTCCGCACTTGGTTCACTCTTTTGGAAAATCATGGCCTGCGTGAACATGTTATGTGCGAATGTCGCAAAACGAGGATGATCTTCCCTGAACACAAAGCGTAACACTACAGAATCTTCTGTAGGATACTTATCCCTGAGAAGTGCACCTCCAACATTTGACTCTCAGTCCTCCTCACTTGGTTCACTATTTTGGAAAATCAAGGCCTGCGTGAACATATTCCATGAAAACGTCACAAAACCAGTGGAATTCTCCGCAACATAAAAAGTTACAACGTATGAACATCTACAGGATTCTTATCACTGAAAGAGAAAGTGAAACACGTGATTTGGACGCGTCCTCACTTGGTCACTATTTTCAAGCTCATTACAAGCCTGAACATAGTTGTAGAATCAGCACAAAACAAATGTTGTTTTCTCCAGAATACAAACTTTTACAGTCTAGAAACCTGTGTAGGTATATACGAAAGAAGTGCACATGCTGCACATGACTTCCAAAGCAGTGCACATGCTACATATGACTATGAGTCCTCTTCACTTGGTTCACTATTTTCGAAGGGAACGACATGCTGAACATGTTTCATGGAAACGTCGTAAAACAAGTATGATTCCTCCTGAACACAAAGAGTTACAATATAGAAACTTCTGTACGATACTTCTCCTAGAAGCGCACTTGCAACATTTAACTCTGAGTCCTCCGCACTTGGTTCTCTATTTTGTGAAATCATGGCCTGTGTGAATATGTGCCATTCCAATGTCAGAAAACAAGTATATTTTCGCCTGAAACAAAAGTTAAGTTTAGGAACTTCTAGGATACTTATACCTAAGAAGTGAAATGCCAACATTTGACTCTGAATCCTCCGCACTTGGTTCACTCTTTTGGAAAATCATGGCCTGCGTGAACATGTTATGTGCGAATGTCGCAAAACGAGGATGATCCTCTCCTGAACAAAAGCGTAACACTACAGAACTTCTGTAGGATACTTATCCCTGAGAAGTGCACCTCCAAACTTGACTCTCAGTCCTCCTGACTTGGTTCACTATTTTGGAAAATCAAGGCCTGCGTGAACATAGTCCATGAAAACATCACAAAACCAGTGTGAATTTCTCCTGAACATAAAAAGTTACAACGTATAAACATCTACAGGATTCTTATCACTGAGAAGAGAACGTGAAACATGTGAATTGTGCGTCCTCACTTGTCACTATTTTCAAGCTCATTACAGCCTGAATATAGTTGGTAGAGTCAGCACAAAACAAATGTTGTTTTCTCCAGAATATAAAGATTTACAGTCTAAAACTGTGTAGGATACTTATCCAAAGAAGTACATGCTGCACATGACTTCCCAAAGAAGTGCCATGCTACATATGATTGTGAGTCCTCTTCACTTGGTTCACTATTTTCGAAGGGAACGACATGCATGAACATGTTTCATGGAAACGTCATAAAACAAGTGTGATTTCCTCCTGAACACAAAGACTTACAATATAGAAACTTCTGTACGATACTTCTCCTAAAGAAGCGCACTTGCAACATTTAACTCTGAGTCCTCCGCACTTGGTCTCTATTTTGTGAAATCATGGCCTCTGTGAACATGTGCCATTCAATGTCAGAAAACAAGTATGATTTTCGCCTGAACACAAAAGTTACAGATTAGGAACTTCTCTAGGATACTTCTCCCTAAGAAGTGAAATCCAACTTTTGACTCTGAATCCTCCGCACTTGGTTCACTCTTTTGGAAAATCATGGCCTGCGTGAACATGTTATATGCGAATGTCGCAAAACGATGATCATCTCCTGAACACAAAGCGTAACACTACAGAAACTTCTGTAGGATACTTATCCCTCAGAAGTGCACCTCCAACATTTGACTCTCAGTCCTCCTGACTTGGTTCACTATTTTGGAAAATCAAGGCCTGCGTGAACATATTCCATGAAAACAACACAAAACCAGTGTGAATTTCTCCTGCACATAAAAAGTTATAACGTATGAACATCTACAGGATTCTTATCACTGAGAAGAGAAAGTGAAACATGTGAATTGGACGCGTCCTCACTTGGTCACTATTTTCAAGCTCATTACAAGTCTGAACATAGTTGGTAGAATCAGCCAAAACAAATGTTGTTTCTCCAGAATACAAAGTTTTACAGTCTAGAAACCTGTGCAGGATACTATCCGAAAGAAGTGCATATACTGCACATGACTTCCAAAGAAGTGCACATGCTACATATGACTGTGAGTCCTCTTCACTTGGTTCACTATTTTCGAAGGGAACGACATGCATGAACATGTTTCATGGAAACGTCGTAAAACAAGTGTGATTTCCTCCTGAACACAAAGAGTTACAATAAGAAACTTCTGTACGATACTTCTCCGAATAAAGCGCACTTGCAACATTTAACTCTGAGTCCTCCGCACTTGGTTCTCTATTTTGTGAAATCATGGCTGTGTGAACATGTGCCATTCACATGTCAGAAACAAGTATGATTTTCGCCTGAACACAAAAGTTACAGTTTAGGAACTTCTCTAGGATACTTATCCCTAGAAGTGAAATGCCAACTTTTGACTCTGAATCCTCCGCACTTGGTTCATTCTTTTGGAAAATCATGGCCTGCGTGACCATGTTATGTGCGATGTCGCAAAACGAGGATGATCTTCTCTTGAACACAAAGCGTAACACTACAGAATCTTCTGTAGGATACTTACCCTGAGAAGTGCACCTCCAACATTTGACTCTCAGTCCTCCTCACTTGGTTCACTCTTTTGGAAAATCAAGACCTGCGTGAACATATTCCATGAAAACGTCACAAAACCAGTGTGAATTTCTCCGCAACATAAAAAGTTACAACGTATGAACATCTACAGGATTCTTATCACTGAGAAGAGAAAGTGAAACATGTGAATTGGACGCGTCCTCACTTGGTCACTATTTTCAAGCTCATTACAAACCTGAATAGTTGGTAGAATCAGCACAAAACAAATGTTGTTTGCTCCAGAATACAAAGGTTTACAGTCTAGAAACCTGTTTCGGATACTTATCCGAACGAAGTGCACATGCTGCACATGACTTCCCAAAGAAGTGCACATGCTACATATGACTGTGAGTCTCTTCACTTGGTTCACTGTTTTCGAAGGGAAAGACATGCATGAACATGTTTCATGGAAACGTCGTAAAACAAGTGTGATTTCCTCCTGAAACAAAGAGTTACAATATAGAAACTTCTCATAAAAAAGTGCACCTGCAACATTTAACTCTGAGTCCTCCGCACTTGGTTCTCTATTTTGTGAAATCATGGCCTGTGTGAACATGTGCCATTCCAATGTCAGAAAACAAGTATGATTTTCGCCTCAATACAAAAGTTACAGTTTAGGAACTTCTCTAGGATACTTATCCTAAGAAGTAAATGCCAACTTTGACTCTGAATACTCCGCACTTGGTTCACCTTTTGGAAAATCATGGCCTGCGTGAACATGTTATATGCGAATGTCGCAAAACGAGGATGATCTTCTCCTGAACACAAAGCGTAACACTAGAGAATCTTCTGTAGGATACTTATCCCTGAGAAGTGCACCTCCAACATTTGACTCTCAGTCCTCCTCACTTGGTTCACTATTTTGGAAAATCAAGGCCTGCGTGAAATAGTCCATGAAAACGTCACCAAACCAGTGTGAATTTCTCCGCAACATAAAAAGTTACAACGTATGAACATTACAGGATTCTTATCACTGAGAAGAGAAAGTGAAACATGTGAATTGACGCGTCCTCACTTGTCACTATTTTCAAGCTCATTACAAGCCTGAACATAGTTGGTAGAATCAGCAAAAACAAATGTTGTTTTCTCCAGAATACAAAGTTTTACAGTCTAGAAACCTGTGCAGGATACTATCCGAAAGAAGTGCATATACTGCACATGACTTCCAAAGAAGTGCACATGCTACATATGACTGTCAGTCCTCTTCACTTGGTTCACTATTTTCGAAGGGAACGACATGCATGAACATGTTTCATGGAAACGTCGTAAAACAAGTGTGATTTCCTCCTGAACACAAAGAGTTACAATAAAGAAACTTCTGTACGATACTTCTCCGAAAAAGCGCACTTCCAACATTTAACTCTGAGTCCTCCGCACTTGGTTCTCTATTTTGTGAAATCATGGCCTGTGTGAACATGTGCCATTCACATGTCAGAAAACAAGTATGATTTTCGCCTGAACACAAAAGTTACAGTTTAGGAACTTCTCTAGGATACTTATCCCTGAAGTGAAATGCCAACTTTTGACTCTGAATCCTCCGCACTTGGTTCACTCTTTTGGAAAATCATGGCCTGCGTGAACATGTTATGTGCGAATGTCGCAAAACGAGGATGATCTTCTCCTGAACACAAAGCGTAACACTACAGAATCTTCTGTAGGATACTTACCCTGAGAAGTGCACCTGCAACATTTGACTCTCAGTCCTCTCACTTGGTTCACTATTTTGGAAAACCAAGGCCTGCGTGAACATATTCCATGAAAATCTCACAAAACCAGTGTGAATTTCTCCGCAACATAAAAAGTTACAACGTATGAACATCTACAGGATTCTTATCACTGAGAAGAGAAAGTGAAACATGTGAATTGGACGCGTCCTCACTTGGTCACTATTTTCAAGCTCATTACAAGCCTGAACATAGTTGGTAGAATCAGCACAAAACAAATGTTGTTTTCTCCTGAATACAAAGTTTTACAGTCTAGAAACCTGTGTAGGATACTTATCCGAAAGGAGTGCACATGCTGCACATGACTTCCCAATGAAGTGCACATATGACTGTGAGTCCTCTTCACTTGGTTCACTATTTTCGAAGGGAACGACATGCATGAACATGTTTCAGGAAATCGTAAAACAAGTGTGATTTCCTCCTGAACACAAAGAGTTACAATATAGAAACTTCTGTACGATACTTCTCCTAAAGAAGTGCACTTGCAACATTTAACTCTGAGTCCTCCGCACTTGGTCTCTATTTTGTGAAATCATGGCCTGTGTGAACATGTGCCATTCACATGTCAGAAAACAAGTATGATTTTCGCCTGACCACAAAGTTACAGTTTAGGAACTTCTCTAGGATACTTATCCCTAAGAAGTGAAATGCCAACATTTGACTCTGAATCCTCCACTTGGTTCACTCTTTTGGAAAATCATGGCCTGCGTGAACATGTTATGTGCGAATGTCGCAAAACGAGGATGATCTACTCCTGAACACAAAGCGTAACACTACAGAATCTTCTGTAGGATACTTATCCCTGAGAAGTGCACCCAACATTTGACTCTCAGTCCTCTTCACTTGGTTCACTATTTTGGAAAATCAAGGCCTGCGTGAACATATTCCATGAAAACATCACAAACCAGTGTGAATTTCTGCAACATAAAAAGTTACAACGTATGAACATCTACAGGATTCTTATCACTGAGAAGAGAAAGTGAAACATGTGAATTGGACGCGTCCTCACTTGGTCACTTTTCAAGCTCATTACAAGCCTGAACATAGTTGGTAGAATCACACAAAACAAATGTTGTTTTCTCCAGAATACAAAGTTTTACAGTCTAGAAACCTGTGTGGGATACTTATCCGAAAGAAGTGCACATGCTGCACATGACTTTTCAAAGAAGTGCACATGCTACATATGATTGTGAGTCCTCTTCACTTGGTTCACTATTTTCGAAGGGAACGACATGCATGAACATGTTTCATGGAAACGTCGTAAAACAAGTGTGATTTCCTCCTGAACACAAAGATTACAATACACAGACTTCTGTACGATACTTCTCCTAAAGAAGCGCACTTGCAACATTTAACTCTGAGTCCTCCGCACTTGGTTCTCTATTTTGTGAAATCATGGCCTGTGTGAACATGTGCCATTCCAATGTCAGAAAACAAGTATGATTTTCGCCTGAAACAAAAGTTACAGTTTAGGAACTTCTCTAGGATACTTATCCCTAAGAAGTGAAATGCCAACATTTGACTCTGAATCCTCGCCACTTGGTTCACTCTTTTGGAAATCATGGCCTGCGTGAACATGTTATGTGAGAATATCGCAAAACGTGGATGATCTACTACTGAACACAAAGCGTAACACAACAGAATCTTCTGTAGGATACTTATCCCTGAGAAGTGCACCTCCAACATTGGACTCTCAGTCCTCCTTACTTGGTTCACTGTTTTGGAAAATCAAGGCCTGCGTGAACACATTCCATGAACACATCACAAAACCAGTGTGAATTTCTCCGGAACATAAAAAGTTATAACGTATGAACATCTGCAGGATTCTTATCACTGAGAAGAGAAAGTGAAACATGTGAATTTGACGGGTCCTCACTTGGTCGCTATTTACAAGCTCAATACAAGCATGGACATAGTTGGTAGAATCAGCACAAAGCAAATGTTGTTTTCTCCAGAATACAAAAGTTTACAGTCTAGAAACCTGTGTAGGATACTTATACAAACGAAGTGCACATGCTGCTCATGACTTCCCAAAGAAGTGCACATGCTACATATGCCTGTGAGTCCTTTTCACTTGGTTCACTGTTTTCGAAGGGAACGACATGCATGAACATGTTTCATGGAAACGTCGTAAAACAAGTGTGATTTCCTCCTGAACACAAGAGTTACAATATAGAAACTTCTGTACGATACTTGTCCTAAAGAAGCGCACTTGCAACATTTAACTCTGAGTCCTCCGCACTTGGTTCTCTATTTTGTGAAATCATGGCCTGTGTGAACATATGCCATTCCAATGTCAGAAAACAAGTATGATTTTCGCCTGAACACAAAAGTTACAGTTTAGGAACTTCTCTAGGATACTTATCCCTAAGAAGTGAAAATGCCAACATTTGACTCTGAATGCTCCACACTTGGTTCACTCTTTTGGAAACTCATGGCGTGCCTGAACATGTTATGTGCGACTGTCACGAAACGAGGATGATCTTCTCCTGAACACAAAGCATAACACTACAGAATCTTCTGTAGGATACTTATCCTGAGAAGTGCACCTCCAAACATTTGACTCTCAGTCCTCCCTACTTGGTTCACTCTTTTGGAAATCAAGGCCTGCGTGAACATATTCCATGAAAACGTCACAAAACCAGTGTGAATTTCTCCGGAACATAAAAAGTTACAACGTATGAACAATTACAGGATTCTTATCACTGAGAAGAGAAAGTGAAACATGTGAATTGGACGCGTCCTCACTTGGTCACTATTTTCAAGCTCATTACTAGCCTGAACATAGTTGGTAGAATCAGCACAAAACAAATGTTGTTTTCTCCAGAATACAAAGGTTTACAGTCTAGAAACCTGTAAAGGATACTTATCCGAACGAAGTGCACATGCTGCTCATGACTTCCCAAAGAAGTGCACATGCTACATATGCCTGTGAGTCCTTTTCACTTGGTTCACTGTTTTCGAAGGGAACGACATGCATGAACATGTTTCATGGAAACGTCGTAAAACAAGTGTGATTTCCCTCCTGAACACAAAGAGTTACAATATAGAAACTTCTGTACGATACTTCTCCTAAAGAAGCGTACTTGCAAACATTTAATTCTGAGTCCTCTGCACTTGGTTCTCTATTTTGTGAAATCATGGCCTGTGTGAACATGTGCCATTCCAATGTCAGAAAACAAGTATGATTTTCGCCAGAACACAAAAGTTACAGTTTAGGAACTTCTCTAGGATACTTAACCCTAAGAATTGAAATGCCAACATTTGACGCTGAATCCTCCGCACTCAGTTCACTCTTTTGGAAAATCATGGCCTGCGTGAACATGTTATGTGCGAATGTCGCAAAACGAGGATGATCTTCTCCTGAACACAAAGCGTAACACTACAGAATGTTCTGTAGGATACTTATCCCTGAGAAGTGCACCTCCAACATTTGACTCTCAGTCCTCCCTACTTGGTTCACTCTTTTGGAAAATCAAGGCCTGCGTGAACATATTCCATGGAAACGTCACAAAACCAGTGTGAATTTCTCCGGAACATAAAAAGTTACAACGTATGAACATCTACAGGATTCTTATCACTGAGAAGAGAAAGTGAAACATGTGAATTTGACGCGTCCTCACTTGGTCACTACTTTTAAGCTCATTACAAGTCTGAACCTAGTTGGTAGAATCAGCACAAAACAAATGTGGTTTCTCCAGAATACAATGTTTTACAGTCTAGAAACCTGTGTAGGATACTTATCCGAAAGAAGTTCACATGCTGCACATGACTTCCCAAAGAAGTACACATACTACATATGACTGTGAGTCCTCTTCACTTGGTTCACTATTTTTGAAGGGAACGACATGCATGAACATGTTTCATGGAATCGTCGTAAAAACGTGTGATTTCCTCCTGAACACAAAGAGTTACAATATAGAAACTTCTGTACGATACTTCTCCTAAAGAAGCGCATTTGCAACATTTAATTCTGAGTCCTCTGCACTTGGTTCTCTATTTTGTGAAATCATGGCCTGTGTGAATATGTGCCTTTCACATGTCAGAAAACAAGTATGATTTTCACCTGAACACAAAAGTTACAGTTTAGGAACTTCTCTAGGATACTTATCCCTAAGAAGTGAAATGCCAACATTTGACTCTGAATCCTCTGCACTTGGTTCACTCTTTTGGAAAATCATGGCTTGCGAGAACATGTTATGTGAGAATATCGCAAAACGTGGATGATCTTCTCCTGAACACAAAGCGTAACACAACAGAATCTTCTGTAGGATACTTATCCCTGAGAGTGCACCTCCAACATTGGACTCTCAGTCCTCCTTACTTGGTTCACTGTTTTGGAAAATCAAGGCCTGTGTGAACATATTCCATGAACACGTCCCAAAACCAGTGTGAATTTCTCCTGAACATAAAAAGTTACAACGTATGAACATCTACAGGATTCTTATCACTGAGAAGAGAAAGTGAAACATGTGAATTTGACGGGTCCTCACTTTGTCGCTATTTACAAGCTCATTACAAGCATGAACATAGTTGGTAGAATCAGCACAAAACAAATGTTGTTTTCTCCAGAATACAAAGGTTTACAGTCTAGAAACCTGTGTAGGATACTTATCCGAACGAAGTGCACATGCTGCTCATGACTTCCCAAAGAAGTGCACATGCTACATATGCCTGTGAGTCCTTTTCACTTGGTTCACTGTTTTCGAAGGGAACGACATGCATGAACATGTTTCATGGAAACGTCGTAAAACAAGTGTGATTTCCTCCTGAACACAAAGAGTTACAATATAGAAACTTCTGTACGATACTTGTCCTAAAGAAGCGCACTTGCAACATTTAACTCTGAGTTCTCCGCACTTGGTTCTCTATTTTGTGAAATCATGGCCTGTGTGAACATATGCCAATCCAAAGTCAGAAAACAAGTATGATTTTCGCCTGAACACAAAAGTTACAGTTTAGGAACTTCTCTAGGATACTTATCCCTAAGAAGTGAAATGCCAACATTTGACTCTGAATGCTCCACACTTGGTTCACTCTTTTGGAAACTCATGGCGTGCCTGAACATGTTATGTGCGAATGTAACGAAACGAGGATGATCTTCTCCTGAACACAAAGCGTAACACTACAGAATCTTCTGTAGGATACTTATCCCTGAGAAGTGCACCTCCAACATTTGACTCTCAGTCCTCCCTACTTGGTTCACTCTTTTGGAAAATCAAGGCCTGCGTGAACATATTCCATGAAAACGTCACAAAACCAGTGTGAATTTCTCCGGAACATAAAAAGTTACAACATATGAACCTCTACAGGATTCTTATCACTGAGAAGAGAAAGTGAAACATGTGAATTGGACGCATCCTCACTTGGTCACTATTTTCAAGCTCATTACTAGCCTGAACATAGTTGGTAGAATCAGCACAAAACAAATGTTGTTTTCTCCACAATACAAAGTGTTACAGTCTAGAAACCTGTGTAGGATACTTATCTGAAAGACGTGCACATGCTGCACATGACTTCCCAATGTAGTGCACATGGGTATATGACTCTGAGTCCTCTTCACTTGGTTCACTATTTTCGAAGGGAACGACACGCCTGAACACGTTTCATGGAAAGGTCGTAAAACAAGTGTGATTTCCTCCTGAACACAAAGAGTTACAATATTGAAACTTCTGTTCAATACTTCTCCTGAAGAAGCGCACTTGCAACATTTAACTCAGAGTCCTCCACACTTTGTTCTCTATTTTGTGAAATCATGGCCTGTGTGAATATGTGCCATTCCAATGTCAGAAAACAAGTATGATTTTCGCCTGAACTCAAAAGTTACAGTTTAGGAACTTCTCTAGGATACTTATCCCTAAGAAATGAAATGCCAACATTTGACTCTGAATCCTCCGCACTCAGTTCACTCTTTTGGAAAATCATGGCCTGCGTGAACATGTTATGTGCGAATGTCGCAAAACGAGGATGATCTTCTCCTGAACACAAAGCGTAACACTACAGAATCTTCTGTAGGATAATTATCCCTGAGAAGTGCACCTCCCACATTTGACTCTCCATGTTCCTCACTTGGTTCACTCTTTTAAAAAAGCAAGTCCTGCGTGAAAATATTCCATGAAAACGTCACAAAACCAGTGTGAATTTCTCTTGAACATAAAAAGGTACAACTTATGAACATCTACAGGATTCTTATCACTGAGAAGAGAAAGTGAAACATGTGAATTTGACACGTCCTGACGTGGTCACTACTTTCAAGCTCATTACAAGACTGAATATCGTTGGTAGAATCAGCACAAAAACAAATGTTGTTTTCTCGAGAATACAAAGTTTTACAATCTAGAAACCTGTGTAGCATACTTATCCCAAAGGAGTGCATATGGTACATATATGACTGTGCGTCCTCTTCACTTGGTTCACTGTTTTGGAAGGGAACGATATGCATGAACATGTTTAATGGAAGCGTCGTAAACCATGTATGATTTCCTCCTGAACACAAACAGTTACAATATAGAAACTTCTGTACGATACTTCTCCTAAAGAAGTGCATTTGCCACATTTAACTCAGAGTCCTCCTCACTTGGGTCTCTATTTTGTGAAATCATGGCGTGTGTGATCATGTGCCATTCACAGGTCAGAAACAAATATGATTTTCGCCTGAGCACAAAAGTAACAGTTTAGGAACTTCTCTAGGATACTTATCCCTAAGAAGTGAAATGCCAACATTTGACTCTGAATCCTCCGCACTTGGTTTACTCTTTTGGAAAATCATGGCCTGCGTGAACATGTTATGTGCGAATGTCGCAAAACGAGGATGATCTTCTCCTGAACACAAAGCGTAACACTACAGAATCTTCTGTAGGATACTTATCCCTGAGAAGTGCACCTCCACCTTTTGACTCTCAGTCCTTCTCACTTGGTTCACTATTTGGAAAATCAAGGCCTGCGTGAACATAGTCCATGAAAACGACACAAAACCAGTGTTATTTTCTCCTCAACGTAAAAAGTTACCACGTATGAACATCTACAGGATTCTTATCACTGAGCAGAGAAAGTGAAACATGTGAATTTGACGCGTCCTCACTTGGTCACTATTTTCAAGCTCATTACAAGCCTGAACATAGTTGGTAGAATCAGCACAAAACAAATGTCGTTTTCTACAGAATACAAAGTTTTACAATCTAGAAACCTGTGTAGGATACTTATCCGAAGAAGTGCACATGCTGCACATGACTTCCCAAAGAAGTGCACATGCTACATTTGACTGTGAGTCTTCATCACTTGGTTCACTATTTTCGAAGGGAACGACATGCATGAACATGTTTCATGGAGACTTCGTAAAACAAGTGTAATTTCCTCCTGAACACACAGAGTTACCATATAGAAACTTCTGTACGATACTTCTCCTGAAGAAGCACACTTGCAAGATTTAACTCTGAGTCCTCCGCACTTGGTTCTCTATTTTGTGAAATCATGGCCTGTGTGAATATGTGCCATTCAAAGGTCAGAAACAAGTATGATTTTCGCCTGAACACAAAAGTTACAGTTTAGGAACTTCTCTAGGATACTTATCCCTAAGAAGGGAAATGTCAACATTTGACTCTGAATCCTCGGCACTTGGTTCATTCTTTATGAAAATCATGGCCTGCGTGAACATGTTATATGCGAATGTCTCAAAACAAGTATGATAGTCTCATGAACACAAAGTGTAACACTATAGAATCTTCTGTAGGATACTTATCCCTGAGAAGTACACCTCCAACATTTGACTCTTAGTCCTCTTCATTTGGTTGACTCTTTTGGAAAATCAAGTCCTATGTGAATATATTCCATGAAAACGTCACAAAACCAGTGTGAATTTCTCCTGAACATAAAAATTACAACGTATGAACATCTACAGGATTCTTATCACTGAGCAGAAAAAGTGAAACATGTGAATTTGACGCATCATCACTTGGTCACTATTTTCAAGCTCATTACAAGCCTGAACATAGTTGGTACAATCAGCCAAAAAACAAATGTTCTTTTCTCCAGAATACAAAGTTTTACAGTCTAGAAACCTGTGTAGGATACTAATCCAAAAGAAGTGCACAGGCTGCACTTGATTCCCAAAGAAGTGCACATGCTACATATGACTGTGAGTCCTCATCACTTGGTTCACTATTTTCGAAGGGAACGACATGCATGAATATGTTTCATGGAAACGTCGTAAAACAAGTGTGATTAACTACTGAACACAAAGAGTAACAATATAGAAACTTCTGTACAATACTTCTCTTAAAGAAGTGCACTTGCAACATTTAACTCTGAGTCCTCTTCAACTTGTTTCTCTATTTTGTGAAATCATGGCCTGTGGAAACATGTGCCATACAAATGTCAGAAAACAAGTATGATTTTCGCCTGAACACAAAAGTTACAGTTTAGGAACTTCTCTAGGATACTTATCCCTAAGAAGTGAAATGCAAATTTTGACTCTGAATCTTCCGCACTTGGTTCACTCTTTTGGAAAATCATGGCCTGCGTGAACATGTCATATGCGAATGTCGCAAAATGAGTATGATCTTGTCCTGAACACAAAGTGTAACACTACAGAATCTTCTGTAGGATACTTATCCCTGAGGAGTGCACCTCCAATATTTGACTCTCTGTCCTACTCACTTGGTTCACTGTTTTGGAAAATTAAGGCCTGCGTGAACATATTTCATGAAAACGTCACAACACCAGTGTGAATTTCTCCTGAACATAAAAAGGTACAACGTATGAACACCTACAGGATTCTTATCACTGAGAAGAGAAAGTGAAACATGTGAATTTGACGTGTCCTGACGTGGTCAGTATTTTCAAGCTTATTACAAGCCTGAATATCGTTGGTAGAATCAGCACAAAACAAATGTTGTTTTCTCCAGAATACAAAGTTTTACAGTCTAGAAACCTGTGTAGGATACTTATCCCAAAGAAGTGCACATGCTGCACATGACTTCCCAAAGAAGTGCACATGCTACATATGACTGTGAGTCCTCTTCACTTGGTTCCCTATTTTCGAAGGGAATGACATGCATAAACATGTTTCTTGGAAACGTTGTAAAACAAGTGTGATTTCTTCCTGAACACAAAGAGTTGCAATATAGAAACTTCTGTACGATACTTCTCCTAAAGAAGTGCACTTGCAACATTTAACTTTGAGTCCTCCGCACTTGGTTCTCTATTTTGTGAAATCATGGCCTGTGTGAATATGTGCCATTCCAGTGTCAGAAAACAAGTATGATTTTCGCCTCAACACAAAAGTGACAGTTTAGGAACTTCTCTAGGATACTTATCCCTAAGAAGTGAAATGCCAACATTTGACTCTGAATCCTCCGCACTTGGTTCACTCTTTTGGAATATCATGGCCTGCGTGAACATGTTATGTGCGAATGTCGCAAAACGAGGATGATCCTCTCCTGAACAAAAAGCGTAACACTACAGAAACTTCTGTAGGATACTTATCCCTGAGAAGTGCACCTCCAATACTTGACTCTCAGTCCTCCTGACTTGGTTCACTATTTTGGAAAATCAAGGCCTGCGTGAACATAGTCCATGAAAACGTCACAAAACCAGTGTGAATTTCTCCTGAACATAAAAAGTTACAACGTATGAACATCTACAGGATTCTTATCACTGAGAAGAGAACGTGAAACATGTGAACTGTGCGCGTCCTCACTTTGTCACTATTTTCAAGCTCATTACAGGCCTGAATATAGTTGGTAGAGTCAGCACAAAACAAATGTTGTTTTCTCCAGAATATAAAGATTTACAGTCTAGAAAACTGTGTAGGATACTTATCCCAAAGAAGTGTACATGCTGCACATGACTTCCAAAAGCAGTGCACATGCTACATATGATTGTGAGTCCTCTTCACTTGGTTCACTATTTTCGAAGGGAACGACATGCATGAACATGTTTCATGGAAACGTCATAAAACAAGTGTGATTTCCTCCTGAACACAAAGACTTACAATATAGAAACTTCTGTACGATACTTCTCCTAAAGAAGCGCACTTGCAACATTTAACTCTGAGTCCTCCGCACTTGGTGCTCTATTTTGTGAAATCATGGCCTCTGTGAACATGTGCATTACAATGTCAGAAAACAAGTATGATTTTCGCCTGAACACAAAATTTACAGATTAGGAACTTCTCTAGGATACTTCTCCCTAAGAAGTGAAATTCCAACTTTTGACTCTGAATCCTCCGCACTTGGCTCACTCTTTTGGAAAATCATGCCCTGCGTGAACATGTTATATGCGAATGTCGCAAAACGATGATCATCTCCTGAACACAAAGCGTAACACTACAGAAACTTCTGTAGGATACTTATCCCTGAGAAGTTCACCTCCAACATTTGACTCTCAGTCCTCCTGACTTGGTTCACTATTTTGATAAATCAAGGCCTGCGTGAACATATTCCATGAAAACAACACAAAACCAGTGTGAATTTCTCCTGCACATAAAAAGTTATAACGTATGAACATCTACAGGATTCTTATCACTGAGAAGAGAAAGTGAAATATGTGAATTGGACGCGTCCTCACATCGTCACTATTTTCAAGCTCATTACAAGTCTGAACATAGTTGGTAGAATGAGCCCAAAACAAATGTTGTTTCCTCCTGAATACAAAGTTTTACAGTCTAGAAACCTGTGCAGGATACCTATCCGAAAGAAGTGCATATACTGCACATGACTTCCCAAAGAAGTGCACATGCTACATATGACGGTGAGTACTCTTCACTTGGTTCACTATTTTCGAAGGGAACGACATGCATGAACATGTTTCATGGAAACGTCGTAAAACAAGTGTGATTTCCTCCTGAACACAAAGAGTTACATTAAAGAAACTTCTGTACGATACTTCTCCGAATAAAGCGCACTTGCAACATTTAACTCTGAGTCCTCCGCACTTGGTTCTCTATTTTGTGAAATCATGGGCTGTGTGAACATGTGCCATTCACATGTCAGAAAGCAAGTATGATTTTCGCATGAACACAAAAGTTACAGTTTAGGAACTTCTCTAGGATACTTATCCCTAGGAAGTGAAATGCCAACTTTTGACTCTGAATCCTCCGCACTTGGTTCATTCTTTTGGAAAATCATGGCCTGCGTGAACATGTTATGTGCGAATGTCGCAAAACGAGGATGATCTTCTCCTGAACACAAAGCGTAACACTACAGAATCTTCTGTAGGATACTTAACCCTGAGAAGTGCACCTGCAACATTTGACTCTCAGTCCTCTTCACTTGGTTGACTATTTTGGAAAATCAAGGCCTGCGTGAACATATTCCATGAAAACCTCACAAAAACAGTGTGAATTTCTCCGCAACATAAAAAGTTACAACGTATGAACATCTACAGGATTCTTATCACTGAGAAGAGAAAGTGAAACATGTGAATTGGACGCGTCCTCACTTGGTCACTATTTTCAAGCTCATTAAAAGTCTGAACATAGTTGGTAGAATCAGCACAAACATGTTGTTTTCTCCTGAATACAAAGTTTTACAATCTAGAAACCTGTGTAGGATACTTATCCGAAAGAAGTGCACATGCTGCACATGACTTCCCAAAGAAGTGCACATGCTACATATGACTGTGAGTCTTCTTCACTTGGTTCACTATTTTCAAAGGGAACGACATGCATGAACATGTTTCATGGAAACATCGTAAAACAAGTATGCTTTCCTACTGAACACAAAGAGTTACAATATAGAAACTTCTGTACGATGCTTCTCCTAAAGAAGTGCACTTGCAACATTTAACTCTGAGTCCTCCGCACTTGGTGCTCTATTTTCTGAAATCATGGCCTGTGTGAACATGTGCCTTTCACATGTCAGAAAACAAGTATGATTTTTGCCTGACCACAAATGTTACAGTTTAGGAACTTCTCTAGGATACTTCTCCCTAAGAAGTGAAATGCCAACATTTGACTCTGAATCCTCCACACTTGGTTCACTCTTTTGGAAAATCATGGCCTGCGTGAACATGTTATGTGCGAATGTCGCAAAACGAGGATGATCTACTCCCAAACACAAAGCGTAACACTACAGAATCTTCTGTAGGATACTTATCCCTGAGAAGTGCACCTACAACATTTGACTCTCATTCCTCCTCACTTGGTTCACTATTTTGGAAAACCAAGGCCTGAGTGAACATATTCCATGAAAACATCACAAAACCAGTGTGAATTTCTCCGCAACATAAAAAGTTACAACGTATGAACATCTAAAGGATTCTTATCACTGAGAAGAGAAAGTGAAACATGTGAATTGGACCCGTCCTCACTTGGTCACTATTTTCAAGCTCATTACAAGCCTGAACATAGTTGGTAGAATAAGCACAAAACAAATGTGGTTTTCTCCTGAATACAAAGTTTTACAGTCTAGAAACCTGTGTAGGATAGTTATCCGAAAGAAGTGCACATGCTGCACATGACTTTTCAAAGAAGTGCACATGCTACATATAACTGTGAGTCCTCTTCACTTGGTTCACTATTTTCGAAGGGAACGACATGCATGAACATGTTTAATGGAGACGTCGTAAAACAAGTGTGATTTCCTCCTGAACACAAAGAGTTACAAAATAGAAACTTCTGTACGGTACTTCTCCTGAAGAAGTGCACTCGCAACATTTAACTCTGAGTCCTCCGCACTTGGTTCTCTATTTTGTGAAATCATGGCCTGTGTGATCATGTGCCATTCATAGGTCAGAAACAAGTATGATTTTCGCCTGAACACAAAAGTTACAGTTTAGGAACTTGTCTAGGATACTTATCCCTAAGAAGGGAAATGTCAACATTTGACTCTGAATCCTCGGCACTTGGTTCATTCTTTATGAAAATCATGGCCTGCGTGAACATGTTATATGCGAATGTCACATAACGAGTATGATATTCTCCTGAACACAAAGTGTAACACTATAGAGTGTTCTGTAGGATACTTATCCCTGAGAAGTACACCTCCAACATTTGACTCTCAGTCCTCTTCATTTGGTTGACTCTTTTGGAAAATCAAGGCCTGCGCGAACATAGTCCATGAAAACGACACAAAACCAGTGTTATTTTCTCCTGAACATAAAAATTACAACGTATGAACATCTACAGGATTCTTATCACTGAGCAGAAAAAGCGAAACATGTGAATTTGACGCGTCCTCACTTGGTCACTATTTTCAAGCTCATTACAAGCCTGAACATAGTTGGTAGAATCAGCCAAAAAACAAATGTTGTTTTCTCCAGAATACAAAGTTTTACAGTCTAGAAACCTGTGTAGGATACTAATCCGAAAGAAGTGCACAGGCTGCACTTGACTTCCCAAAGAAGTGCACATGCTACATATGACTCTGAGTCCCCTCACTTGGTTCACTATTTTCGAAGGGAACGACATGCATGAACATGTTTCATGGAAACGTTGTAAAACAAGTGTAATTAACTACTGAACACAAAGAGTAACAATATAGAAACTTCTGTACGATACTTCTCTTAAAGAAGTGCACTTGCAACATTTAACTCTGAGTCCTCTTCAACTTGTTTCTCTATTTTGTGAAATCATGGCCTGTGGAAACATGTGCCTACAAATGTCAGAAAACAAGTATGATTTTCGCCTGAACACAAAAGTTACAGTTCAGGAACTTCTCTAGGATACTTATCCCTAAGAAGTGAAATGCAAATTTTGACTCTGAATCTTCCGCACTTGGTTCACTCTTTTGGAAAATCATGGCCTGCGTGAACATATCATATGCGAATGTCGCAAAATGAGTATGATCTTGTCCTGAACACAAAGTGTAACACTACAGAATCTTCTGTAGGATACTTATCCCTGAGGAGTGCACCTCCAATATTTGACTCTCTGTCCTACTCACTTGGTTAACTATTTTGGAAAATTAGGGCCTGCGTGAACATATTTCATGAAAACGTCACAACACCAGTGTGAATTTCTCCTGAACATAAAAAGGTACAACGTATGAACACCTACAGGATTCTTATCACTGAGAAGAGAAAGTGAAACATGTGAATTTGACGTGTCCTGACGTGTTCAGTATTTTCAAGCTTATTACAAGCCTGAATATTGTTAGTAGAATCAGCACAAAACAAATGTTGATTTCTCCAGAATACAAAGTTTTACAGTCTAGAAACCTGTGTAGGATACTTATCCCAAAGAAGTGCACATGCTGCACATGACTTCCCAAAGAAGTGCACATGCTACATATGACTGTGAGTCCTCTTCACTTGGTTCCCTATTTTCGAAGGGAATGACATGCATGAACATGTTTCTTGGAAACATCGTAAAACAAGTGTGATTTCTTCCTGAACACAAAGAGTTGCAATATAGAAACTTCTGTACGATACTTCTCCTATGAAGCGCACTTGCAACATTTAACTCTGAGTCCTCCGCACTTGGTTCTCTATTTTGTGAAATCATGGCCTGTGTGAATATGTGCCATTCCAGTGTCAGAAAACAAGTATGATTTTCGCACAACACAAAAGTGACAGTTTAGGAACTTCTCTAGGATACTTATCCCTAAGAAGTGAAATGCCAACATTTGACTCTGAATCCTCCGCACTTGGTCACTCTTTTGGAAAATCATGCCCTGCGTGAACATGTTATGTGCGAATGTCGCAAAACGAGGATGATCTTCCCCTGAACACAAAGCGTAACACTACAGAATCTTCTGTAGGATACTTATCCCTGAGAAGTGCACCTCCAACATTTGACTCTCAGTCCTCCTCACTTGGTTCAGTCTTTTGGAAAATCAAGGCCTGCGTGAACATATTCCATGAAAACGTCATAAACCAGTGGCAATTTCTCCGCAACATAAAAAGTTACAACGTATGAACATCTACAGGATTCTTATCACTGAGAAGAGAAAGTGAAACATGTGAATTGGACGCGTCCTCACTTGGTCACTATTTTCAAGCTCATTACAAGTCTGAACATAGTTGGTAGAATCAGCACAAAACAAATGTTCTTTTCTCCAGAATACAAACTTTTACAGTCTAGAAACCTGTGTAGGATAGTTATCCGAAACAAGTGCACATGCTGCACATGACTTTTCAAAGAAGTGCACATGCTACATATAACTGTGAGTCCTCTTCACTTGGTTCACTATTTTCGAAGGGAACGACATGCATGAACATGTTTAATGGAGACGTCGTAAAACAAGTGTGATTTCCTCCTGAACACAAAGAGTTACAAAATAGAAACTTCTGTACGGTACTTCTCCTGAAGAAGCGCACTCGCAACATTTAACTCTGAGTCCTCCGCACTTGGTTCTCTATTTTGTGAAATCATGGCCTGTGTGATCATGTGCCATTCATAGGTCAGAAACAAGTATGATTTTCGCCTGAACACAAAAGTTACAGTTTAGGAACTTGTCTAGGATACTTATCCCTAAGAAGGGAAATGTCAACATTTGACTCTGAATCCTCGGCACTTGGTTCATTCTTTATGAAAATCATGGCCTGCGTGAACATGTTATATGCAAATGTTGCATAACGAGTATGATATTCTCCTGAACACAAAGTGTAACACTATAGAGTGTTCTGTAGGATACTTATCCCTGAGAAGTACACCTCCAACATTTGACTCTCAGTCCTCTTCATTTGGTTGACTCTTTGGAAAATCAAGGCCTGCGTGAACATAGTCCATGAAAACGACACAAAACCAGTGTTATTTCTCCTGAACATAAAAATTACAACGTATGAACATCTACAGGATTCTTATCACTGAGCAGAAAAAGCGAAACATGTGAATTTGACGCGTCATCACTTGGTCACTATTTTCTAGTTCATTACAAGCCTGAACATAGTTGGTAGAATCAGCCAAAAAACAAATGTTGTTTTCTCCAGAATACAAAGTTTTACAGTCTAGAAACCTGTGTAGGATACTAATCCGAAAGAAGTGCACAGGCTGCACTTGACTTCCCAAAGAAGTGCACATGCTACATATGACTGTGAGTCCCCATCACTTGGTTCACTATTTTCGAAGGGAACGACATGCATGAACATGTTTCATGGAAACGTCGTAAAACAAGTGTGATTAACTACTGAACACAAAGAGTAACAATATAGAAACTTCTGTACGATACGTCTCTTAAAGAAGTGCACTTGCAACATTTAACTCTGAGTCCTCTTCAACTTGTTTCTCTATTTTGTGAAATCATGGCTTGTGGAACATGTGCCATACAAATGTCAGAAAACAAGTATGATTTTCGCCTGAACACAAAAGTTACAGTTCAGGAACTTCTCTAGGATACTTATCCCTAAGAGTGAAATGCAAATTTTGACTCTGAATCTTCCGCACTTGGTTCACTCTTTTGGAAAATCATGGCCTGCGTGGAACATGTCATATGCGAATGTCGCAAAATGAGTATGATCTTGTCCTGACACAAAAGTGTAAACACTACAGAATCTTCTGTAGGATACTAATCCCTGAGGAGTGCACCTCCAATATTTGACTCTCTGTCCTACTCACTTGGTTCACTATTTGGAAAATTAGGGCCTGCGTGAACAGATTTCATGAAAACGTCACAACACCAGTGTGAATTTCTCCTGAACATAAAAAGGTACAACGTATGAACACCTACAGGATTCTTATCACTGAGAAGAGAAAGTGAAACATGTGAATTTGACGTGTCCTGACGTGGTCAGTATTTTCAAGCTTATTACAAGCCTGAATATTGTTGGTAGAATCAGCACAAAACAAATGTTGTTTCTCCAGAATACAAAGTTTTACAGTCTAGAAACCTGTGTAGGATACTTATCCAAAGAAGTGCACATGCTGCACATGACTTCCCAAAGAAGTGCACATGCTACATAGGACTGTGAGTCCTCTTCACTTGGTTCCCTATTTTCGAAGGGAATGACATGCATGAACATGTTTCTTGGAAACGTCGTAAAACAAGTGTGATTGCTTCCTGAACACAAAGAGTTGCAATATAGAAACTTCTGTACGATACTTCTCCTAAAGAAGCGCACTTGCAACATTTAAACTCTGAGTCCTCCGCACTTGGTTCTCTATTTTGTGAAATCATGGCCTGTGTGAATATGTGCCATTCCAGTGTCAGAAAACAAGTATGATTTTCGCCTCAACACAAAAGTGAACAGTTTAGGAACTTCTCTAGGATACTTATCCCTAAGAAGTGAAATGCCAACATTTGACTCTGAATCCTCCGCACTTGGTTCACTCTTTTGGAAAATCATGCCCTGCGTGAACATGTTATGTGCGAATGTCGCAAAACGAGGATGATCTTCCTGAACACAAAGCGTAACACTACAGAATCTTCTGTAGGATACTTATCCCTGAGAAGTGCACCTCCAACATTTGACTCTCAGTCCTCCTCACTTGGTTCACTATTTGGAAAATCAAGGCCTGCGTGAACATATTCCATGAAAACGTCACAAAACCAGTGGCAATTTCTCCGAACATAAAAAGTTACAACGTATGAACATCTACAGGATTCTTATCACTGAGAAGAGAAAGTGAAACATGTGATTTGGACGCGTCCTCACTTGGTCACTATTTTCAAGCTCATTACAAGCCTGAACATAGTTGTAGAATCAGCACAAAACAAATGTTGTTTTCTCCAGAATACAAATTTACAGTCTAGAAACCTGTGTAGGTACTTATCCGAAAGAAGTGCACATGCTGCACATGACTTCCAAAGCAGTGCACATGCTACATATGACTATGAGTCCTCTTCACTTGGTTCATTATTTTCGAAGGGAACGACATGCCTGAACATGTTTCATGGAAACGTCGTAAAACAAGTATGATTCCTCCTGAACAAAGAGTTACAATATAGAAACTTCTGTACGATACTTCTCCTATGAAGCGCACTTGCAACATTTAACTCTGAGTCCTCCGCACTTGGTTCTCTATTTTGTGAATCATGGCCTGTGTGAATATGTGCCATTCCAATGTCAGAAAACAAGTATTATTTTCGCCTGAACAAAAGTTACAGTTTAGGAACTTTCTAGGATACTTATACCTAGAAGTGAAATACCAACATTTGACTCTGAATCCTCCGCCTTGGTTCACTCTTTTGGAAATCATGCCCTGCGTGAACATGTTATGTGCGAATGTCGCAAAACGAGGATGATCTTCTCCTGAACAAAAGCGTAACACTACAGAAACTTCTGTAGGATACTTATCCCTGAGAAGTGCACCTCCAATATTTGACTCTCAGTCCTCCTGACTTGGTTCACTATTTTGGAAAATCAAGGCCTGCGTGAACATAGTCCATGAAAACATCACAAAACCAGTGTGAATTTCTCTGAACATAAAAAGTTACAACGTATGAACATCTACAGGATTCTTATCACTGAGAAGAGAACGTAAACATGTGAACAGGGCGCGTCCTCGCTTTGTCACTATTTTCAAGCTCATTACAAGCCTGAATATAGTTGGTAGAGTCAGCACAAAACAAATGTTGTTTTCTCCAGAATAAAGATTTACAGTCTAGAAACTGTGTAGGATACTTATCCCAAAGAAGTGCACATGCTGCACATGACTTCCCAAAGAAGTGCCATGTACATATGATTGTGAGTCCTCTTCACTTGGTTCACTATTTTCGAAGGGAACGACATGCATGAACATGTTTCATGGAAACGTCGTAAAACAAGTGTGATTTCCTCCTGAACACAAAGAGTTACAATATAGAAACTTCTGTACGATACTTCTCCTAAAGAAGCGCACTTGCAACATTTAACTCTGAGTCCTCCGCACTTGGTCTCTATTTTGTGAAATCATGGCCTGTGTGAACATGTGCCATTAATGTCAGAAACAAGTATGATTTTCGCCTGAACACAAAAGTTACAGTTTAGGAACTCTCTAGGATACTTATCCCTAAGAAGTGAAATGCCAACATTTGACTCTGAATCCTCCGCACTTGGTTCACTCTTTTGGAAAATCATGGCCTGCGTGAACATGTTATGTGCGAATGTCGCAAAACGAGGATGATCTCCTGAACACAAAGCGTAACACTACAGAATCTTCTGTAGGATACTTATCCCTGAGAAGTGCACCTCCAACATTTGACTCTCAGTCCTCCTCACTTGGTTCACTATTTTGGAAAATCAAGGCCTGCGTGAACATATTCCATGAAAACACCACAAAACCAGTGTGAATTTCTGCTGCAACATAAAAAGATACAACGTATGAACATCTACAGGATTCTTATCACTGAGAAGAGAAAGTGAAACATGTGAATTTGACGCGTCCTCACGTGGTCACTCTTTTCAAGCTCATTACAAGCCTGAACATAGTTGGTAGAATCAGCACAAAACAAATGTTGTTTTCTCCAGAATACAAAGTTTTACAGTCTAGAAACCTGTGTAGGATACTTATCCCAAAGAAATGCACATGCTGCACATGACTTCCCAAAGAAGTGCATATGCTACATATGACTGTGAGTCCTCTTCACTTGGTTCACTATTTTCCAAGGGAACGACATGCATGAACATGTTTCATGGAAACGTCGTAAAACAAGTGTGATTTCCTCCTGAACACAAAGAGTTACAATATAGAAACTTCTGTACGATACTTCTCCTAAAGAAGCGTACTTGCAACATTTAATTCTGAGTCCTCTGCACTTGGTTCTCTATTTTGTGAAATCATGGCCTGTGTGAACATGTGCCATTCCAATGTCAGAAAACAAGTATGATTTTCGCCAGAACACAAAAGTTACAGTTTAGGAACTTCTCTAGGATACTTATCCCTAAGAAGTGAAATGCCAACATTTGACTCTGAATCCTCCGCACTTGGTTCACTCTTTTGGAAAATCATGGCCTGCGTGAACATGTTATGTGAATATCGCAAAACGTGGATGATCTCTACTGAACACAAAGCGTAACACAACAGAATCTTCTGTAGGATACTTATCCCTGAGAAGTGCACCTCCAACATTGACTCTCAGTCCTCCTTACTTGGTTCACTGTTTTGGAAAATCAAGGCCTGCGTGAACACATTCCATGAACACATCACAAAACCAGTGTGAATTTCTCCGGAACATAAAAAGTTATAACGTATGAACATACAGGATTCTTATCACTGAGAAGAGAAAGTGAAACATGTGAATTTGACGGTCCTCACTTGGTCGCTATTTACAAGCTCATACAAGCATGACATAGTTGGTAGAATCAGCACAAACAAATGTTGTTTTCTCCAGAATACAAAGTTTACAGTCTAGAAACCTGTGTAGGATACTTATACAAAGAAGTGCACATGCTGCTCATGACTTCCCAAAGAAGTGCACATGCTACATATGACTGTGAGTCCTTTCACTTGGTTCACTGTTTTCGAAGGGAACGACATGCATGAACATGTTTCATGGAAACGTCGTAAAACAAGTGTGATTTCCTCCTGAACACAAAGAGTTACAATATAGAAACTTCTGTACGATACTTCCTAAAGAAGCGCACTTGCAACATTTAACTCTGAGTCCTCCGCACTTGGTTCTCTATTTTGTGAAATCATGGCCTGTGTGAACATATGCCATTCCAATGTCAGAAAACAAGTATGATTTTCGCCTGAACAAAAGTTACAGTTTAGGAACTTCTCTAGGATACTTATCCCTAAGAAGTGAAATGCCAACATTTGACTCTGAATGCTCCACACTTGGTTCACTCTTTTGGAAATCATGGCGTGCCTGAACATGTTATGTGCGACTGTCACGAAACGAGGATGATCTTCTCCTGAACACAAAGCATAACACTACAGAATCTTCTGTAGGATACTTATCCCTGAGAAGTGCACCTCCAACATTTGACTCTCAGTCCTCCCTACTTGGTTCACTCTTTTGGAAAATCAAGGCCTGCGTGAACATTCCATGAAAACGTCACAAAACCAGTGTGAATTTCTCCGGAACATAAAAAGTTACAACGTATGAACAATTACAGGATTCTTATCACTGAGAAGAGAAAGTGAAACATGTGAATTGGACGCGTCCTCACTTGGTCACTATTTTCAAGCTCATTACTAGCCTGAACATAGTTGGTAGAATCAGCACAAACAAATGTTGTTTTCTCCAGAATACAAAGGTTTACAGTCTAGAAACCTGTAAGGATACTTATCCGAACGAAGTGCACATGCTGCTCATGACTTCCCAAAGAAGTGCACATGCTACATATGCCTGTGAGTCCTTTCACTTGGTTCACTGTTTTCGAAGGGAACGACATGCATGAACATGTTTCATGGAAACGTCGTAAAACAAGTGTGATTTCCTCCTGAACACAAAGAGTTACAATATAGAAACTTCTGTACGATACTTCTCCTAAAGAAGCGTACTTGCAACATTTAATTCTGAGTCCTCTGCACTTGGTTCTCTATTTTGTGAAATCATGGCCTGTGTGAACATGTGCCATTCCAATGTCAGAAAACAAGTATGATTTTCGCCAGAACACAAAAGTTACAGTTTAGGAACTTCTCTAGGATACTTAACCCTAAGAATTGAAATGCCAACATTTGACGCTGAATCCTCCGCACAGTTCACTCTTTTGGAAAATCATGGCCTGCGTGAACATGTTATGTGCGAATGTCGCAAAACGAGGATGATCTTCTCCTGAACACAAAGCGTAACACTACAGAATCTTCTGTAGGATACTTATCCCTGAGAAGTGCACTCCAACATTTGATTCTCAGTCCTCCTACTTGGTTCACTATTTTGGAAAATCAAGGCCTGCGTGAACATATTCCATGAAACGTCACAAAACCAGTGTGAATTTCTCCGGAACATAAAAAGTTACAACGTATGAACATCTACAGGATTCTTATCACTGAGAAGAGAAAGTGAAACATGTGAATTTGACGCGTCCTCGCTTGGTCACTACTTTTAACCTCATTACAAGACTGAATATAGTTGGTAGAATCAGCACAAAACAAATGTGGTTTCTCCAGAATAAATGTTTTACAGTCTAGAAACCTGTGTAGGATACTTATCCGAAAGAAGTTCACATGCTGCACATGACTTCCCAAAGAAGTACACATACTACATATGACTGTGAGTCCTCTTCACTTGGTTCACTATTTTGAAGGGAACGACATGCATGAACATGTTTCATGGAATCGTCGTAAAAACGTGTGATTTCCTCCTGAACACAAAGAGTTACAATATAGAAACTTCTGTACGATACTTCTCCTAAAGAAGCGCACTTGCAACATTTAATTCTGAGTCCTCTGCACTTGGTTCTCTATTTTGTGAAATCATGGCCTGTGTGAATATGTGCCTTTCACATGTCAGAAAACAAGTATGATTTTCCTGAACACAAAAGTTACAGTTTAGGAACTTCTCTAGGATACTTATCCCTAAGAAGTGAAATGCCAACATTTGACTCTGAATCCTCTGCACTTGGTTCACTCTTTTGGAAAATCATGGCTGCGAGAACATGTTATGTGAGAATATCGCAAAACGTGGATGATCTTCTCCTGAACACAAAGCGTAACACACAGAATCTTCTGTAGGATACTTATCCCTGAGAAGTGCACCTCCAACATTGGACTCTCAGTCCTCCTTTCTTGGTTCACTGTTTTGGAAAATCAAGGCCTGCGTGAACATATTCCATGAACACGTCCCAAAACCAGTGTGAATTTCTCCTGAACATAAAAAGTTACAACGTATGAACATCTACAGGATTCTTATCACTGAGAAGAGAAAGTGAAACATGTGAATTTGACGGTCCTCACTTTGTCGTATTTACAAGCTCATTACAAGCATGAACATAGTTGTGTAGAAGCAGCACAAAACAAATGTTGTTTTCTCCAGAATACAAAGGTTTACAGTCTAGAAACCTGTGTAGGATACTTATCCGAACGAAGTGCACATGCTGCTCATGACTTCCCAAAGAAGTGCACATGCTACATATGCCTGTGAGTCCTTTTCACTTGGTTCACTGTTTTCGAAGGGAACGACATGCATGAACATGTTTCATGGAAACGTCGTAAAACAAGTGTGATTTCCTCCTGAACACAAAGAGTTACAATATAGAAACTTCTGTACGATACTTGTCCTAAAGAAGCGCACTTGCAACATTTAACTCTGAGTTCTCCGCACTTGGTTCTCTATTTTGTGAAATCATGGCCTGTGTGAACATATGCCAATCCAAAGTCAGAAAACAAGTATGATTTTCGCCTGAACACAAAAGTTACAGTTTAGGAACTTCTCTAGGATACTTATCCCTAAGAAGTGAAATGCCAACATTTGACTCTGAATGCTCCACACTTGGTTCACTCTTTTGGAAACTCATGGCGTGCCTGAACATGTTATGTGCGAATGTAACGAAACGAGGATGATCTTCTCCTGAACACAAAGCGTAACACTACAGAATCTTCTGTAGGATACTTATCCCTGAGAAGTGCACCTCCAACATTTGACTCTCAGTCCTCCTACTTGGTTCACTTTTGGAAAATCAAGGCCTGCGTGAACATATTCCATGAAAACGTCACAAAACCAGTGTG